>OX578137.1:67418239-68018239 GCA_951213105.1 Amaurobius ferox | reverse complement strand
CAATGTGACCGCATTAACAATCAATTTATAATTATTGGGGTGGAGGCTGTGGAGATGTACTCGTGGCGGAAAGTGAGAGGTAGCGAACACGTGTGGATCTTTAATAAGCGTATTGCGTTTGTTTAGCAGTCGACTTGAAAGCGCTAGCGAATCTATCTTAGCAAGTAGGGGTCAAATACACACGACTCATAAATCGAATTCCGGGGGATGGTGAGTTCCAGCGAGCAGGGGGTGGAGCAGAGCTATTGTTGTCATGAGCATTTTCGATTAAAATGTAATTATTATTACATACCATTTATATCTCTAAACGTTGTAATTATGTATCTGAAGTTACATATTTGCACTTCGGTACAAATGAAAAAGTTGGCAAAGCAAATTCTAGGGATTGGTGAACTGCATTGAACAAGGGTCGAAACGTTAACGGATGTATTATACCTACATATCAGGCGTAACGAAAGAGATCGCAGAGCTAGCTCTGTCGATCAATAAGCGGCAACTAGCAGGGGTTGAAGCCCCATGAGAGTTGGCGAGTATCACTGGGGAGATGATACAAATGCGGTTATGGGCGAAGATCTCACAAAACGAGCATCAGAGGTTGATGCACATTAACGAAGAAGGGACGGCACCAAACCTTCTGTATATTTTAAACAATAGTTTTGACATTTTTTTGAAACATAATTTGTGATATTGTCAGCAATTACGTAATAAGACGATATGCAGCTTTATCTATGATTAATATTTGTAATAAGTCTTAATTAAAGACAACCAGTACGCTATTATGAGCACAATGGGAGGACACTAAATTTGAATACGAAAACGTTGATTACGTTATTTAAAATATTACCACCCTATGAGCTGTGAAGAGGATAAAAAGCATAGCCTAACATAATATCACAGCTGAACCAGAAGTAGATTATCACAACAGACAAATCGGGCACAAAAGGCGGTTTAAGCTCCTGTCCACTATACTCCAGAGAAAGAAAGGTCATTTGTACGTCTAGATAATAATAAACAGTGGAATAATTTAGACATCGTCTGATAGCTCTCAGAGAAATATGAAGTTCGGAGCGTGCCATTTAACCAGTTTTCTGAAATATAGCAAAAATTATGTAATGTCGATTAAGTTTGAAATTAATTCCACATATCATCTTACATAGCAAAATAAGATATATGTCTGAGTTTATGTATCCGTGTCCTAGCCACATGTAATAGAGAATCGAAACGTCGAACAATAGTGGAAGGTATTACGGAGATGCTTCACGTCCCGTAATGTGTACCTCGAAAAATATATATATATATATATATCTTTCGAATTTTTATTTTTATTCATTTCTGTTGAAGTACGATTTTGAGTTATACTCATTCAAACTGGTTCCTTTCGGATTGTAACTTTCATCGCAGGGTTTCCATCTTGATATTGTCGGAAATATCACAAACGGTCTTTCTAATAATCTCTGAGCCTAATCCGTAGGACAACTCCCCCCTCCTCCTCATATTTATTTACTTATTTTTAATACATCGATATAAGCATGTTATTTTTTTTTCTAGTTTCGCCACAGTCGAAAAAAAATATTACCAAAATTCAATAGTTTTGCAAAAATATAGTTGTATATGTTCCCATTGTAACACAAATCACTTTTTGAATTATTATATTATCTGAGTTTCTGTTAATTTTTAAAGGAAAACGTTACAATTGAGATTTTCGAATCTTTTTATGAAAATGTTCTTCTCCGACAACAATGGATGGTTACACGCATGTCAATCAAATTTTCCCATGCGACTACACAAGCTTTGAAACTAAATGATTTGGATTAAAAGGAAAAGCGGGAGTAACATTAGTTCAAAACCTGCAGTTTGGAACTTGCGACATGTTATGTGTATTTGCATTATTTCAAAAGTTTGCGATTGTTTAGTACCCGAGTAACGCTGAGTAATTCTTTCTAGTATTTAATATTTTTAATCCCTTGGTAAGAAATACATAACTGGAGTAATACATTTTGTTCTTAATCCCTAAATGTCATTGAAAGTTACTAGACCAAAAATATCAATTCCTTTTTTAAATATATAAATAACATTTTAAGAATAAATATAATCCATAATATTTTCAGCAATGAAGTACATATTTAAATTAAAGTATTCTAACATATTTTAAATTATATTTATTTGTCAAAAACCTCATATTAAATGTTGAGTGTCAAATTGATATGAAACAAAAAGCAATGTAAATGGTTTAATGGAAATAAATCAAATAGTATGGAAGAACCCACATCGTCAAGATAAATGCGGAAGAAAAGCTACAGCAAAATCTCGAAAATGTATGTTCATTTAAAAGCTTAAGGGAATCAGGAAGTAATGAAATCTGTTTTTCTTAGTCACGTGAGCATTTTTCTATTGGAATAAGAGTTCCTGCTTTCTGCTCTGATGTCTCATTTATCCTGTGGAAGACTCTATTTTTAGCTTCTGAAATCACTTGATACGTTTAAATATATATCTTTCACAGTTTCTCACAAATACTTTTAATTTTCATATCATTTAGATAAAAAGTAATATCATTATTATGCGCACAGTAGCTGACCAAAGATAAATGAGCTTCGCTCAATGAATCACATCGCATTGCATTTCAATAGATTCAGTAATTTGCATTGCTTCTACTTGCAATCACATTTTTTTAAATATAATACCACCTATATTTCTTTTGTTTTACATTTCCTAGACAATATTTTACGCAGTCGCCTTTTCAAATATTTAGAACGAAAACACTTTCAGAAATGTAATTAGGTTTTTTAAATGAATAAAATGCACTTTAACTTCAAGATGCTTTATTTTCTGAATAGAAATCATATTACACCTTTACTGAATATAGCATTTCAATGCAGTATTAGCATATTGAGGAAAAATATCCGTATATAAATATAAACGCACAATTTAAAATAATTTGCAAGCAATTTATATAAAATAAATGTATTAAACATCATAATAGTTTTAATTTTAAGTAACTGATTACTTCAAAAATAGAGGACTTACATATTTAAAATTATTATATCAGAAATTAATAAGTAAATAGTAATTTTTAAATTATATTAATTTTATTGATTTTTAAATAACGCTTAAATTAATTTCATTCTGTTGAAATACTGGCATATAAATTACTCTTGACTAAACTTACTGATATCTCGTATCGAATTAGACTAAACTGTAGAATCAACAGATATCTGTCTGGTTTGATTGCGTGGAGGAGCAAATTCAATTAGACGTGACATACGGTATCGATGCGTCTTCCTATTTGTCTTCAGTTTACTGCACACTCTATTGATAAACATACAAAGAGAGTTTACGGCCATTGCAAATTGAGAATTTCACAATGGATTAATCTTAATACATTGCTATTCAGTTAAATAAATGAAAAATGAGAACTGCCTTCATATTATGAGAGCACTGCAAGAAGGATCATCCTAAAATAGAATCTGTATCCATAGCTAAATTTATGATTCCACCTGTGAGACCAGATTAAGACCAGGCATATGTGAGACAGTTTTATGTTCTTTATTTATGATATATATTTTTCTGTAATGTTGGATAATAGCAGCAGATGTAAGGGCGGCAGTTTTTACAATACTTTGACCAGAGAGGTCACTTAGGTCATAAACCTACATGGCTAAAGTCTAAGGTATGCCAATGGTAGTTGGATGGGATTTACAGACCTCAGGTAAAAGGGGCGGCAAACGAAAGGCGCTAAGAAGGATATGCACAAGTTATACGACAGAAATTTGAATTGAAAATAAGATCGTTTAGAATTGAAATGCAATAACTAATTATTTGCTGCGTTTACATACTAAACAAATACGTTTTTAAATACACAGATAAATCATTTTCATATTTCTTATAAATTTCCCATGTTCCATACTGCGCATAGTGTGACCCATTGTACCCCAACTCTGGGTACAGTGGTCCACTTTGCCACATGTTATTTAAAGACTTCCCGGCGGTCCAAATAGCTGCTCAAGTCCTCAAAATGAGTCGGACGGTCTGGGTCTCCATGTTATTTAAAAAATACTACAGCAAAACATAATTGTAATTAGTGTTTATAAGTATGGCATAAATCTGAATATATAGACAATATGTATACTACTTTCAACTGATAGTTTACCAACTGATAGCTAAATAGAAAACCATCAAAATGTAAAGAAGTGGTCCATTGTAACCCAGCCTCCCATATATATATATATATATATATATATATATATATATATATATATATATATATATATATATATATATATATATAATTGAAGATTTTTATGATTACTTGTAATATATATATACCCGTGAAATACCAAAGAAAATTCCTTGTAAACAGAGGGTAAAGGTAAAAAAATTGCAAATCAGAAGCCTAGTGTAGCACGATGAGCTATGCAAGAAGTTTGGAAATAATTTTATATATATATATATATATATATATATATAAATAAAAAATGAAAGATTTTAATCGAAAATAATGCATAAACTACTGTATGTACAAAAAAACCCATCTCTAGCATATCTGTTACAAATGAGTAACTATAGACTAAGACTAAGGATAAAGATAGAAGGTAACATATCACTACAATGGAAAGGGGGATGAGAAGAATATTAGGATATAAAATTCACAATTAAAAGTATATAAAAATAAATAAAAAGAAAAAGAAAACACGGCAAAAATGAGAAAAGGCAATAATAATTAGCTCAAGATAAAAGATAAAGAACAATCAATTGAAACTACACAAAAAATCGCGGTTAGTTCGAAATTGCATTCTCATCAGGACAGCCTTACAATTCCAATTCAAACCGATAAAATAGCCAGTTTTTGACAATGACGATAGTATATAACTATAGACACCATTGGAACTGTCTACTGGCTAGTGGAAGGAGAAAAATAAATCAATTGAATTACAAATCAGTAAAATAATACCTCCTCGAACAGAAATATGAACTCACAAGCATTGTTAATACGTGTAAGTTGAGCAAGCGACTGAGCATTTCACCTCACTTTGTCAATGCAAGTGGGCACCGGAATGAATACTTTTGAACGATACATAATATGTATGGAGACTTTCAAAAGTTATAATCAGTATAGGACTCAGGACAAGTGGAAAATAGTCATTCGAAAATAGTAAACAGTATTAGACTCAAGCCAAGAGGTAAGTGAGGTGATAAGAATGGGTAAATTCTCAAAATTGAGTTATCCAATCAAAGATAAATAATGCATGAGTAAAATTATTACGTGGTATATTTGAAATTATTAATAATATTATTTTCAAATACTTCCGGATATTGGTAATTTTGACAAATGCGTTTAAGATTATTGATGTGGAGAAAGTGAAACCGAGGATCAGAAAGTTGATGTATTCGAAATAGATGGTTTAAAATGATGTTTCTAAACAATTGAATAGAATTACAAGATTGATATGATAGCAGCTTTATGATAGTGAAGTTGCAAGAATCTTTTTTATCATATAGATTGATGATAACATGATTACTGAGGGTATCTAAATTTAGGTCTAAAAAATTTACAGTTTGACTAACGCTAGGCTCATTAGGAATTAATTCTAGGTTAGATGGGTAAAAATCAATATTAATTGGATAGGAATCATCAATGATAATACAAATTAAGTCGTCAACATATATATATATAATATATGAATTAGAGTTAAAATGACATTCATAAAAATAAAGATATAAGTTAGCGAGTATACTACTACTACAGCCACCTTGTGGTACACCAGATGTTTGTAAATAAATGTTATCACCTTGGATAATATAATTGTTGTATAACACAAAGTGCAAGAGCATAGGAAAGTTTTTGACATTAAATGCAACATTATTGGAAGATAGATAGTCATGATAAAGAGAGATAATAACTTTATATAAATCTTTAATGACAATATTATGAAATAGGCCTTTAAAATCAAAGGTATGGAAACCAATATATATATATATATATATATATATATATATATATATATATATATATATATATATATGTATATATATCCCGCTTACAAAAAAATTTCCAATCAGTAAAATTTGTAGCATACACTAATAAGGTTATGTACAAAATTTTAGCAGTTTATCATAAAACGTCCCAGAGATATGTTTAAACAAAGCTGGTGAGGGATCAATCACAAATTTAATTGTAAATGTTTACACCAAGAGTGCAAATGACTGAACTCAGAAGTGTATCATAGGCAAATAATATCTGCCTCTTATCTTTAGATTTATTTACAGTTTTTCAAAAATATGCTTCCTGAAAAATACCTTAAAATTTTACATAATTAATTATAGAATAAAACTTGGAAATGGCACAATCAAAATGAATATTAAAACAGCTTAAAAATGTTTGCATATGCAAATATTTGTCTCTGATCGCTGCGTCACACAATCGCAACAGACAGGTCATCAAATGAGAAAGTTGTTTTTGCTCTGCCATTGATCAATCGTCTCGCTTACTCAAGCGCAACGCGCGTAGCCCGGCAGTCTGAGTGGCCCTTATGTATTTCTCATTTATGCTACATTTTAAGAGTGTAGTTAGCCAGTACCGACAGTATGTCGCAATATAGCAACGAAGAACTTTTTGAAATGCTTATGCTGTACAGTTTAGCCAATCGCAACCCTAATGAAACTGCACGGGAATATCAACGTACTTTTCCCAATTATTGACATCCTTCTGGGAGATTTATTTCTCTATTGGTGCAACAAGTGCGTGAAAAAGTAAGTGTGTGTTGTGTAGGTGGATTAGGTAGGCCCAGACTTCACTCAACTGATGTAGAAATTGATATTTTGGCTTACTTTTGCAGTCATCAACATAGTAGTGTTCCTACTCAGCTTCAGAAATGAACATACTACGCGCAACAGTGTGGAAAATACTGAGACTGAGTGCATGGCATCTGTTTAATATTAATGGTTTCCAAGGACAGGAGCCAATAGATTATCAACGTCGTCTGGATTTTTATTAATTGGGCTCAAAATCAGAAAGATGCAAACCCCTCTTTCGAGAGAAACATAATTTGGATTGACGAATGTTGTTTTAAACAAGATGGATGCATAAATCCTCAAAATGAGCAAATCTGGTCTGACACAAATCCATTCGTGGTACACGATATTCATCATCAGAAGCAAGTTTCTGTGAATGTACATATGGTGTAGTATTTTCAGAAATTGTTTGCTTGGACCCATACTGTATGGTGGTACGTTGACGGGTGACATATATGTTAATGAGATTCTGAATGCGGTTATTCCTGATTTGACCTGGATGGACTGTCCCTAACAGTGCTTCTACATGTATCATTTTAGCAGATATGATCTCCAGCACCCCATACTACAGTTGTGAAATACTGGCTAAATAACGAATTTACAGAAAAGTGGATTGGCTTGCATGGGCCAGTCGAATTTCCCCCTAGATCGCCTGATTTAACTACTATGGAATTTTATTTGTGTGACTGTTTACACACCATTTTTTATCTTTCACCTGCCTTAAATAAATCAGAGTTGCAACAACGTATTCAAGATGGTGTTTTTATCAATGCAGGTCGTTTGTAGAATAAATCTCATTCAGTTAGGATGATTTTTTCATGTTATTGCGATTTTTACAAACAGGAGTATACATTATGTTAACAGATGAATATTATAATGTATGCCGCCTATATTAATATCAATAAGCAGGAAGTCAATTTAATAAACAACCAATTAGTTTAATCAATTTACCATTGATAAAGTGGATTTGCAGACTATGCATTGACATATATTTACAAAAAAAAAAGTAAAAGTTTACATTGATTCGGGCTATTCATTTAAATTTTTGTTAATGTCCACTGATGTCCTATTTAAATCACTTAAACTCTGAGAGTGGTTATGTGAAAATGCAGGACTTTTCAGGGAAATCATTGCTATTTGCAGTATATAAATCCTAGATGTAAATCCTAAAGAGTAAAGATAATTTATGAAAGACAGAATACTAGACAGTCTGTTGCATTATATAGGGCTGTTGTTTTATTTTCCTATCTTGTTGAACGATGTGTTTTGCGACAAAATATATTTGTATTTTATTACCAAAGTGTTTTATGGTGAGTTGCTGAAATACATTAGTTTGCAGTTGATTATGCATCAGTTTAAGCTATTTCAGTTAAATTATTTCGGCGTTTTCTAATTCATCTGCTACGTCTTTGAATTCCATCAGAAAGTACCATTGAAAGTCTACATGCATCAGCTCATAAAGCAAACACTTCGAATTACACTGCTCACAACTGCAATCGCAACACCATAAAGTTGCAGGTGTAGCTTTATGTAAATCAGGCAATGGAAACAGAAAGTCGAAATATGCAAATGATCATAGTTTCGTTCGCATAGTGACATAACGTCTTGCCGAACAGCATAAAAGCGTCAGGGCAAGGGAAGAGCGATATTACAGCTAAATTGTAGCATCACTGATTTCAGGTTGTAAAAATGAGCACAGTATGCCAAGAGTACGTGGACGTACCGCATATGTTCAGTTGTCGGCAATGGAACGGCAAAAAACAATTGTTTTACTTGAGGGTGGAATGAGTCTTCGAAGGATCGTTGAACAATTGGGTCGTGATGTAAGCACTGTTCAAATGTTGGTGTTACGGTTCATGAGGGACAACAAACCGACATGAAGATCAGGTAATCGAGCTTCCAGGTGTACCACACGTCATATGCTTCTGAAAAGCGTTGCGCTAGAGCAGTTTACCACAGGAACCGTGTTAAAACGACATTTATCCCACACTACAGGTAACGTGGTTTCCACACAAACAATTCGAAACCATTTGCATGAGGAAGGACTCCCAGGTAGATGACCTTTTCGACACCTACCTTTTCAACATCTTCACCTGTTACCTCGCCTCCAGTGGTGTCAAATGAAACGCAATTGGTCGACAGAATGGCGAAATAATCTGTTACAGATGAATGACATTGTTTGATATTGTTTTGACATGCCAGATGGCAGTACTCGCATATGGCTGCGCTTTCAACAACACCACCGGAAAAGTTTTTCGTTCAGTCACCATACAGAACCCTAAGTGGTACAATTATTTGTGGTGGTATAACATTTGATGAAGGAACACCTTTGGTCCACGTTTCTGACAGTATCACGGCACAACGATAAGCCTCTGAGATTGTGAGACATGTGATACAGTCATATCTGTCAACCAGGCTTGGACTGATTTTTCAGCAAGGTATTGCCAGGCTACATATTGCGCGGGTAACTATGAATAGTCTACACGGTTTTGATATCCTGCCTCGGCTCGCATATTCTCCGGATTTGTCGCCAATTGAGCATATCTGGGACATCATGAGTCGCCGATTAAGAGAAATCCCATTTCCAACAAACCATGTTCAGTTACAACACCAATTGCATGTTGTGTGGAATGCCATCCCTCAACACACCATTGACCGCCTCATTGACGGGATGCTTCGTTGTATTCAATTCTACATAGCCGCTCACGGTAGGCCTATTCAATATTGATCTAATGTCAATAAAGTACCATGCTTTCATTTTCCAGGTATGATTTTTTGATCATTTGCATATCACCATGTAACAATTATATTCTGTACATCTCATAAGGATGCATCAATTTCTTCACGGTATTGCGATTTCAGTTGTGAGCAGCGTACATTAGATTTACTTCATATTGAACGATTTTCGCCCAAAATATTTCTGTTTTTTAATTTTCCTACTTTGTAAATATTAAGTATTGCTTCTTGAAGGGGCAAAATACTTTGAGACAAAGAATTGTGGAATGCAACTTGCATAGGAAACGGAAGAAAATTTTAAATATATTTTTTGTAAATTCTCTGCGACCATTCGACTGATAGTACAAATAATCTGTCCATCCATGGAAATTTATGTGCAATTAAATTCGCCACCACTCAAATAGAAATAATTACGAATACTCCATTATACCATCATCATAATTAGAATTATAATGACAATTATAATGATAATGATAATTATATTGTCTGAAACTGGTATGTACGCTGTCATAGACACTGAAACTAACCCTCTTAATAAAGATAAAACTGCTTTCAAAAAATGTATTTCTGTGACAAAAAATGTATTTCATGTTTGAATTCCACTCATCAAAAAATCTTAGATTATTGGAAGTGTTTTAAATCGGAAGTTTTAATCGCATTATGTATTTTTCTAAATGCGAATGTGCGTTTTTATTCTCAGAATGTTATATCTGAAAATGTATAGTTATTGTACTCCTATCAAGTTTTTTCTTTTGCAAAATTGTGTTAGATGTGCTTCATCATCTTAGGAAGTAAGGAAATAAGAATTATGTTTCTTATATTTTTATCATTTCTATACTACTCACGTATTTTGGTTCTGTTCTAAATACTCTCCAATCTTTTTTACTTGTCGGTGTCTCTAAAGTTGTTGATAGGGAAAATAAATAACTTTCTCTTATTATTTTTATGGATGAAAGAAGTTATAAATGGTATTTAAAAATAATTTTATCTATTTGCATGAAATGAAAATTTCAAGAAGTTTTAATACGAGAGTAATGTTATTGGGAACTATTACCGATGCAATTGTGGGATATACGTGAACAATTGAACTGTTTTTTCCTTCCGTTCAGCTGTTGCCAGCATATTTAATTTCGAATTTTTTTAATATTTACCTGTTCTTAAATCTAAATCTAAAACGATATTATGATCTAAACAACTTTAAAAACATCTATATATGCATATATATTATTTTATGAGAGAATGGATGAATTAGAAAGTAGAGATCTTGATAATACCTATCATGCATTTGAAAATAATTGAAGCACATAGAAATGTGAACGAAACACACGAGGCTAGACCAGTTAATAATAACCCACATGAAAATAGTATTCCACTAATTACAAGTCCTCCTAAATTGAGTGATCAAAGTAATTTAAATACAAAAGAAAGTGGTCAAAATTTTCAAACATTGATTCGAGAATAAATTACTGTTACAATTGATTTCAGTTGCAATTTATCAAAAGCTTTATCTGGAACACGTATAAATTGCTTGTAAAACGTAGTCCTGTAATAAATATGTGCTTTCCGAATCGAGTAAATTAATTGTATATGATACATGCTTGTAATTTTACATATATTTTTTGTAATACTTATATTTCCATTTAATATCTTATCAATAACATATACAAACAATGGTATAAAAAGGCTGATGTTTAGAGATGGTGAAGCCTGATATCTCAAAAATATAAATTATTATTATTTTAATGAAATAAATAAAGATATGTGATTGAATAAACCATCATCATGTCTCAGAAATACCGCTAGAAATACAGGGTGGATATAATTAAAGTAGAGGTGTTCAGAGCCCGATAGTAAGAAAACTGTTGGGACAAACTCAACCAAATTTGCACTAAATACTATTTAAACCATGGGGTTTTGATTTTTAAAAGAAAAAAAATAGTTCGAATCTTTGCTAGCGCGGGCCAAAGTGGCGCTGTAAGGTCCATTTTTGGAGTAAAATAGGCATAGGAAGTACAGAAAGTACAGTCAATGTTGAGATATATCGAACAATGCTGCTAAACTTTGTTATTCCGCGACTTCAAAAGCGTGGATGTTTTGGGATCTACGATATTTATGAGCACCCCCTCATATTGAATTGCGCGTACAGGAAGTCATACAGCAGCATTTTACCAATAATCGATTAATTAGTCGAACTTTTCCTAAGAAGTGGCCAGTCCGTCGCCTGATCTGACCACTTGTGACTTTGGTTATGGGTCATGTAAAGCGCTTGATATACCAAGGGAATATGAATAAGTTAGCCTCTTTGATGGACGGAATAACTTTGTACTTCAAGCAAATTAATGGAGATCTTCTGAATTCGGCAGTAGAGAATGCTGTTCAGAGAATGCACTTTTTGGAAAGAAAATATATTGAATCACATATGCAAATGTTGCCAATATAAAAATTAATTTCATACGTATGTAAATGTTAGATGCAAATGTAAATTTAAAGTGCACTAAATACGTATAAAATGTAAATGTGATATCATTTTCAAAATACATGTCAAATGTTAACTTTCTGTCCTTTTATGCCTATTTTACTCCAAAAATGGACCTTACAGCGCCACTTTGGCCCGAGGGGACAAAAATCCGAACTATTTTCATTTTCTTTTAAAAATCAAAACCCCATGGTCTAAATAGTATTTACTGAAAATTTGGTTGAGTTTGGCAGGACGCGTGGTTGAGTTTGGTTGGTTTGGTCGATTTCTCACTATCGTGCTCTAAACACTTCTACTTCAATTATGGCCCCCCTGTATATTTAAATAAAGAAAATGTTTTTGTAATATGTAGATAAGATACGTTAGCATACAATAGTCGGAATAAGGAATTGAAATCGGACAAAGGAATTAAAATTGCGTTATAACTCAGAAAAAATTCCAAGATATATTTAGAAATAAATAAGAAACTGAATAGGATATTAAATAAGAATTTTTTTTAAAATTTGTTTTATTTCCTATTTGGTTTTCTTTTTAGTTTTTCATTATTGTAAACATTTAATATTTAACATTTATGTAGGAGTGTTATCCGGAACATAATTCTTGTCGAAATAAAAAAAAAATGATAAAATGTTTCAATCGAGCTTACTTTATAGAGACGCAATAAATGACTTAATGTGTAAGCAAGTTTTCCTAATAATTGTTCTTAGCACATCCTCATTACTTATTTACGAAGCCTTTTGATTAAAAACCATTAATCATAAAGCATAATGCGATAGATTATTTCAAAATTTAGAAACATTTTTATTCCTCATTTGAAATCACTTAAAATTACCGCTTAAGCATTTGACGCATCATAAAAATATCTAAAATCTCGACAAACTGATACTTTCATTAGGCAGGTATTGTGTTTTAAATATATATTCCAAATATTTTTTAAATGTTCTAATGATACACTAATTTAATATAAAGTCGTTTCTTTTGAGTAAATTCAGACATTTTAAATATGTTTAAATGTGTTGATAATAATGTTTTCTAGTTCAAAAGTTGAAAATTAATATGTATATATAATCATAATGATTATATTTTTAATTTCGACATATTTAAATAATACCCAACTTCAATTACTAACATATTCACTTACAATGAAAGATCTGCGACCATAGTGTAATTGGTGAACTGCTATAAGTTTAGCACATTTCGCATATAATAGATAATGATTTCTTTGCATTGATTAATAAATCTATTTCGATTATTTCTCTAAAGTGATGAAATATATTATATTATATTATATACATAATTTCTGAAACGTTATAGCTCGGAGCAGGCTGTTTAATTTTCATAAAAATTAAATTATTGATTAATATATTGGAATAACAACATTCATATTAATCAAAGTATATATTTTCATTAATATTGTATATCGCATTTACATGATTTAGGTTTGAGTGTAGACCAGGAAGATAAACTGATAAACAAACACAAAATACACACAACATACTGATAAACTTACACAACATACCTAACAAGACAAACTGTTAAACATACACAGAGCGTACCTAATTATTATATACAGTATATCAATAAATATACACTTCGATTGTAACAACCTTATTAAACTTCTTATCACCTGCAAAATCTCTGTAAAAAGAGCAGCGCTATGTGTGCGCAATACCATACAAAAATGCTGATGTGGGCAACACATGACATTCCTTATATAATGTAATGAATTTACTACTTTTACAGTAAAAAAATAGGTTTTTCTTATGGTAGATACTAATATTCTTTCCAAGATATTGAATTTTGGACAATTGGTCGTCATTTTCATTGATTTAGCATCAATTTTTATCCATTTGGCGATATTTTCGTTAATTTGGAAACATTTCAAAAAGTCGCCAATCTGGTGACATTCCGACAAATTCGTCGCCAAAATCTCGCAAAGCGTTATGGACGAAGAAATAAGTTATTTTTGCAGCAGATAAATGACTATTGGCGTTCAAATAAAAAATTATTACTCAAAGAATATTTTTTCCTGAATGGAACGAGCTAGTTCCACGAGAATGATGTCACCCAATTAATCGCATGGTATTACATATGAAAAGTGAACATGTTTCTCAATAGGAAATATTTTTTTTTTATTTTATATGACTTTTTGATATTTTTTTTTAAATGTGCAATATCTCAAGAACGGTTCATGTTAGCGTTCTAAAATTTAAGTCAATCGTTTTCTAATGAAAAATTACATGACTATTTTTTCAATATTTCATTCGAAAATTAAGGGGGACTCTAAACATTCCATTGCGTATAAAAACAATTGGCTCCCAGTGCTTATGGATTGTGATTTTTGTACCAAATTTCGTTCGAATTGGTCCATTCGCTCGTCAGTTATCGTTTCCACTCACTGACACACACACACACACACATATACACACACATACTCACACACACACACACACACACACACACACACACACACAGACATCACTTCAAAAATGTTTGATTCGTGAACAGGGATGCTTGAAACGTGCTCTCCCGTCGAAAACTCGAATTCGAATTTTCGACCCCGTCACAATACTTTCCTTATACATTATGTATATAAGGAAAGTAAAAATGGTAGATACTTTTAAACACATTTACAAAAGCATATAGTTTTAAGCCTGTGTTTAGGTGAATTCCCTTTTGAACGTTTTTATTTACATATTATCGATGTCATTAAAGATACAAAACGGCATTTGCAAAATATTATAAAGCACTAGTAAAACCCTGCCATTGGATGAATTACTTAACCATACATTTTTTTTTTTACTGTTGATGGTCTTACGAGTTTTCCGACAGCAAGTGCAGAACGATGGAGTGATCATTACACAAATCCCTAGCCTACTTGAGATGGCTTGACTGAACGCATATCTAATAACTGCTTTGTAAAGAGTCTCCGTAAAATAGTTACTACGCTGGACCAAAGAACGTAATGGAAATAAACGTCAGACACCAGGACCCAAAACAGTAACCGTGAAACTGAGAGGAAACCACCAATATTAATACATTTACTAGAAAATGTTCAACCAAATACGGACTCATTCATAAAGATATGGACTGAGATTTTCTAAGGACAATTAATAATTAAATAATATAAAACAATAATTAAATAATATAATTCCTATAATAATTTATTTTATAGACATTACTATATTATTTAAAGAAAAAAAAACAAATATCGTCTGCTGCATAAACACAATGTATTTAAATACATCGCTAAGCTATATTTTCTGCATTTGAAGGAAACATCGTGTGCATAATGTTATGTCTATGGAAAGTGTAATTGTGAGTTTTTAATACTTTCCAACATGGTTGAAAAGTTAAATACATTGAAGGATATGGATCCAAATTTTTCAAACATTTTTTAAGCGAAGTTAAAATTTAAAAATTGCTTCGAAAATTTTATGAAATATTCATATTATTCTATAAAATATACAAAATAAAATTCAGCAAAATATGTTCGGTATTATTTTAAGTAAAAATGAAAATAATAATTACACCACTACTATACAGGGTGTCCCAAAACGCTTGACACGCGTATTAATTCATTACCTGTCGGAAATAAGTGGGCAATATAAATTGCAAAATTGTTGAAATTAAGGTAGGAAACGATACTACGTGAATGAAATAATCCTCCCATTACTTTTCAAAAAAGTTACACTTTTTAAATTTGCATACGAACCCTTTAGACAAATTTGGTCAATCAGAAAATTATTATTTTTAATGCAACAAGATCATTAAAAAACCGCATATCTGTATCTTTAAAATTGAGCGAGTTATATTTAATTGAAAATTGAATATTGTGAATGAGGGCCATGTATCAAATTAGAAATGTAAATCTGTGATATGTCACAAAAAGATAAAACTGGATGATAATACATAGGATACCCAACCGCTTAGAGACTAACACTGCTTTATATGATCTCTGTCTGTGTAATACTGTATTTAGATACATTTGTAATAAAAAAAATTGACACATATTAATATATTTTTGATCTAAACAATTTCCATCGTCAATTTGTTTGTCATCCCTATTTTCACTGATAATACAGCCTTTCACATGGTACAGAAAAGTGGTATAAGTCAGATTTTTTCCTTTATCATAATTTAGTTGATCTTAAAGATACATACATGTGTTTTTTTAATGATCTTGTTGCATTAAAAATAAAAATTTTCTGATTAACCAAATTTGTCTAAGGGAGTCGTATAAAATTAAAAAAGTGTAACTTTTTGAAAATTAATGGGAGGACTGTTTCATTAAATGAGTCTTATTTCCTACCTTACTTTCAACATTTTTGCAATTTACATTACCCACTTATCTCCAACAGGTAAAGAATTAAAGCGCGTTTCAATCTTTTTGGGTCACCCTGTATAAAGAGATCGCGTGACCCACTTCAAAATAAAATATGGCATCCATCTTTTTTTTTCCTAATGTAAAAGTCATGATTTTTAAAGTTATTTTTAATTTATATTTAGGGTTGCATCCATCCTGAAACCGCTTTAATTTTACATAGTTTCTGTGCATCTATATTCTGCGCCAACGTAATTACAAAATTTTTTAGTTTAAATTATCATCAAACTTTGATTATTTCTACAACGAAGCCTTATTTTAAAGCATGCAGAACTTATTTCAGCAAGAATTGCTGAATATTTTAACGAAAAATTATTTAGCTCTGGAGTCTGGAATATAGATGATATGAATGAAATATTCATTGATTTTACATAGAGAAGCTGACGATTTTTCGACTGAAGTTAAGCTTTGATTTTAATATGAGTATTAAGCAGTTTGCCTCCATATTTTTAAATTTCAAGTAAAATAAATTATTGTAAATCTGTGATAGATTAAAATAAGAAAAATCAGATATGCAGAAAACATTGATTTTGAGAAACTTTCAAACTGAAATGCAATTTTATTTCAACCATATCTAAAATGCAATACATTCTCGGGCTCATGTTTCAAATTATCACAGAACTACAATAATTTATTATATTTAAAAACTTAATTAACTTCATCCAAAAAAATGAACTTCATTCAAATGATGTCATCGATATATAAAACTTATGGTTCTCTATGTAATAGCGGTGACTATTTCACTTATACACTTTTATTCCAGACTCCAGATTTAAATAATCTTGCTTGAACAAAATTTACCAATTCTTATACAACTCATCTTACAATCACTCGTTTACAATCTGCATCCATTAAATGCTGCGTTTTACAAATAATCAAAGTCGAAATTCATTTAAACTCAAATATTTTAATTGCGTTGGCACAGAATATAAGTGCACGTAACATGCGCAAAAATTAAGAGGTTTTAGACGGATATGACACTAAATATAACTTTAAAATAATTTTAACAATCACGATTTTGACACTGGAAAAAAGATGGATGCCATATTACTTTCCTTATCTACATATAATGCATAACGAAAGTATTGTGACGGGGTAGAAAATTCGACGGGAGAATACGCTTCAAGTATCCATGATCACGAATCGAACGTTTTTGAGGTGATGTGTGTGTGTGATTAACATAAACTTTAGAACGCTTGCATGAACCATTCTCGAGGTATTGATCATTCTTTAAATAAATTTATCAAAACACCCCTAAATTAAAAAAAAATAGTAACGGTTGAGAAACATGTTCACTTTTCATATGTAATATAATACGATAAATTTAGTGACATCATTCTTGTAGACCTAGCTCGTTCCATTCATGAGAAAAGATACTTTGAGTAATACTTTTGTATTTGAACGCCAGTAGTTTTTATCTCCTATAAGAATAACTTATCCCTCCGTCCATAACGCTTGGCGAGATATTGGCGACAAATTTGGCGGAATGTCGCCAGTCTGGCGATTTTTTAAACGTTGCCATATTAACTGAAATCTAACCAAAGAGATAAAAATGACTCTAAATCAATGAAAATTGTTGACAGCCATTCATGGATATGTAGTTAAGTCTCTGATCGTAGTAGGGTGAAGATCCAAGGAGCCCAGGGTAATAGAGGCTTGATCACTGCAGGCGGACGCAAAGAGGCTGACGCGCTGCGGGTGATTGGATCGCACCCACAAAGATGAATTACACAGTACATCGGAGATCGTCGACGGCGGGAACGCTCGGGAAGTTCCGAATCAGTCAGCTGAGGTAGTAACTGCTGAGGTAGAAGATTTTATATAGCATGCCAAGATGGCTACATATACTAAGCTGGTGAGATGTGGATTATGTATTGGTATGATTGGTAAATGATCAGACACAGATGAGTTAAAATAATTTCTCTTCATTTATTTTCGTCGTCGAATGAACAAATATACAGTAGGAATTTAAGACATCATATTCATTAACATCACTGCTTGAAAGACGAGTAAGAATTCTTGACATGCAAAAACAAACGTCACTGGATGCGACGCTGATGTTAAAAACAGGCATAGCGATGGGAAATCGAAAATATGATATTTTCCTACGAATAATTTTATTTATACCGAATACATGGAGAGATCAATTTATGATTTCAGACTTTTAATATTTTCCGAAAAATTATTTTAGTATAAATAATTTCGTTTTATGCCCCGAGGGCAAACGCGTCCTTCCAGCTTAGGAATTCATCGCCAACTTACTCTAATTACATTTTTCATAAGTCAACGTCTTAGTGTAAGTGCGCTCTCGCTTGACGTCATATAAAATAGCACCAGTACATTTCAATATGGCATGTATATCCGGATTAAAGATCGAAGCTCCAGGAATGTATCATAACGCCGAGGGTTAATGACACAAAGTGAGAGATTTCAGAGGTCGAAGGGAAACATTTGGCGATTTATGAATTTAGACTAAACATAAGAATATAATTTTGAATCGAAAACGAAATTAACTTTTGCCGGATGTAATAGAACAAAATGGATTTTTGAAATAGCGTTTCCTAAAATAAAATTATAATAATTTAGTTAATAGATAGTGGGGTGAGGACACCATAACAAAATGAAGACGAATCGACGAAAATTCTATATCTTGAAAAAAAATATAAGTATCTACTATAAGCTTACCCTATTTTTATTTTACTGTAAAAGTAGTAAATTAATTGAATTATATAAGGAAAGTCATGTGCTGCCCACATTAGATTTTTTAATTTTGATGTGGGTCACATAATCCCATCATATTTATTACTAGCAGCATACCCGTTCTTCGTACGGAGTATATAATATGAAGAAACTTGAAATTCATAATCATGCCCAAATTCTTATAGTATACTAAATGACATGTTTAATCAAAATATTCTGTTAAAATATTTAATATAATGCTCCTAAAAAGAAGTGTAAGAATCTCTGTTCTCGCTATATAAAATTATCTTCATGGACATATCTGAAGAATAAAACATCTTGGACCCCTTATGTAAGCAAATATAACAAAAATATGGAATTGAATCAATATATGCAAAATAAAAGCGTTAAAATTGTATGGGACCCGTACTAATTATATACGCGAATATTAGAAAATATAACCTGTATTAGTAGATTACATGTATAAATTGAAAATACCAATAAACCCGTAATCTTTAAATCTGAAGACAGTCATTTATTCCAATATATGTCAAAATTAAAGTGCTAAAATTATATGGGAAGATATACACGTACTACTTATAATGTCCGATTATTAGTAGAAGACTACCCGTTTTGCAATATGAGTCACAAATGTTTTTTGGTAAAATACAACAGACGACGTAATAAATTGAATATATAATTAATCCCCTTAATCTTCATACCAGAAGACTGTACTTGATTCCAATATATATGCCAATATATGTCAAAATATATGCCAATATACCTGTACAACTTATATTCTCGTAGGTTAGAAGATATACCCGTGCATTCCTAGAAGATTACTCGTACAACGTACAATATGCGTGTGTCAGCAATTTTTGCCGCAATAAAACAATGGCGTAATAACTTAAAAATATCAATAATCCCTGAATCAATAATTCCGGAAAATATCAATAATAATAATGTTGAAACCTGAAGAGTATAATTGATATTATCCAGTCCAAAATGAAATGGCAATGAAATTTATTTTATATACATATCTTCATTATTCAAATCGGAAAGGATTTAATAAAAATCGTCTGCCGCATAAACACATTGGATTTAAATCCGTTGCTAAGCGACATGATATCATTTGCTTCAAATAAATTGGTAGAAAAAATATCGTCTAAATAGTTATATTTCTATGGAACATTTGGCGACAGTTTCGTCAAATTAGCGACATTTTAAAAAATCGCCAAATTTATCGCCAAGTGGGACTGTAGAACTGACAGTTCCACTTTGCGACAAATTGACGAAATATCATCACAATACTATACCCTAACAAAAAACAATTAATATCATTTATGTAGCGCCATTTTATCAATTTCAAGATATTTTTATAGATTTGAAAACATTTTTATCAATTTGGTGACATTTTAAAAATTCGCTAAATGTATTACTAAGTAGGATGGTTGGTCTGACAGATAAATGCTAACCAAACATCATTTCACTACTCTCTTCTAACAAAACAAAAAAAAAATTTCATTGATATGTAGAAGACCCAAGCCACACGACCAACCCGAAGGTTTATGGCAGCTGTTTGGGTGTCGTTTATATCAATTTGGCGACATTTCCGTCAATTTGGCAAAGTTTAAGAAAAGTTGTCAAATTAGCGATATCCCTCCAAATTCGTAGCTTTGAATTTGCAGATCTGAATGAAACATTCTTATCCCGTTTCAATATACTAAATGAAAACACTACAATTGTATTAGAAGATATACCCGCTCTACTCTTTTTCTGTTTCAACAATCGGCTATATGAATTTATTGGCTAAACACAATATATGAGTTTAGTAGCTAAATACGATATAAGCTTGAAAACTCTTTGCCAAAATAAATGAAATTGATGTACGCAGTCAGTAATTAATATAATTAAAAGAAAAATCAAACCGTCCATTCATAAGATATACTTTTATATCCATTTATCCATTTATTTATTATTTAAATCGAAAAAAAATAATAAAAACATTAACAAACACATTTAATTTAATTGCGATGCCGAGCAACATGATATATCCTCCTAAAGTGTTAACATTTATTAACCACTAACAGCACACCCGTTATTCGTACGGAGTGTATAATTTAAAGAAACTTAAAGTTCGCAATCATGTGCAAATTCTGTTAAAATATTAAATTTATTGCTCCTAAAGAGAAGTTTAAGAATATATGTTCTCACTATGCAAAATTATCTTCACGATCAGATCTGAAGAATAAAACATCCTGGCCCCTTTTGTAAGCAAATTTACAGAAGAAAAAATAGGAATTGAATGAATATATGCAACCCCGTACTAATTATATTGTCGCAGATCAGAAAATATGCCAATGTGTTAGTAGAAGATTACCCGTATTACAATATGCGTCTCAAAAATATTTGCCAAAATAAAAGAGATGACGTAATAAATTGAAAACATCAATAATATCCGTACTCTTTATACCAGAAGGTCGTAATTGATTCCAATATATGCCAATATATATCAAAACATATGTCAATATACCTGTACTACTTATATTCTCGTAGATTAAAAGATATACACGTGTATTTGTAGAAGATTCGTACAACATACAATATATGAGTTTAAACAATTTTTGTCATAATAAAATAATTGCATAATAACTTGAAAATATCAATAATCCTTGAATCAATTATCCCCGAAAATATAAATAATAATAATTTTTAAACCTGAAGACCGTAATTGATATTATCCAGTCAAAAATGCTATTAAGAAAAATCAAATCGTTCTTTTCTAAAATATATTTTTATATCCATTTATTTATTATTCAAATCGAAAAAATAATTATTAAAATTAACAGACAGATTTAATTTAATTGCGTTTCTGAGTAACATGATATAAGATAGAATCTTATAACATGTTAAATATGTCATGTCTTATAATATAAACTGCGAAATTAAATAACGATTTTGATTTCTCTATACTTCTCATTGTTCCGTAAAAGCTTGTTTTAAATAAACCATGAACCATGGAGACAGATTTCCCCTTTAAATCATGTTTCAAACAATTCATGTTTTCAGAAAGTGACTAATTAACGCAAAAAATCTCCCATCAAATTCAGAGATTAAATTTTAATTCACTTTCAAACGATTTTCAAGCTTTTCGTTTGGATAAACCACGGAGTTAGGGAGTAGAACTCCTAGGAAAAAGTTCCGTTTTTCAATAATATCTCGACAACCCCAGGTCTAAGAAACTCGAAACTTGGACAAAATTTATGGGGGAATATTTCAAGGCTATTCACCAAATTTCATTAATTTCGGTTTAGCCGTTTTTCCGTGATGATGAGACAAACGAAAATTTCGTTTTTTACTGATATCTCGAGAACCACAGGTCGTAAAAACTCAAAACACGGATATAATTTTAAGTGGGGCTATTTCTGGGCTACCCACAAAATTTCATCAAATTCGGTTCAGCCGTTCTCCCGTGATGGTGTGACAAACAGACAGACAGACAGACAGACAGACAGACAGACAGATTTTCATTTTTATTTATATAGATATGGGCATTATAATTATTTTAAAGTTTATTTAAAACGCTACGGAAGATGTTATGCTGATATATTTTTTATATATTTTATGGGGAAATTTGATTATTTTCTAAAATTGTCGAAGCAATATATGAATTTTAATTTCGCTTAAAAATGTTAAACTAATTAAGTCCCTTAAGGTTTAATGTATTTAATTTGTTCAACCCTGGTTCAATACTAATTGGGTGATATTATTCATTAACATTCCCATATGTCCCACAGACCGTCTCAATAACATCATTTTGATAAAGTCATTTTTACGGCAGTTATCTCGCTGACGGACAGACAAGCGAAATGAAAAAATACATAATTATTTTTAACTATGTTGTAAAGTGCTAAAAATATCGCCGCTGAATGTATCGCATTTTAGAGATGTGTAAATAAAACTGCATTGAAGTTGGTAAGTGTTTCATAATCAATGCTTTATACATTATTGAAATTTCTTATTTATTAATAACTCGGCAATCCCTGGTCCTAGAAACTCAACACCTGAACTAACCCAAAGCAACCCACAAATTTTTATGAAATTCCGTGCATACGTCCTCACGTCATGATGACACAGACTCACAATCATACATACACAATTATTTTTTTTTATTGACAGCGATTGGAATGGTTATTTATTACCACTTACTGGTACTCTACATCTTTGACATCACTGTATTTTTTTTGCACCCTAGAAAAGCAACTCATGTTATCCTTGATACGAAATGTAAGACAGTTATTTGTTTGAAGTGACATAACTAATGCTACATTTCCAAATAATGTGATAACACCTAAACGATGCAGGACATGAATGGGGTTTCTTAGTAAAGAAAAATGAATCGCGTTGATAAGTTTCATTTCATACCTAAATATGAAACAAACAAGATACAACATTTTTACAGCGTATTCCATTGTAATAGGATTTTCTTGAAATACTCCCAATTGTTCCTCAATCGAAATTCCATCTTAATGGTAATTTTCCATTTTCCTGAAATCCATCCTTTTTTTTCTCTCTGCTTAGAAACCTTTGATTTAGTTCGCAATTGTTCCCCCTTTTATTTTTCAGATAAATTTAGATCATCCTATTATTATTTTTCTTCTTTGAAGCCAATTATTTTAGCTCATATAGGTTTTGAAACCATTTGCTTCCTTTTCTGTTATTTGTTACCCCATTATTGATTTTGCTGTTCATTTATTGAATCCAGTCAGTTTTTCAGTGCTGCAGAACAGATAGATCTGTTTATGGGATCCAGAAAAGCAAAAATTGACTCACAAATTGATTTTCATTTCATTCTTTCATTTAATCACACAAAATGTGTTTTATTTCCAACTAAAAATCCAATTATATATCAAACTAATGAATTAAATAGGTAAGTGGAAGATTGAAAGTTTTGGGGGTTTTCTTAAATCACTTCACAGCCATTGCAGTTATTATAAAATTCAAATTTGTTTTTAACAAAGCATATATTATACAGACCCATGTTCCTTTTTCTCAAAATCGTTCAGATTTAACGGCTTTAAATAATTCTGATATATTTATTTTGCAATATTGAACATTTTCATACAAGCATTTAGTGATTTATTTAATTCATTTGCAGAATTAAATGTCATGAAAAATGTTATCTGGAAATAAACTCGTAGTTGAAAATTTATATTGCGTTATGGTTTTTATGTAGAGAAAAATGAATTATTAAAATATGTGACACATATTCCAATTATACGCAATAAAAATTTGAGACTCCTGGGTTTTATAGGTAAATTTTACATGGAGGGGATAGGATTTTCAGCCTCTTATAGAAAATAAAAACAAAATATTTATTTTCTACTTCTACAATTACATTATAATCTCGATTCAATTGAATATAGTGCGAAAGTGGATATAGAATATGTTGACTCTTACGGGAATTTTAGAAAAAATAATTAGATTGTTTGTAGAATGTAATTAAAGTATAGGAGCAAATTAGGAGGATTTATTAAAGTTGAAATTTAATTTAGAATTTCTGCGAATTAAAGTTTTATGTATGAAAGCGTGTTGGAATGCAAAAGGATTACGACAAAATGTTTACAGTAATCTATACTTTTTTCACATGTTAATTATAACTAAATATTAAACTAAATATATTATCTTATTAAAATTTAAGCATATTATTTACTGAATTTAATGAAACTATTTATGAAATTGCTTAGAGTGTGAAAAATTTAAATATTTGATTTATGTGTACTATTATCACTTAATTACCAACTCTTTGCTTCTAAATAGGGGAGAAACATTTTAAAATAATTAAATGTAATGAGGTAGATTTTATTCCTCATTTGAAATAATTTATTTGAAATCTTTTGAAGCACAATATAAATAGTGTAATTAATATTTATGACTAAATAAAAACCGTGTGAAAATGATACACATTTTACACTGCTGTTAAGAAACAAGCTATCATTGCGTTTCTAATTATGCATAAAAACTGGTCAATTTTATCCCATTTATTTCGTTTTACCTCAAAAATATATTTAAACTTAATAATACTTAATTAACTTAATATAATTAATATTTTAGTATTATTTATATATAACGAATTCTTACCATTGATAATTAAAAGATTTTAAAACATGGACATGCTATTATAGAATGTGTTTTTCTAGGTATGGTTATATAAAACATAAATTAATATACTTTGTAAAGCATATATTTATGTACATAGTTAATTAAGTTACTATAATTTAGTTACATAATGAAGAATATTTAGTTATATTTAGTTACTATAATGAAGAATATATCTCCTTTTAGGAAAAGAATAATTAATGTATTTCATATTTATGTGACTAAATACAAACCATGTAAAAATTATACAGCAAATCATACAACAAATCGGTACCAATGAATTTCTACTTATAAAAACTAGACAGTTGTATCTATGTTCCGTGTACGCCCAGTGACTAGTTGTCACTAAATGTGACATCTACAAACTTAGCTGCTAAAAATACAAACTGGTTGTTTATAACCAGTTTGTATTGTTAACAGTTAAAGCATATCGTATAGTGCATTAATTGTATTTCTGAGACAATGTAGTGTAAGTGTTTTAAATAAAATTCTTAATATCGTTACCCGTAATTCGAATTTTCGAAATTTTCAATTTCAATGTTGATAAGGAAGGTTAGATGGATCTAAAGTGACTAAATTTGAGATTCTGGCTTGTGCTCAATCATGTTGAAAGCGGCTTTGAATTTTTTAATTAGTCAGCATGTCTACTATACTGTCTATACTATTTTATATTTTATACCAATTAAAATTTATATTAATAGTTTCTAGGACGGGGTTTTTATTATGTATATAATATGTCTACTTGTATTATGTATATATTGTATAAAATAATATTCAATACATTCTGTGCAATAAAATGACCTACATCGTAGCGTCCACAGTAGTACAAGAGGGTGTTCATAAATTATACTGTTGGGAAGTATTTTGTGCTTTAACGCTCAATTTGAAAAAAAAAATCGCTTCACTTTACGTATAACGTCTTTGTAAGGAACAGAAAATATTTCTCGATTTATCTTCTTTAAAGTAAAATATTTCGCTTGTTGAGCATTTTCCAATAGCTAATCAGTTGGAAACTATTGGCTTAAGAATATCTCATCCAAGAAGAAAAATGTGAAATAGTTCAACATGGATGTAAATAATGACAAAGTTAAAATATGTTGATAATAGATAAACTGGGTTTAAACATCATATTAGAAAAATCCTGGTGTTTTATTTTTTTTTAGTTTCAGTTAAGTTTTCAGAATATATAAATAATTAAAAAAGACTAAGTGTTTCTAAGTTTTACACAGAAGAAAAGTAAAAAATAGTTGGAACGCATAGTGTATCTCGTTATCGCTGTATCTAATAGTTCTGTTTTAAAGGACAACTTTAGAATTAATTTTTTTAAAGAAAATCAACAAGTATTTCTTTTCCCACAGCGATATTTTGGATTCCTTGTAAGCTGACATTCTTTTTCTCATTGATTTCCCAAAATGCATATTCTAGGCATCATCGTTTCAAAGGGTGACGACTGGAAAGATTTCGGCGCATAATTGTTTTTTCTTGTGTGTAGAAAAGCATTTTAATTTCGAAATGATAAAATTTCTAAGGGGAAAGAAATGTGATGTCTGCAACACATATCTTGCATTTCAAATCGCGACTAATTTCCTTTTGATGAAATCTAAACTATAATGTATTTATATATTTACATATATTCAAAAATGCATAGATATTAGGTAATGTATACATATGTATCTTTGTGTGTGTGTGTGCGCGGGTGAACAGTCTGTAGCTGGAAAACTGAGCGTTGTACAACAATGAACATTCGTACACAAATACTCCAGGATCCAATGACATGCACCTGGTATTTATTTTTAATCTCGAAGTATTTTAGTTACTTTATGTTTTACACCAATTTAGACCAAGATTTTCACAAATCAAATCCTTAGCATCCTAAAATAGTATCACAGAGTTTCCATATCGACACATCGGATATACCAAAAAATTACCTTTCAAACAAACTTTAAACACACAGTTTTAATAGTCCGTACAGTTTTAATGGTTGCAGTTTAACGACTTTATGAAATATATATACTTTTCGTGCATTTTACACCTCTACGATGTTTATATTAAAATTGTGACGTCATCTAAATCAACAAACCACCCCCAAAAAATTCCATCAACCCATCATTTGATTAATTACAATTTTTTTATTCTAACGATGCCTTCAAATTTTCAGAGGGTCTCTACTGATTTAAGAACCCTTCGAATTTTAACTTGTAACGCCATCTGTTGACATTATAGTGCTTCTTCATGAGTTTTCAAACTTTGCAAATTTTAAAAGATGTTGTCCTAATATTGTTTTTAATTTGATATTATATTATCATTAAGAGTATTATGCGAAAATTTTACTGAAAGTGGGTGAAATTTTGCTGAGATAATAATAAATTCGGGTTTAAAGAAACTTTATTGCAATTTCAAATATTTTCATTGATTTATGTCGCGACAATGATTTCGTATGTACATTTTAATGTAGAATGTAGTGTCTCCGCAAATGACGGATTTCGGTTATGTGATTAGATGAGTGTGAGTGTAAGGTGTGTGGGGGGTGGGGGAGGCGGGGGGCTCCGGATGTCAATGGACACGGATTTTTATTTTGTTATTTTAGATAACTACCCTGCTTAAACTCCCGGGCAACGTCGGGTACATTTTATAGTATTGAATATATATCACGAAAATTGGAACACGTAACTTTGAATTTGATACTTTTTGCTAACGTACTAGATCATAGCAATGCACTTTCCTGTCACATACAATATTCAATCAGAATATATTTGTCACATAATAAATAAAATGTGACACGCAATTTAGCTCTTTTAGTATTTTTAAAGCATTGGCAGGTAACACTATTACGTGAAGTCCAGTATTATCTTACATAATAAATTATGGTATCTGCATGTGACTTTTGTAGAGAAAAATCGAAGTTTTGATATGCTGCTAAATTTGGTACAAAAAATTACTTCCGGTCCTCGGATGATTGGTTAGGGTGATATTTTTTCAAAATTCGAATTATACTAAAAGTCATGAACTTAAAATCGAAATTCTTCTGTGTTTTTACAATTCTTAAACTCAATGATTCTAACAGACGATTCTGCAAAATTGCTAGCACTTTCTTTCGCAGGTGATCAGCAAATAAACTATTTTGTATAGACAAACCCTCTTTTGTATCGCCAAAAGAGGGTTTCAATCATGATAATTTCTAATTTCGCCAATTTTAAAAACACATTTTCAAATTTTGGAATATAGAACTCTTCAATATAATGTATTCGGAAAATGTGCCTTAAATCGACGTAAACTTTTGAAAATTTTATATAAAATATTATTTTTAATTTCGGCTTTAAAATCAATTTATTCCAGAAGATAAAAAAATATTTTGTTGAGCCCTGAGCCAGGAACTTCAATCGCAGAACAGGGCAGTATACAAAATGGATGATAAAATTATAAAATCTAACGTTTAAACTACAATTTTCAAAAGTATGTTTAAAGTGTATTACGCCTGCACTATATAAGTGGCATAGATGTGTATGGAAAAAACCGAACATAAAGACGATTTTCGTTCAAAACAGTCCATTTGAATATTGAGTGGTGTTATGTGAATATGTATTATTTATTTAATTGGCGTTTTCTTACGCTTCGGTCATCTGTGGGTAATTCGTTCAAGTATCACAATACGTATAATTCAACCAGTAGTGGATAATATTTCTTTTCGCATTTTGTTAAAATTAGAGGAGCTGAATATTACTGTACTGATTTCAGTATACATTTTACTATATTTCTCTACTTGTACATCCTTAATTTCTTCTACAGATTTTGAATCAGATTCAAAATGGGCATTATTAATTTTTACCAAAATAGAACAAGAAATATTTCAAAGTATGTGTTAATAAAATCAGTGTAAAGCAGCTCAGTTTGTTATTTATTTTGTTAACTAAAGAATATGTTATTGCAAAGGTTAGGTTATATTTCAAATTATTCATAAGAATTTCGTGAAAATTGAATGCAATATAAATCTTGTAAAATATTCATCTTTATGAATTTTTTTTATTAACTTTTAAAATAAGGGGTAAAATACCATAATTGTGATTATTTGACACAACGATCAATATTTTTGATAATGTTTCTTGCAAATTTGCAGCAATTTTATTTTTTTTTTATTTTTTATTTATTTTTTGAAAATGTGTAAATGTACAAATGTGCAAAATAATAATAATAATAATAAAAATATTGGATACTGAAAGATGCATTTAGGTTTGAGAATATGAAGTTGAGCCACGCTTCAGTTAAATTGTATCGTCAGGCCCGGTTGTCCCACGACTGTACATTGAATGCGCTCTCCTCTCAAAACCGCGTTCTGCGGCACACAGCAATATTCCAAATTACCCCTTTCTCTCTGTGGATAACTTATCCACTTTTTCTCAGATTATGAGACACGTACGGTATGAATTGGGACTTGTCTTAATTCAGTACTAAGTGCACCGCTATGATCTTCCGTATCACATTTATGTTAATTCTCTATTTACTATGATTACAAAACAATTTTAGACGCAGGTGAAAAAAAACCATTAGTTTACCTAGGAACTCCAAAATTCTTTTCTTGAGATCCTTGAGATTTTTCAAAATCCTAATTTTATTCTTCATTTATAATAATAAGTATTACTATGATCTAGAAATGTTTATGTTCTGATTAATAATGATAGCTTTGGATCAGATTAATAATAATTTATTTATATACTGTGCTACCTAATTATAATTTGTTGTATTTATAATTATATATATATTTTGTTTATGCAGCTGTTGAATGGTAATTTTGTTTATATTTTTTTGTGTGGCAACACTGAGTTTATATTTTATTATTTATGTTTGGCAACACTGACTTTACACATCATGTGTGGTAACAGTAATTAAAGTATTATTGTAATACAGTTTGAAAATACCTTTCTGATCGGAAAAGAAAATATTTCCTGGAGTTTCATCTTCGTGATTCATTTAATTCCTACTTGTACAGTTCAGTTCTTAGTTCACTGGCAAATACCAACTTTGAAGATAAAGTTTTAAAATAAATTTTCAGAAACTTGAATGTATTTTTAAAATGAATGTAAATAGCGTTCACGTAAAACTTCTTCCACACTGAAATGTGTGTTGCACAGAGAATCGTTTATAATAGATATGAGCAATGGAAAACAAGGCATTATGCTAACTGAAAAAATTATCTAACGATATATGCTATACTTTGAAGTTTGATTATATCTAATTATTTCACAAAAATATATTCATTCGTGTTTTAAAATATGAACTAAAATAAAAATATAAAAATAAAAAAAATGAATTTTCATTCCTTCTATTCACAATTATAGTTTGTCTTTCGTGTCACGTGCCATGCCTTTTTTTCCCCTTGATTCTCCAAATCGCATTTCCCTCGACATCATCTTGAAGGTTGCTGACAGAAAAACTTTCGGCGTGTAATTAGTTTTTTCCAAGTTAGTAAAAAAGCAATCCAACTTCAAAATACTTCCATTTAAAAGGAAAAACAAATCAAATGTGGTCAGGACGTAAAATACTTTACATGCTGAACTTCCTTTTGAGTTATTTTCAGAAATCACAAAAGGGTTTTGAGATTCATTTAAGACCAGGTTGCTTGAAATATGCCGCTGCTGGTGACTTTGAAGCAAAAGAGCTAGTGTGAATTAAAATTCGGTAATTTTGACGACTTATTGGTTTTAACAGGCAATATTAAAATGAAAATCAATTTTATGGTAACAGCATTAATTAGTTGCACATATTGTAATAAGTATGATGTGAAAATATATCTTATCCGCATTTATAATTACGTGAATTTATAATTATGTTGTTATAAATACGTGTCAAGGCTGTAGGGGCTGTAAAATGTATTTAAATAGTAAAGGCACAAAATTTTGATTTAAAAAATATATTAATTATTAATAATACACACACACACACACACACACACACATATATATATATATATATATATATATATATATATATATATATATATATATATATATATATATATATATATATATATATATATATATATGTATATATATACATGAGTGTGTATATATATGTATATATATATATATATATATATATACACACACTCATGTCCACTCATGTCCAAAAGTTAAGCATAATTCATAAAATGCGAAACATTCGGAGTTAGTATGGATACAATGATTCACAATCATTTGTTGAGAATTGTGGGACGAAGACAAATCATTGTGCATATGCAAAACAGTTCAGTCGACGACGACATGAGCAAAGCACCGGCGCACGTTGGAACGAGTATAAAACTGCTTCCAGCAGCATATCCAGTTGATGCAGAATGTCACAGAGATGCCAACTGGACATATCTTTGAAGGAACACATTACTGGAATACCGGAATCCGGTCGAGCCCAAAACGATGCATCTCGATTTGTGAATGTGCTTCACAGTGTGTGATCTCCAGACTGTTGTAGAGATTCCAAACCACTGGAGATGTTACCCGACGACCAGTACCAGGTCGGCCAAGGGTAACAACCGCTCGGTCAGACCGATATTTGGTTATAACTGCGTGATGTCATATATATATATATATATATATATATATATATATATATATATATATATATATATTATATACTAGCCGCCTTTGGCGACCAGCCTGTTCGCTACCCTTGAAAATCCTGACAGTGGCAAGCTCGCTTTTTAACGATGCTGCTCAGCGAAAAAGTTTTTTTTTTTTTAAGATTATCCCCACCACCACCCGATGCATAAATGCACTGCGACAATCTCCATAACTTTCTTTTTATTTATTTTTTTATTTATTCAGTGTTTAAGTTTTTCATTGTGGTCCCAACCACCACCCGATGTAAACAATACATCGCCACAATTCAACCCATCATAATGAGCCAGAAATCTTATAAAAAGTAAACACTAATTCAGTTTTAAAAGTTTTTTTTTTAAAGATTGTCCCCACCACCACCCGATGCATAAATGCACCGCGACAATCTCCATAACTTTATTTTTATTTATTTTTTTATTTCTTCAGTGTTTAAGTTTTTGCATTGTGGTCCCAACCACCACCCGATGTAAACAATACATCGCCACAATTCAATCCAGCATAATGAGGCAGAAACCTTATAAAAAGCAAACAGTAATTCGGTTTTTAATTGTGCCTAGGCCAAAAACCGTGTAAAAAGCAAACACTTATTCGGTTTTTAATTGTCCTTAGGCCAAAAACCGTATAAAAAGCAATTAATGATTAAGGTTTTTCATTGTGGTCCCAACCACCACCCGATGTAAATAATACATCGCCACAATTAAGTTTGTACAATACAACAATAGAGTACGCCACAACAATATGTCGCCACAATTAAGTTTTTTCATTATAGTCCCAACTACCACCCGATGTAAATAATACATCGCCACAATTCAATCCATCATAATGAGCCAGAAACCTTATAAAAAGTAAACACTAATTCAGTTTTAAAAGTTTTTTTTTTTTAAAGATTGTCCCCACCACCACCCGATGCATAAATGCACCGCGACAATCTCCATAACTTTATTTTTTTATTTCTTCAGTGTTTAAGTTTTTGCATTGTGGTCCCAACCACCACCCGATGTAAACAATACATCGCCACAATTCAATCCAGCATAATGAGGCAGAAACCTTATAAAAAGCAAAGAGTAATTCGGTTTTTAATTGTGCCTAAGCCAAAAACCGTGTAAAAAGCAAACACTTATTCGGTTTTTAATTGTCCTTAGGCCAAAAACCGTATAAAAAGCAATCAATGATTAAGTTTTTTTATTGTGGTTCCAACCACCACCCGATGTAAATAATACATCGCCACAATTAAGTTTTTACAATACAATAGAGTACGCCATAATGATGCAGAAACCTTATAAAAAGCAAACAGTAATTCGGTTTTTAATTGTGCCTAGGCCAAAAACCGTGTAAAAAGCAAAAACTTATTCGGTTTTTAATTGTCCTTAGGCCAAAAACCGTATAAAAAGCAATCAATGATTAAGTTTTTTCATTGTGGTTCCAACCACCACCCGATGTAAATAATACATCGCCACAATTAAGTTTGTACAATACAACAATAGAGTACGCCACAACAATATGTCGCCACAATTAAGTTTTTTCATTATAGTCCCAACTACCACCCGATGTAAACAATACATCGCCACAATTCAATCCATCATAATGAGCCAGAAACCTTATAAAAAGTAAACACTAATTCAGTTTTAAAAGTTTTTTTTTTTTTTAAAGATTGTCCCCACCACCACCCGATGCATAAATGCACCGCGACAATCTCCATAACTTTATTTTTTTATTTCCTCAGTGTTTAAGTTTTTGCATTGTGGTCCCAACCACCACCAGATGTAAACAATACATCGCCACAATTCAATCCAGCATAATGAGGCAGAAACCTTATAAAAAGCAAAGAGTAATTCGGTTTTTAATTGTGCCTAACCCCAAAAACCGTGTAAAAAGCAAACACTTATTCGGTTTTTAATTGTCCTTAGGCCAAAAACCGTATAAAAAGCAATCAATGATTAATTTTTTTAATTGTGGTCCCAACCACCACCCGATGTAAACAATACATCGCCACAATTCAATCCATCATAATGAGCCAGAAACCTTATAAAAAGTAAACACTAATTCGGTTTTAAAAGTTTTTTTTTAAAGATTGTCCCCGCCATCACCCGATGCATAAATGCACCGCGACAATCTCTATAACTTTCTTTTTATTTTTTTATTTATTCAGTGTTTAAGTTTTTGCATTGTGGTCCCAACCACCACCCGATGTAAACAATACATCACCACAATTCAATCCAGCATAATGAGCCGGAAACCTTATAAAAAGTAAACACTAATTCGGTTTTTAATTGTCCCTAGGCCAAAAACCGTGTAAAAAGCAAATACTTATTCGGTTTTTAATTGTCGCTAGGCCAAAAACCGTATAAAAAGCACCCAAACAATAATTCGGTTTTTAATTGTCCCTAGGCCAAAAACCGTATAAAAAGCAACCGTATAAAAAGCAAATACATCGCCACAATTAAGTTTTATAATACGACAATTCTTGACACCACAATAATACATCGCCTCAATTAAGTTATTTCATTGTGGTCCCAACCACCACTCAATGTAAACAATACATTGCAACAATTAATACATCACCACACTTAAGTTATTACTATACAACAATACATTACGTCACAATATATCGCCACAATTCAATCCATCATAATTCAATAATTTAAATTTCATACCATCACCTATAATGTTTATCATAGTTTATCACCTATAACGTTTATCATCATATAACGTTTATCATCATAGGTGGATATTTCAATTTTAATTTGCCTAACAGTTTATCGGATGGTCTTTACTTGCAATTTTAAATTGTTCAACTCTATTATATCTTCGCCTTGTTATACAGATATAGTAATCTTGATAACAGATTATTTTTTTCACAGCATTCTTATTAACACCTTTAGCAGTTATCATCTCCATGAAAGGTGTTTTCTAACTATACATCTTTGATCTCAGGCCAAAGGCCAACAAACTCCAGAGCAGGATTTCCATTTTAGACTCCATTCATTTCTTTAGTTCATTTTAGATTTTGATAATTTAGAAAATGAAATTTTGTTTCACTCTCGCAGTATTTCCTTATACACGATATTTTTTGTTTTCCCATCTGGTGCAAGTATAAATAGATTCCTATTATCCCCAACTCTTGAGCAACCAACATAAAGTTGTCCATGGGAGAAGCAAGGCCTTTGTAGGTTGAGTCCAACAACTTTCAAACTCTGTCCCTGAGATTTGTTTATACTCATCGCAAAACTGAGCCGAACTGGAAACTGTAGGCGTTTAAACTCAAACGGGAGGTTTGGCTGTATGATAGGGATGCGTGGTAGAAAAACGTGACTTCCAGCAGAATGACCTGTTATGATCGTTGCCTCAAGGACATTAGGCATCATTTTCTTAACAATCAATCTTGTTCCATTACACAGTGCCGGTGGATCTAGATTTCTTAAAAGCATTATGGGTGCCCCAATCTTTAGTTCTAATTTATGTGAGGGCACACCAGAAATTTCCAGTGAATTCAAAAATTCTGGTGAGTACTCGACGGCCTGATTTATATCTATTACAGAATCTACAGACTTGTACGTGTGAACAGAAGCAGGAAGTTTCATGAGTAGTTGTCTGTTAATGACATTAACCGCTTCGTTCGTGGGAGCAAGAATAGCTCTTTCACATAGCCACTTAGGGTCTCGGAAGTGACGCTCAATGTTGGGAAATACACTTTCTTTTAGTTCTACTGGTGTTGTAACAATATTTCCAATAAATCCCATCTCTATTAATCCCTTGTCATCAGCGGTTATGTCCCCGTTTCCAAGTCGCAGTAGGTTCTCTGCAAATTCTTGAGCAGCGGCATGACCTGTTATATGAACTCTCATGTTCGTTTCTAACCTGAGTCTTTGAACATTTGTCCAAAGGCAAGATGTTTTAATTGATGCATGTATTTCATCCGCTTTTGTACCACGTTGAATTACTGGAAGAGTCTGCCTGAAATCCCCAGATAAAACCAAAGTTACTCCTCCTATACGTCTTGTGTTATGAAAAAGGTCTTGCATGGTAACGTCAAGAGCTTCCAAAGCAGCCTTGTTTGACATTGTGCACTCATCCCAGACAATAAGCTTGCATCTTCTGAGAAGTGCAGCCTTATTCGAACTTCTTGAAATGTTGCAAGTGGGATGTTCAACACTTGCTAGATTTAGAGGTAATTTAAACACTGAATGAGCTGTTCTTCCTCCAGCCAAAAGAGTAGCAGCAATTCCCGAAGAAGCTACAGCAAGGGCAACCATACCTCTCTGTCTCACTTTTGCTAAAAGAAGATTGATAAGATAAGTTTTTCCTGTTCCACCGGGTGCGTCTAAGAAGAATATTCCACCCACTCCATCAAAAACAGCAGATGTAATTAACTCAAAGGCTTGTCTCTGATCCTCAACCAGATTTGGCTCATTTGATTGGACATACGTTGTTAGTTCATCTATATTGTAGCTTGTCTCCCTCATTATTTCGTAGTTGAGACTGCTAGAGTCGCCCCTTTGTGGCTCAGGAAGTCCGAATGCTTTTAAATTCAAACCACCTAAGGCCTTGATCTTATCTTCGAGAAAGATCAATGCTTGATTGAAGATGACATCGTCATACACTAACTCAAAGTTATTGGTCCTAACTCTTGCCTGGTGCAAAATGTCTTCAGACATATTTTGTTTCTGTAAATTCCACAGCTCCAGAGGATTTGACATGGAACATGTCTGCAGCATAAGTACAAATAGATTACGGAGCATTCCCGCTGATCGAGTGGCAGCTGCTTCTTCCAGTGTATTTTTCCATTGTGAGTCATCTTCGAGAAGGCCTTTTAGCTGGCAGGCTTGCTTGAAAGTATCACATACTGTTTCGCCAACAGTTTTTAAAAAGCTGAAGGATGTAGGACCTTGTACTTCGTGAAGCAACAGTCGAAGATGAAAGCATTCAGAGTTGGTTGGATGAACTGTGTAGACACGACCAAGTGCATCGCTTGATCTAATACCCGAATGTTCCAGTACAATTTGACCAGACTTACGACGGAGCCATTTTTTTCTGCTTGCATTCCACGTGTAGTACTTTGGCAACTGATGGTACAGCAGAGTGCGAGCGAACTCGTCACTTTGGCACAGGGAGAAGAAGGCTGTAAGTGTTGTATCTGGCGGAGACTGTGCTCGGGCTCGTGAATTCTCACTTGTGAAGTAAACTCTCTGCCCATTCTCAAGATGAACGCTCAAATGAGTGACTGTGGGATATCTCTCGTGAATGGGAAAGCCCAAGATCCTCCAAATGGCCTCATTGCTGCTAATGTAACGGCCAATTTCATACTGCTGCACCTCATCATGCACACTTTCGTCAGTCGTCACTTGAAATGCTGCCATGTCAGACCCCTTATTAACATATTTGCACACATATTTGATAGACTGAACCGAGCTACAGTATTCCACATTAATGTGGGCATTGAATGCCTTCGATAATAACGGACAATACGGAACGACCCATCTATTGTCAACCATGACATCAGAACCTCGTACTTTCTTGACTACCGTAAATCCCCCGTCTTCTGGATCTCTGCGACGATAGAGGGGATATCCGTCACGGTCTGTCCGCGTATTAATCAAATGTTTCCTTGGGTACCTCTTCGTGCATATCCCGTCTTTCATGCAGGGAGAGCGTGAATTAATGTTCCCGCATGGGCCATGAATCATATGTTTTGTGACTATGTCATACAAAATTGGGTCAATTTCCGGATTCGGTATTTCCGCACTGATGAATTCATCTACTCTGTGAACATGGATTCTGTCATGAAGCCAGAGTAAGATATGTGCATGTGGAAGACCCCGCTTCTGCCACTCCACCGTGTACATGAAACAGGCAACGTTACCAAATATCTTTCCTTTATTGAGGAGGTTGGTCAGAGATTTCAATTTCTGGCGGAAGACTCTAGCAAGCAAGTCATGCCGATCCTGACCTTTCTATCTGGGCATTAATTCGTTTGTTACTTCACCCCACTGAGGATTACACGTAAACGTTATGAATAAGTCAGGTCTACCAAAATTTCGGACATACGTCATGGCGTCTTGAGTTATTTCGTGCATGTAGCAAGGACCACCTGTGAAGCTAGAAGGTAAAATTATAAGTTGGCCTATGTCACGAACATTACCATCACTGTTGACAGCATCCCTCAGATGAACATAATCTTCTACCCGTAGTTTCCTCTGGTTCAAGCGTATGAACCTCAGACGCTCTGATTCAATCTTTGCATATACGTCTACGGCGAACTGGTGAAATAGTGTCTTACACCTTAAAATGATATTAAAGCTTGATGCTCGGTACATCATCCTGAATGCATAAAAGTCCATTGCCGAAATCTTCTTTGAAGTAGCAATGCCTGTTGTGGGATTCGTTTCTCTCATTTCAAAGTGGTACCCATCCTCACCTTGCCAAAATATTAGCGGATACTGAAGTGCATCATAGGATCTATGCGTTTCTGCAATCTTTTGAATCTCATCACTCCTCAAATGAAGCTTGATGTCTCTGCGGCCGTGTTCATCACCAGCAAGAATAACCGCCACTTCTGATGTTGTCGGTGCGTTAAATCTTCCTTCATGTTCACCGGAAGGCGTTTTATCTGCCCGAATAACAACCTTAAATTCGGGAGTCATTTTCTCCATAGCACACTTAAAACTACTTACATAACTGTTGTGCTCATGAAGCATGTCCTGTAACTCTGCTACTATATTTGGTTTGGCCTGCATCACATTCCTGCAACGTTGTTCAGCCTGTTTTTGCTTGTCATCTACAAAATAAACCTGAAGAAATTTTGGCTCGTCATTTGTTTGGGGTTGCAGACTCCCTATTCTGTGGTACACTTGACCTTGCACTTTAAATGTAGGCATATATCCATCTTCTCTAATCAGCTGTGTGCAACCAAATGACGTCATTTGAAAACATGAATTATATCGTCTTATGTTTTCTTGGAAATGCCTTGCATCAGGCGAGTTGGACATAAGCAATGTCGAAAGAGGTTCCGGAGGATCTCGAAGTAAAGGCAGGCGAATTTTCCCATTGCTGCAACACATACCAGGTGTTTCCCCTTTCCATTTAAGTGCGTGGCAGAAGTTGCATTCGACTGTCATTCTGCCTACTTTAATCATTTGTTCAGATGCATAATCAATAGTAAAATCATAACTGAATGCAGCATTTTCTTTTTCCAACCAAACTTGATTTCTAACTGCAGCTCTTCTCTGTGCATCAGCGACCTGTCTTTCTTCCCGCTGTTCCTGGGTTTCATTTTCCCTAACTACAGTCATTCTCTCTGCGTTAAGCATCTGTCTTTCTTCCCGCTGTTCCTGGGTTTCATTTTCCCTAACTACAGTCATTCTCTCTGATTTAAGCATCTGTCTTTCTTCCCGCTGTTCCTGGGTTTCATTTTCCCTAACTACAGTCATTCTCTCTGCGTTAAGCATCTGTCTTTCTTCCCGCTGTTCCTGGGTTTCATTTTCCCTAACTACAGTCATTCTCTCTGCGTTAAGCATCTGTCTTTCTTCCCGCTGTTCCTGGGTTTCATTTTCCCTAACTACAGTCATTCTCTCTGCGTTAAGCATCTGTCTTTCTTCCCGCTGTTCCTGGGTTTCATTTTCCCTAACTACAGTCATTCTCTCTGCGTTAAGCACCTGTCTTTCTTCCCGCTGTTCCTGGGTTTCATTTTCCCTAACTACAGTCATTCTCTCCGTGTTAAGCACCTGTCTTTCTTCCCGCTGTTCCTCACTTTCATTTTCCCTAACTGCAGCTCTTCTCTGTGCATCAGCGACCTGTCTTTCTTCCCGCTGTTCCTGGGTTTCATTTTCTCTAACTGCAGCTCTTCTCTGTGCATCAGCGACCTGTCTTTCTTCCCGCTGTTCCTGGGTTTCATTTTCTCTAACTGCAGCTCTTCTCTGTGCATCAGCGAGCCGTCTATTTTGACACTGTTCCTCACTTTTGGAGGCTTGAGCAGCGGCATTCCTTTCGCGGTTTCTTCTTCGGTTTGTTTTGCTACTCAAGCACACTTTTTTTTTTGGAGGCATTTTTGTTTTCAATAAAAACACAAAACAAAGTTATAAACACTCATAATACCAATAGCCGATTGCTGAAATAAACTCCAAACTGAATAAAATGCTTACAATTTAAACAAAAATATAAATACAATTCTAGAATATGACCTGTTAAATGACACAAAACTGTTAATATGACCTGTTAATAAACCACACAAACCTTTTTATATGACCTGTTAAATCGGAACAATATACAGCCCCCGGTTATACACTTAATAAACACAGTAATAAAAACACAGGTCGGACGGTCTGGATCTTAACTTAATAAACACAGTAAGTACACTTAAAATATACTTAAATATAAAAAGAGAAATAGAAATAAAAAAGAGAAATGGTGTTCTTAGAAGAACAAATTAAACAAAAATCTAAATACTATAGAAAATCTAAATCTAATCTATCTAAATAGAAAATATGTTAAATCAGAACCCCTGTTTAAATAAGAACAATTTTAAAACATAAAACAATATAAATAAAATACACTATAAACGTGTAAGTACACTTATTATGTAATAATGTTATACAAAAAAGAAAAGAATGTTCTTAAAAGAACAATAAATTCAAATCTTATCTGAAAAAGAGAAGTCAATCATATCTTGATACAGAACAGTTTAAAAGAAGTTACTAACACAACAGATAAATGTTTGGGTTGAGTTGTAAGAAAATATCACGTTTTTAAAAACTAATAAATGCATTTAAAATGAAAAGTAAATTAATAATAATTTATTCCAATAAAAATGGATGAATAATGTATTCCAATGAAATGGATGGTTTGTTTTAGTTTAATGACGTTAACACTAATAATTAAATTGAAAAGTAATGTATTTCGAATATCGAATATATTCGATGATTTCGCAATTGCGTATTATTCAGGGAGAAACGCCGGTGAAGAAATATACCAAGGATACCGAGAAATTGAAATTCGGAAAATCTTAAAATCCCGATCCTGTAGGCAATACGGAAGATTTCTTGACCAGATTGGACTTGTAAGAATGCCAGATATTTGACCTTACTAAAAATGTAAATTATTAGTCGAAATTCTGAGTACTTTTTACTATGCGAGAATTTAAAAACCAAAAATCGTTTTTTTGAGTCAAATGTGACTTTTGTTTTAAAATCATAAAAAAATATTAGAATTTGTCCCTGAGATTTGAAATTGATATATGTTTACTTGAAATTCTCTGCTCTTTCCGATGGTGTGATTTGTTATTTTCTACAATGTCTAGATCGTGGAGAAAAAAGGCCAAAAATGTCAAAAAACGGTCGAAATCGCATAAAACATTAAATAACAAAAAAAAAAATTAAAATTTTAAAAATCGGTATTCACGTGCCCCCTTCCCCCCCCCGGGTCTCCGATTGCCAAATTTAGTAGCTCTCCGACGCGTGGTCGCTGAACGTATAGTGTATAAGACAGACACACAGACATTGCCTTTTATTATTTACTAACCGCCTTTGGCGACCAGCCTGTTCGCAACCCTTGAAAATGCTGATCGTGGCAAATTCCAACCGTGGCACACTCGTTGGCGCGAATTACCAGAAAGGTGTAAGGTAACTGGTTGGACGGCCAGGATGTGCCACCCAATTTAGACCGGAACCCAGTGGGGGAGGCATCCACAGGGAACGTACCCTCCTTCCCCTACCACCAAACTCTCGGAAAAACATACGGACCCATATGTTTAACGTGATCGTACTCCGTGTCAGTGGCGGAAATCGAACCCGAGCCTACCGCGTGCAATTCCCGCGCGCTAACCACTTGGCTACTTCGCCCTCCGCGACAATCTCATAACTTTCTTTTTATTCACCCAATTTTGACCGTACCCACCTTCCCCTACCACCAACTTCTCGGAAGGACTCACGGACCCACATGTTTAACGTGATTGGACTCTGCGTGAACATGGCGGCAGTTTGGGCAGTGGCGGGAATCGAACCCGGGCCTACTGAGTGCAATTCCCGCGCGCTAACCACAGGGCTTCTTCGCCCCCAGCGACTATCTCCATAACATTCTTTTTATTTACCCAATTTAGAACGGAACCCAGTGGGAGAGGCATCCACAGGGACCGTACCCTCCTTCCCCTACCACCAACCTCTCGGAAGGACTTACGGTCCCACATGTTTAACGTGATCGTATTCCGCGTGAACACTTCGGCAGTTTTGGCAGTGGCGGGAATCGTACCCGGGCCTACCGCTAACTTCCCGCGCGCTAATTTACAATTTAAAATGACCATATGCTCTCTAAGCTCTTAATTCCATCATCCTCATTCCATTGTTCCATCATTTAAAATATCCATAAAATTAAAATATCCATCGTTCCATCATTTAAAATATCCATAAAATTAAAATATCCATCGTTCCATCATTAAAATATAAATATAATAATTTCTACAGTGCATATGTTAAGCTCTTATTTCATTTAAAATCAGTCTTATTTCATTTAAATTCAGGAAGTGCCACACAATTTAGACCGGAACCCAATGGGGGAGGCATCCAAAGAGACCGTACCCTCCTTCCCCTACCACAAACCTCTCGGAAGGACTTGCAGTCCCACACGTTTAACGTGACCGTACTCCGCGTGAACACGGCTGCAGTTTTGGCAATGGCGGGAATCGAACCCGGGCCTACCGAGTGAAATTCCCGCGCGCTAACCACTGGGCTACCGTGCCATCCGCGACAATCTCCATAACTTTATTTTTATTCGGCAATTTCGGCAATTTATTCGGCAGCCTGTTCGCTACCCTTGAAAATTCTGACCGTGGCAAACTCGTTGGCGCGACCTACCAGAAAGGTGTAAGGTAACTGCTTGGAAGGCCAGGAAGTGCCACACAATTTAGACCGGAACCCCATGGGGGAGGCATCCAAAGAGACCGTACCCTCCTTCCCCTACCACAAACCTCTCGGAAGGACTTGCAGTCCCACACGTTTAACGTGATCGTACTCCGCGTGAACACGGCTGCAGTTTTGGCAATGGCGGGAATCGAACCCGGGCCTACCGAGTGAAATTCCCGCGCGCTAACCACTGGGCTACCGTGCCATCCGCGACAATCTCCATAACTTTATTTTTATTCGGCAATTTTGGGAATCGAACCCGGGCCTACCAAGTGCAAATCCCGCGCACTAACCACTGGGGTACTTCACCCTCCGCGATATTCTTCATAACTTATTTTTTATTCACCCAATTTAGACCGGAACCAAGTGGGAGAAGCATCCACAGGGACCGTACCCTTCTTCCCCTACCACCAACCTCTCGGAAGGACTTACAGACCCACATGTTTAACGTGATCGTACTCCGCGTAAACACGGCGGCAATTTTGGGAATCGAACCCGGGCCTACCGAGTGCAATTTCCGCGCGCTAACCATTGGGCTACTTTGCCCTACGCGACAATCTCCATAACTTTCTTTTTATTCATCCAATTTAGACCGTACCCTCCTTCCCCTACCACCAACTTCTCGGAAGGACTCACGGACCCACATGTTTAACGTGCTCGTACTCCGCGTAAACACGGCGGCAATTTTTTGAATCGAACCCGGGCCTGGTAACTGGTTGGACGGCCAGGATGTGCCACCCAATTTAGACCGAAACCCAGTGGGGGAGGCATCCACAGGGAACGTACCCTCCTTCCCCTACCACCAACCTCTCGGAAAAACATACGGACCCATATGTTTAACGTGATCGTACTCCATGTCAGTGGCGGAAATCGAACCCGGGCCTACCGCTTGCAATACCCGCGCGCTAACCACTGGGCTACTTCGCCCTCCGCGACAATCTCCATAACTTTCTTTTTATTCACCCAATTTAGACCGTACCCTCCTTCCCCTACCACCAACCTCTCGGAAGGACTCACGAACCCACATGTTTAACGTGATCGTACTCTGCGTGAACGTGGCGTAAGTTTTGGCAGTGGCGGGAATCGAACCCGGGCCTACTGAGTGCAATTCCCGCGCGCTAACCACTGGGCTGCAGCGCCCTCCGCGACAATCTCCATAACTTTCTACATATTCACCCAATTTAGACGGGAACCCAGTGGGGGAGGCATCCACAGGGGCCGTATCCTCCTTCCCCTACCACCAACCTCTCGGAAGGACTTACGGACCCACATATTTAACGTGATCGTATTCCACGTAAACACGGCGGCAGTTTTGGCAGTGGCGGGAATCGAACCCGGGCCTACCGCTAACTTCCCGTGCGCTAATTTGCAATTTTAAATGACCATATGCTTAATTCCATCATCCTCATTCCATTGTTTCATTGTTCTATCATTTAAAATATCCATAAAATTAAAATATCCATTTAAAATATCCAAAAGTTAAAATATACATTTAAAAAATCCAGATCGTCCCATCATTTAAAATATAAATATAATAATTTATATAGAGCAAAGGCGCTCTATTCAGAATCGTGACGTCACCTCCACCTTGACGTCCCCACCCACCACCTTCCCTGCTTCAGCGGGGGAGAAACGAACGGAACGCCGAGAAATTTAAAACCATGGCGTCTTTAAAATTGCCATCCTGAAGGCAATTTTCATTATTTCTGGACCACATTAGACTTGTAAGAATGCCAGATATTTCAGCTTTCTAAAAATGTAAATTATTAGTCGAAATTATGAGTACTTTTCACGATGCGAGAATTTAAAAACAAAAAATTGATTTTTTGAGCCAAAAGTGAGTTTTGTTTTAAAATCTTTAAAAAATATTAGAAATCGAAATTCAGATTTGAAATTGATATATTTTTACTCGAAATTCTCTGCTCTTTCCGATGGTGTGATTTATTTTTTTCTACGATGTCTGGATCGTGGAGAAAAAAGGGCAAAAAGGGCAAAAAACGGTCGAAATCGCATAAAACATTAAATAAATAAAAAAATAATTAAAATTTTAAAAATCGGTTTTCATGTGTCCCCTTCCCTCCCCCCCGGGTCTCCGATTGCCAAATTTCGTAGCTCTCCGACGCGCGGTCGCGAAACGTATAGTGTATAAGACAGACAGACACACACACACACACACACACACACACACACAGACATTGCCTTTTATTATTTACTAGCCGCCTTTGGCGACCAGCCTGTTCGCTACCCTTGAAAATTCTGACCGTGGCAAACTCGTTGGCGCGACCTACCAGAAAGGTGTAAGGTAACTGCTTGGAAGGCCAGGAAGTGCCACACAATTTAGACCGGAACCCAATGGGGGAGGCATCCAAAGAGACCGTACCCTCCTTCCCCTACCACAAACCTCTCGGAAGGACTTGCAGTCCCACACGTTTAACGTGATCGTACTCCGCGTGAACACGGCTGCAGTTTTGGCAATGGCGGGAATCGAACCCGGGCCTACCGAGTGAAATTCCCGCGCGCTAACCACTGGGCTACCGTGCCATCCGCGACAATCTCCATAACTTTATTTTTATTCGGCAATTTTGGGAATCGAACCCGGGCCTACCAAGTGCAAATCCCGCGCACTAAACACTGGGGTACTTCACCCTCCGCGATATTCTTCATAACTTATTTTTTATTCACCCAATTTAGACCGGAACCATGTGGGAGAAGCATCCACAGGGACCGTACCCTTCTTCCCCTACCACCAACCTCTCGGAAGGACTTACAGACCCACATGTTTAACGTGATCGTACTCCGCGTAAACACGGCGGCAATTTTGGGAATCGAACCCGGGCCTACCGAGTGCAATTTCCGCGCGCTAACCATTGGGCTACTTTGCGCTACGCGACAATCTCCATAACTTTCTTTTTATTCATCCAATTTAGACCGTACCCTCCTTCCCCTAACACCAAATTCTCGGAAGGACTCACGGACCCACATGTTTAACGTGCTCGTACTCCGCGTAAACACGGCGGCAATTTTGGGAATCGAACCCGGGCCTGGTAACTGGTTGGACGGCCAGGATGTGCCACGCAATTTAGACCGGAACCCAGTGGGGGAGGCATCCACAGGGAACGTACCCTCCTTCCCCTACCACCAACCTCTCGGGAAAACATACGGACCCATATGTTTAACGTGATCGTACTCCATGTCAGTGGCGGAAATCGAACCCGGGCCTACCGCGTGCAATTCCCGCGCGCTAACCACTGGGCTACTTCGCCCTCCGCGACAATCTCCATAACTTTCTTTTTATTCACCCAATTTAGACCGTACCCTCCTTCCCCTACCACCAACCTCTCGGAAAGACTCACGAACCCACATGTTTAACGTGATCGTACTCTGCGTGAACGTGGCGTAAGTTTTGGCAGTGGCGGGAATCGAACCCGGGCCTACTGAGTGCAATTCCCGCGCGCTAACCACTGGGCTGCCGCGCCCTCCGCGACAATCTCCATAAATTTCTACATATTCACCCAATTTAGACGGGAACCCAGTGGGGGAGGCATCCACAGGGGCCGTATCCTCCTTCCCCTACCACCAACCTCTCGGAAGGACTTACGGACCCACATATTTAACGTGATCGTATTCCACGTAAACACGGCGGCAGTTTTGGCAGTGGCGGGAATCGAACCCGGGCCTTCCGCTAACTTCCCGCGCGCTAATTTGCAATTTAAAATGACCATATGCTTAATTCCATCATCCTCATTCCATTGTTTCATTGTTCTATCATTTAAAATATCCATAAAATTAAAATATCCATTTAAAAGATCCAAAAGTTAAAATATACATTTAAAAAATCCAGATCGTCCCATCATTTAAAATATAAATATAATAATTTATATAGAGCAAAGGCGCTCTATTCAGAACCGTGACGTCACCTCCACCTTGACGTCCCCACCCACCACCTTCCCTGCTTCAGCGGGGGAGAAACGAACGGAACGCCGAGAAATTTAAAATCATGGCGTCTTTAAAATCTCCATCCTGAAGGCAATTTTCATTATTTCTGGACCACATTAGACTTGTAAGAATGCCAGATATTTCAGCTTTCTAAAAATGTAAATTATTAGTCGAAATTATGAGTACTTTTCACGATGCGAGAATTAAAAACCAAAAATTGATTTTTTGAGCCAAAAGTGAGTTTTGTTTTAAAATCTTTAAAAAATATTAGAAATCGAAATTCAGATTTGAAATTGATATATATTTACTCGAAATTCTCTGCTCTTTCCGATGGTGTAATTTGTTTTTTTCTACGATGTCTGGATCGTGGAGAAAAAAGGGCAAAAAGGGCAAAAAACGGTCGAAATCGCATAAAACATTAAATAAATAAAAAAATAATTAAAATTTTAAAAATCGGTTTTCACGTGTCCCCTTCCCTCCCCCCCGGGTCTCCGATTGCCAAATTTCGTAGCTCTCCGACGCGCGGTCGCGAAACGTATAGTGTATAAGGCACACACACAGACACACAGACATTGCCTTTTATTATATAGACTAGCCTCCTTTGGCGACCAGCCTGTTCGCTACCCTTGAAAATTCTGACCGTGGCAAATTCTAACCGTGGCACACTCGCTGGCGCGACCTACCAGAAGGAACGACCTACCAGGAAGTGCCACCCAATTTAGACAGGAACTCAGTGGGGGAGGCATCCACAGGGACCGTACCCTCCTTCCCCTACCACCAACCTCTCGGAAGGACTTACGGTCCCGCATGTTTAACGTGATCGTACTCCGCCTGAACACGGCGGCAGTTTTGGCAGTGGTGGGAATCGAACCCGGACCTACCTAGTGCAAATCCCGCGCGCTAACCACTGGGCTACCGCGCCCTCCGCGACAATCTCCATAACCTTCTTTTTATTCACCCAATTTAGACCGGAACCCAGTAGGGGAGGCATCCACAGGGTCCGTACCCTCCTTCCTCTACCAACTACCTCTCGGAAGGACTTACGGATCCACATGTTTAACGTGATCGTACTCCGCGTGAAAATGGCAGCAGTTTTGGCAGTGGCGGCAATCGAACCCTAGCCTACCGAGTGCAATTCCCGCGCGCCTACCACTGGGCTACCGCGCCCTCCGCGACAATCTCCATAACCTTTTTTTTATTCACCCAATTTAGACCGGAACCCAGTGGGAAAGTCATCCACAGGGTGCGTACCCTCCTTCCTCTACCACCAACCTCTCGGAAGGACTTACGGACCCACATGTTTAACGTGATCGTACTCCGCGTGAACACGGCAGCAGTTTTGTCAGTGGAGGGAATCGAACCCGGGCCTACCGAGTGAAATTCCCGCACGCTAACCACTGGGCTACCGCGCCCTCCGCGACAATCTCCATAACTTTCTTTTTATTCACCCAATTTGGACCAGGACCCAGTGGGGGAGGCATCCACAGAGACCGTACCCTCCTTTCCCTGCCACCAACCTCTCGGAAGGAATTATCGACCCATATGTTTAAGGTGATCGTACTCCGCATCAGTGGCGGGAATCGAACCCAGGCCTACCGAGTGCAATTCTCGCGCGCTAATTTAAATTTATAACGACCATATGCTAGGCTCTTAATTCCACCATCCTCGTTCCATCGTTCCATCATTTAAAATAGCCATAAAATTAAAATATCCATTTAAAATATCTATAAATTAAAATATCCATAAATTAAAATATCCATTTAAAATAAAAAAATCAACCATATCGTTCCACCAATCCATAAATATAATAATTTCAAATACATCACCACAATTCAAACCACCATAATTCAATCATTTAAATTATTTAAAATATCCATTTAAAAATATCCATTTAAAATATCATATAAATATAATAATTTCGCCCGATGTATACAACACTTATGCTCGTAATTCAGTTAAAACCGAAAGCGCGGTCTCCATGGAGACGGGGAAGAAACTAATGCGGATGGGGGAAAATGCCGTTGAGAAACTGAGCCGGTAGCCGACAAATTTAAAATCATGGCGTCTTTAAAATTGCCATCCTGAAGGCAATTTTCATTATTTCTGGACCAGATTGGACTTGTAAGAATGCCAGATGTTTGACCTTTCTGAAAATGTAAATTATTAGTCGAAATTATGAGTACTTTTCACGATGCGAGAATTTAAAAACCAAAAATCGTTTTCTTGAGCAAAAAGTGACTTTTGTTTTAAAATCTTTAAAAAATATTAGAAATCGAAATTCAGATTTGAAATTGATATATTTTTACTCGAAATTCTCTGCTCTTTCCGATGGTGTGATTTATTTTTTTCTACGATGTCTGGATCGTGGAGAAAAAAGGGCAAAAATGGCAAAAAACGGTCGAAATCGCATAAAACATTAAATAAATAAAAAAATAATTAAAATTTTCAAAATCGGTTTTCATGTGTCCCCTTCCCTCCCCCCCCGGGTCTCCGATTGCCAAATTTCGTAGCTCTCCGACGCGCGGTCGCGAAACGTATAGTGTATAAGACAGACAGACACACACACACACAGACATTGCCTTTTATTATTTAAGAAGATATACACTATATATATATGATGCATTGACACTGTCTTTCCGTACATATATGTGTATATATAACCCAGTTTATTTATTGTGTTGCAAGGAATGCTATAAAAAATATTTTTGTAATTAAAATAATTTTGAAATTAACCATGATGCATATTTTTGTGTACATTTAGTTCATTTCGTAGCATTCCTATTTATCTTTAAAATATTTATTCAACTTTAAAATTATAATATGTAGCAATTAAAATATCCAATTTTAGAAGCAGCTTTTTTGTAACTGTTTTATGTAGGTACCATTAAATTTATAAAATGGCATTTTCTAACATGTAGTTTTACGTATTAATTTTTAACTATCGAAATATTTTTATTAAATATTTCAAGTTTACGAATATTTTACTGAAAGAAATTTTTTGCAATTGAAAACCTTATTTTTTATGTAATTTCGCATCAAAAGGGTACAATTGCTACCAACATGTTCAAAACTACTAAACACAATTGTCATGAAAAATTGTTAAACGCATTTATAGCTTTGTAAACAAAGATCCATGATTCTCTTAGGTATATCTATAATAATGTGACCAGGCCTACTACAAATAGTAACGCCTCTAGAGAATAATTTAAAACGTTAAAATTTACGATGAAAATTCTATGTTAAAGCGAGTCTACAAGCGAAAATGAAGGGATCAAATGTTACTTAAAATTTAGAATTTGACTGTTACCAATTCATTTCTCTTAAAAAACGAGTTTCATCAAACAGCAGTATATACGAAATACTATATTATGCATTAAAATTATTTATTCCTTAATATGCTTAAAGTTTTAATAAAATCGAGTAAAACATATTCCACATAGTCACAATAACATATTATGAGGAAATAGAATAAAATTTTGTATAATCCATTCATTCACTTTACGTAAACGGTGTTTGAATTTTGGTTGCTAACGATCCAGTGAAAGGATTTCCACCAATCTCAACGTCGTTTGATAAAATGCTGCAAAACATAATAATTTTTTTTAACTTTCGCGGAAAAAGCTAAAAAAATTTTAACGCGATTGGCATTATTTATAGCATGCTAACATTTGTCACACACAAGATATCTGTCTCCTCCGTTCAAAATGAAAATGAAAATCTTGAAAAATTAAATACGTTCTCTTTAATAAAATGAATGATACATTTTTAATTTTAGCAAGAAATAAATAAACCTGATCAACTAATACACTCTGTTGCAAGAAAAAACGAAGCATTCCTAAAAAAATAATCCGATCATTTCGGAATTTCGAGTGCAAATTCTTTATACCAAGTATGCATGTGATTAAATCTGTAAGGCCAATGAGTGTTAACGTCGGTCACACAGCGCGCGTTTCTACTGCGCAACTAGCATCCTATAAAATAGGTTTAAAATGTGGACGGTTTATCTTTGCTCGTTATCGGCCTTACAGTTCCGTGGAGACTTAACCAATAATGCCGTTACGATGTCGCCAAAGACCTTATAAGCAATTAAACGAATTCGAACGTGTTTGTATAGTCGAGATGCATGAATCTGTCTGGTCATACCGAGCAGTAGGCCGCCATCTGCACCGAACGAGCATTGCTGTGCAAAAGTGCTGGCCGCAATGGCTGCTGCAAGGAACTATCGGCGGAATGAAGTCTCTAGAAGGCCAAGGTGCACGAATGAGCGGCAAGATGGAATGATTGTAAGACAGGCTCGAACTGGACCAACGGCATCATTGTCTGTCATCCAACGTGCTACAGCCTCCACCATCTCACGGCTCTTGAATGAGGTGGGGTTTAGGTCACAACGGCTTTTAAGCCATCTACCCATAACCCCACAACATCGACAGAGTCGTTTAGAGTGGTGTCGTAGCCGAGCATCATGGCTACCAGTATACTGGTATTGCAGAGTGTTAAGCGATGAATCATGCTTCAGTCTTTCATCATATGGCCAGCGGGTATGTGTGTTGAGGCGCCAGGGCCAGCGGTCCCAGTCATATATGCTCGACGATTTCTTGATGAAATCCTGCAGCCGTGTGCGTTACCCTTCACGACACTTCATTATAGAGCCATTTTCCAACAAGATAATGCCACGCCGCATACGGTTCGCATATCTGTGGACTATATTCATGCTTGCTGTGGATACTGTTCTTCGACCAGCAAGGTCAAGTTCCTTGACCAGCAAAGTCACCTTTCGCCAATCGATCATATATGGGACATGCTGGGCTGCCATATTCGGGCACCCCGAAATGTAGCAAATCTGAAGCAACAATTGACAAATGTCTAACATAATGTATCGCAGGATGACATTAGGAAACTTTATCACTTCTTACCTATACGTATACAATCATGTATTGCTGCCAAGGGGGTTTCACCAATTACTAATGTGAAAATTCAATGTGCAATTGCTAACCATAGATGGGTCCTGCGGCCTTGATTTTGGAATCATTCCATTACCTGTGTATGAGCTGTACGCATATTATATTTAAAAAAAACAGTCACCGTCTTGAGGGTGCTTCATTTTTTTTTTTTTTTTACAAAAGAGTGTAGTTATTACGAACATTTCCCGAAATATGTGAAGTTATATTTTTCACCGGGAGCGCAACAAGTCATGACACACTTAAACAAATTAAATCAAATGGTGAATAATTCTTACTCTTGAATCATTACCAACAAAGCACTCTCTGTTTATGTTAATTTTAAAATTCATTGAATTAAAATTAAGAGATCATTTTTGTTTTTATTTTCACAATATGTTGAAATTTTAATATGTAGCAAAAATCATGAGTAGGGCACTTCACAACTTTTAATTTAAAATATGCACTAGGTACAAGAGATGCTGTCAAAATTAGTCGTACGGTAACTGGTACTATTGTATCACTTATCAATTTCAAAATTATATGTAAAGTAAATTCCAATACATTTGTATATAAATATTCGTATAATATATGTACGTATAATATACATAATATATATATATATATATATATATATATATATACTTATAATATACATAAATATACGTGTTACTGAAACCTAATCAAAAAACGTCCTAAAAGCTCCTGCAATAAAAACTAGTTAAACTCCCTTAATAATGTAAAAGCATCGTAAGTATAGCATACACACATATATACATGTATTGCGTAATTTTCGTGCAAAACGTCAACATACTTTAACATTTTAACATATTTTGATGATGAAAGTTTTTCGTCCGAAAGCTCTTTGATTTTAATGCGATTTTAATGTCTTGGGAATGTGAACAAATAAGGAATTTTATTATAACGTTTTATGCTTTAAAATATAATACCTACAAGAACTTGTAAGCTATCAGAAATAATAATACGCGTTTCGATAAAAATAAATAATTTAAAGATGTAAATATTCCCATTGAATTGTATATTTTTATACACTCTATATATTAGTTTACATTCTAAAATACACTAGTTCATAAGAAATTAATCAAACATCAAAACATGCAATATAATTTATGATAAATATTGAGAATCTATATTTGTGGTTAATAAATATATTTCCTACACATTTAGAACCAGTATGACGTTGAAACAGGATTTTCTTTTTCAATTTCCTCTTAATTTTAATGCATGTCACGTATCAAGCATTAAGATCTTCCCCTTCATCAAAAAATATCCTTTGTTACCATCTGTAAAGTTAATGATTTGTGTAAAACGCAAAAAACTTTTGCGTCATTAATTATATAAAGCTGAATGAATTTTTGTAGAGGATGATGCTGAACCATTTTCATTTTCATATTAAAGAAGCACACATTATTTTCCGTCGAATTCAGGTGATTTCAAATGAATGCAACATTTTATTTACTAATTTTTATTGTAATGTATTTTTGGTTTTAGATTTGACTTTATGTGCTTTATTTTTATATTTTTTCAAATCTAATCTTCATAAAACTAATTTTAGATGTTAAGATTACCTTTAATAACTATAAGCTTAGTTTTTCTATGCAAGAACTTATAAGTGCAGAAGTTTTTTTTTTTAATTTTTATTAAATTTAGATGAAAAAATTGATTTATTTGTAGTATTCATATAGAAAAAATGCCCACCATACTAACCGTGAATAACCGCCCGTAAATAATATCACCCATAAACAAAACATTAGCTTGAACTTTGTGTGGGCTTAAATGTATTTTGTTATATTGTACAACAATCAGTATTACATTTTGAATGGTTAAATTTCTAAAGAAGAAAGTGCATAATTATTTTTAAATAAAGGGGCTTAACCTATATATATGTACAAAAATATTAATTAACGCAAAAATTGGAATATAAACATTGTAAATTTTAGTCAATTAAAGTCAATTCCAATACATTTGTATATAAATATACGTATAAATCTATGTACGTATAATATATAATATACATAATATATATATATATATATATATATATATACGTATAATACATAATATACATAAATATACGTATTACTGACACTTGACTCAATCCAAAAACGTCCTAAAAGCTCCTGCAATAAAAACTAGTTGAACTCCCTTAATAATGTGAAAGCATCGTAAATATAGCATACACTACACACAAACACACAAATATATTCATGTATTGCGTAATTTTCGTGCAAAATGTTATCATACTTTAACATTTTAACATACTTTGATGGTGGAAGTTTTCATCCGAAAGCTATTTCATTTTAATGTGATTTTAATGTCTTGGGAATGTGAACAAATAAGGAATTTTATTATAATGTTTTATGCTTTAAAATATAATACCTACAAGCACTTGTAAGCTGTTGGAAATAATAATACGCGTTTCGATAAAAAAATAATTTAAAGATGTAAAAATTCCCATTGAATTGTATATTTTCATACATTCTAAAATATATTAGTTAATAAGAAATTAATTAAACATCAGAACATGCAATATAATTCATGATAAATATTAAAAATCTGTATTTGTGGTTGATAAATATATTTCCTACACTTTTAGAAGCAGAATCACGTTGAAACAAGGATTTTCTTTTTCAATTTCCTCTTAATTTTAATTCATGTCACGTATCAAGCATTAAGATCTTCCCCTTTAGCAAAAAATATATTATGTTACCATCTGTAAAGTTAATGATTTGAGTAAAACGCAAAAACTTTTGCGTCATTAATTTTATAAAGCTGAATGAGTTTTTGTAGAGGATGATGCTAAACAATTTTCATTTTCATATTAAAGAAGCATACATTATTTTCCGTCGAAATCAGGTGACTTCAAATGAATGCAACATTTTATTTACTAATTTTTATTGCAATGTATCTTTGGTTTTAGATTTGACTTGATGTGCTTTATTTTGATATTGTTTTCAAATCTAATCTTCATAAAACTAATTTTAGATGTTAAGATTACCTTTAATAAGTATAAGCTCAGTTCTTCTATGCAAGAATGTATAAGTGCAAAACTTTTTTTTTAAGTTTTAATTACATTTAGATGAAAAAATTGATTTATTTGTAGTATTCATATAGAAAAAATGTCCACCATATTAATCTTAAACAACCCCCCGTAAATAATACCACCAGTAAACAAAACTTTGATTTTGCTTGAACGTTGTGTGGAATTAAATGTATTTTGTTATATTGTACAACAATCAGTAGTACATTTTGAATGGTTAAATTCCTAAAGTAGAAAGTGCATAATTATTTTTAAATAAAGGGGCTTTATATATATATATGCACAGAAATATAAATTAACTCAAAAATTTGAATATAACCATTGTAAATTTTAGATGTCGCAGCCTGTTCTAAGAAATTTTTCAACATATCTTTATAATTCATTTATTTTTAAACAAAGGAATATGACGAACAAATGTGCCTATTATATTTCAATAACTTGAAAACATGTTCAAATTTGAAATATAGCTTTTTTTAAAATTTTAGAATTTATAGCTTTTCTGAGATTGGTGGTGGTATCGACTCTGTTGTCATATTTTTTAAAACAAAGACCCATGTCCAGAAGATGTATCGAAATAATTTTGCTAATTTACGAAGTTAGCTCAAAGTACGAAGTTAAATCAAAATTATGACCATTGGAATTTTGAGTTTCCGATGTGTTTTCGGATACCACTCTTTCGATTTTCCTTTTCTACTTTAACATTTTTCAACACAGTTGAAACATGTTTATGACTTTTTTCATTCTGTCTGTATGGCTGTCCTTTCGCACGATATCTCCTGTAAAAAAACTTTATCAAATTGAAATGTTAGTATGTATGTTCAGACAGTCTATGAAACTAATGGGAATGTAAATGAATAATATCACCCAATTAGTTTTGGATTGAACCCTGGTTGAAAAAATGAAATAAATTTTGCCCTATGGGACCAAATTATTCAAACATATTTTCAGTTAAAATTCACAAATTGCTTTGAAATTTGTAGAAAATATTCAAATTATCCCATAAAATATATAAAAAGAATTTGGGCAAAATATGTTCGGCAGTTTTTTAAATAAAATTTAAAATAATAATTACACCCATAATCTATGAGAGATCACGAGACCTACATCAAAATAAAATAGGACATCCATCGTTTTTCCCAGTGTCTGAGTCTTGATTTTAAAAATTATTTTTAATTTGTATTTAGTAATGCATCTGTCCTAAAACCGCTTTATTTTTTCTTAAATTCTGTGCATCTATATTCTGCGCCAACGCAATTACAATATTTTTGAGTTTAAATGATCATCAAACTTTGATTATTTTTACAACGAAGCCTAATTTTAGCGTATGCAGAATATAAAAAAAAAGTCAAGCTGCAAGATGATTTGTATAAGAATTTCTGAATCTTTTAACGCAAAATTATTTAGGTCTTGAGTCTGGAATATAGGTGATACAAATAAAATTTTCATTGATTTTACATAGATACGCAGACAATTTTATAGTATTGCCTTTTTTGATGAAGTTTTAAGCATGGAGTTAGAAAGTACTTTTACCTCCATGGTTTTATAATTTTAAGTAAAATAAATTATTATGGTTCTGCGATAATTAACAGGATATCACCGCTGAATGTATCACATTTTATAGATGTTTAAATAAAATTCCACTGCAGTTGGAAAGTGTTACATCATCAATGCCTTATGCATGTTTGATCTTTATTGTTTGTTTATTGAGCTGTTTGTGTCACAGGGCCAGATCTCCTCATTTTTATTGCAAGGAAAAATATTTTAGGGTGGATTTCAGCTACACTATTAACGTATCCTCTTACGACTATTAATATATCCACTTAAGCTATATTGTTTATATACATTTACTAGGGGATTTACATGGTTATACTGGTCCTAATTATGGACATATAAACATATATAAATATTATGTTTAAATATAGGATTTAATACATAAGTAAAATACATTTTGTGCGAAGGACAGGGGAAACTAGAACAATGTAAATAAGCATAAGTAACACGAAAAGACTGCATGCCCTATGAATTTTTCCACTTTCGTTTTTCTAGAACGCGGTAGCCTAGTGGTTAGCGCGCGGGAATTGCACTCGGTTGGCCTGGATTCGATTTCCTTCACTGCCAAAACTGCCGCCGGGTTCACGCGGAGTACGATCACGTTAAACATGTGGGTCAGTAAATCCTTCCGAGAGGTTGGTGGTAGGGAAAGGAGGGTGCGGTCCCTGTGGATGTCTCCCCACCTGGGTTCGTGTCTAAATTGAGTGGCACTTCCCCGCCGTCCAAACAGTTAACTTACATCTTTCTGGTAGGTCGGACGGTCTGGGTCTCAACAACAACAACTTTCTTCTTTCTATTCCGTTGGCGTTCTTATGTTCCGTTTTAACATATTTTTCGCCTTATCTAGTACCTTTCTTGTTCAGACGTGGTTTGTCTTGTCAATATATTACTGTTGTAGTTTGTCGCAAGCCAATCTTATGTTGTTGTTGTTCAGACCCATACCGTCCGACCTACCAGAAAGGTGTAAGGAAGCTGTTTGGACGGCCGGGAAGTGCCACCCAATTTAGATCCAGTGGAGGAGGCATCCACAAGGACCGTACCCTCCTTCCCCTACCAGCAACCTCACGGAAGGACCTACGGACCCACGTGTTTAACGTGATCGTACTCCGCGTGAACACGGCGGCAGTTTTGGTTGTGGCGGGAATCGAACCGGGGCCAACCAAATGCAAATCCCGCACGCTAACCACTGGAATACCGCGCCCCAAGTCAATCTTATGGGTAACTTATTGTTTCAGAATGACTGAACTGTTCTCCATGCTGCTTTCTGATTGACTCTCTCTTAATCCAGGACGTGTGTATATAATCCTCTTCGCTATTTCTCTTAGCGTCCATTCTCCTTTTGGCCTTCGGGTTTGTTGGTTCTCTTCAATGACGGAGGGAATCCAGCGTATCCTTTAAAAAGCTGTATACTGCTTCATCGAGTAATTTTATGCTTATTTACGCTGAACTAGTTTTACTTATATTTTGGTTTAAGGACTTAATAAGTCCTTAAGCCAAGTTACTTATAGTATTTTCTCCTTAAACCAAGTTTTATCGATTAGAAGTATTAGCAATATTTTGTAGTATTTAGTCCTTAAACAAAGTTTCATCGAAACATGACCATCAATATTTCTGTAATATGTTGAAAAAATGCCAGTTTTATTATTCCAAATCGTCCCCTGAATCTAATCAACACAACGGTGAAGAGATATAATTACCAAAGTGCATGAAATTTTGTCATGCATTACACATACATTACACAGTCAGACATACTCACTTATACACACACATAAACAAACTTCGGATAAAGAATATTTTCATATCGTAGGATTATTTTACACGTCACCATGCTTATAGGAGAACTGAATGCAAGCCAAAAAAATCAAAAGGTAAACAGTTTCAATATTACGTTAAATATAACAATTTCAGTTTAACATTTCGGTATGTCTTATGTTTAGATCCTCGTTAAAATAGAATTCTTATCAATAACAAACGTTCAAGGAATATTTATGAAAGCATATAAAATAGTTTATCGGAAATTGTGTTTACGTATTCCTCTTTCAAAACTGCATCTGTTATCACCCAGTAAAATGTCAAAATAATGTATTTTTCAAGCAGTTTCGTTCTTTCCAAGACGTTATTTTTATTTGTTACACATATATCACTGGCACATTACTACACAAGATAAACTGATCTTAAAGAAGTGTGAAAATTCAATATTCAAAGACAAGGAGCAGATAAATTTCAGCTTTGCTTTTTCATCCTTTCTCACTGCTTTAAAATGTGTGTAAATGCCAATAAATACATAAATAAAATAGTATGGAAACACGTCAACTAATTAATACTTTAAAATTAAAGTTACATATTGAATCACCAGAAAGGTAAATAAAACGGGGATTCATAAAGTAAAATATTACGGAAGTTATTGCAGCTAATTAAAATCAAATCTTTATCAAACATAGGATGAAAATTATCTTTAGTAGCATACTGGGCTAGAGCCTTGGACAGTTTATCATTTTTAACATCGCGAGTATGTTTAATACTACTAACATAAAACTTAAAGTTATAGACGGGAGATAAAAAGAGGACAACGTACACCACAGCCTGACACTTAAAGTCATTTTTATTTTTAAATTTATCTGAACGAGTCTATTTTTTTCTTTACCGTTTTTGGATGTTCTTGTTTCCCGTAACTCTCTAGGTTTTCATACTTCTGTTTTTTGTAAACTTACTCTCACTAATTCTTGTATTTCTGCTAACTTCTTTCACGGAATTTCTTCTAAAAAGCCTATTTTAATGCTTATTTTAATCGTATATTTAACGTTTGTTCATCTATTTCGGCTTTAGTTACTGAAATTGATTTTATCTTTAACATTGGCCATGCGGCAGCTTACAATTTCAAGATTATTTATAAAATATTTCCTCTATGCGTTATAATTTTATTCATAACTTTGTTCCCGTTTCTGATCTTATGAAGTATAAGTCTTAAGATCAGAATTATTTAGTCTTCCGTATTACCTGCGATTTTTTGTCCTCTTATTCATTTTTGCCGTGCATTTAGATATAGACTCGCCCATTCTACCTTTACTACGTTATTTAATCGTATGCCCTCAGAAAAATTTAAGGAAAAAAATAAATTTAAGTGTCAGACTGGAGGTGTACGTTGTCTCCCTTTTATCTCTCGACGATAACTTTATATATATATATATATATATATATATTATGTTGGTAGTACTAAATGTACAGTCGATATTCGTTTAACTGAACAACTGAACATACTCACGATGTTAAAAATGGCAACATGTTATATATATATATATATATATATATATATATATATATATATATATATATATATATATATATATATATATATATATATATATATATATATATATATATACAAATAAAAATACAAAAAATGACTTAAAAAGATGACTTAAAATTGATTTCATACATAAGTCTTTTTATGACCTCTAATTTATTTTTGGTTTTTATTTGTATTATATAAAAATAACCACATTATTAATGATTTCATACAGTAGTAGTTTCAATGTTCGAGTCAAAATAGTTTACATGACCATTACAGTCAGGTTTGAAAAAATATTTTCTTATTTGTACATTTCTTTTATGGTGTTTTAATATCGTTTTACAAATACATTATATAACCACTTAGTTTGAGATTCCATAAATTGGTTTTAATGTGCTGATGTGGGATTCCCCCCCCCCTCACCTTTTCAGATCTATGGATAGTTTTAAGTGTTGTTTAGAGTAATTTAAGGGTTTTTATATTAATGACTTGGTTTTTAAAGTGTTTTTATGTTTATTGTGGTAATGGTGAGTGTCTTGTTGAATGTGGTTTGAAGGTTTCGGCTACCGGGAGCGTTTCGCCATGGCAGTAAAAGCTTTAACCGGAGAGTTGGGGATCGCTACTCACCCCGGCCGTCACTTCGTAAATACTCTTTTAACATCTTTATGGGTATGTACTTGTCCTTTTTGGGAGATTATATATATATATATATATATATATATATATATATATATATATATATATATATATATATATATATATATATATATATATTTATATATTTATATATTATATATATTATTTATTATATTATATATATTTTTATATATATATATATATATATATATATATATATATATATATATATATATACTCGTAGTAAGTGAATTTGCCGAAGATAGTGTCATATGCAAATGATTAATTTCGTATATATCGAGTCACAGGACACCCAGTTTCGGGTGATGAAGTCCAGCAGATTACTTGTCCTGTAAATGCTATCAGAGGCAATTTGCAGCAGCTGAACATTCAAAAAAGTGAAGATGCGATGCCTCCAAGACTTCATCGACCTATTCACCAGGAGTTAACAGTTGGGGAACGCGAACGTATTCTGTAGCTGCGTGGCGTGGGTTTGTCAATGCGTGCAACTGATACGCGTGGTGGACACGACGTGAGTACCATCCAGCAATGTCTGACACGATGGACGCAGGATGTACAGGCAGAAGAGTGAGTAGATCGAAAAGATGCACTACAGTGCGCACAGAACGGCAAATTCGACGAACGGCTCGTTGAAATCCATTCGCAAAGGCAAGTGGCATCCAAAACAGCCTGCCACCATCAACTGTTGCACTTTCTTGCACTCAAACCATTCGCAACACTTGCATGAAATACAGCTTCGCGCACCGGCCTGAAACTGGGGTGCCGTTAAGCGCTCAACACAGGGATGTACGTCCGGCGTGGTGTAGTCGTCACCGCAACTGGACCAATGGATATCATCGGGTATTGTTCACAGACGAATCTGCCTGTGGAGGAATGACAGCCGTGGGCGGGTGTGGCGGTTCCCCAGGTAACGCCAATTGACAGCCCAAATCACCGAGCGTTACACCGGACATCATGGTTTGGGGCGGTATCATGTTCGATCAGTGGACAGCTCTGGTGCACATTGCAGATAATCTGACAGCGGACCGGAGCGTCACACAAGTTGTGATGCCTGTGGTTCGGCCACTGGCGCAGGCCGTTCCCTGCACGGTGTTTCAGCAAGACAGTGTCATACTCTCACGGCAAACTCTCAACAGCCTGAACGGAATTCGCATCCATTTTTGGCCTGCAGCCTCGTCAGATCTTTCTCCCATTGAACACATGTGGGTCCTCATCGGATGTCGGGTGCACCGAGGTCCACTTATATATGCCGTATGCATGCCGCAGTGGATGCTGCTTGGCAAGGAATGCTTGAAGTAACTATGAATAACCACATCTATAGTATGTCTCACAGTCTAGAGATCTGTATAGCTGCCTGTGGGGGGCCACATTCTTTACTGAATAAACATGTTTATTTTGCATACCGTCGTTTCTTATTTTAATCATTTGCATACGACTTTCTGTCATCTGTATATTTCTATGTGCATCCATTTCATGGTTATGCAATTTCATTTTTAACCATTGCATATATATATATATATATATATATATATATATATATATATATATATATATATATATATATATATATATATATATATAAGAAATACAATCCCAAAAAGTATGAAAGTACGTCTTGCTGGTTAGTAAAATTTCCAATTTTTGTTATTTTGATCATTTTCATGTTGCCTGGGATTCGGCCATTTTTTCCCCACGGGCATGATCTATTGTTGTTTCGGGCGTGCAGTGTCTCTGGGAGCGTTTTCATGAAGTCAAAGCTAGCTTAGTTTAGTGGCAACATCGGCAACGAAATCTGAACGAGTCGATTTGCGTCCTCGACCCGGCTGAACTCCAAGATGTCCAGTTTTCTCGTATCGAACGATTATTCTTCTGAGAGCTTGTGGAGGTGTTGGTTTTTTGAGCAAATTCGTAAGTCGACGAAACTATTGCAGTGCAGCTGCAGCATGTTCTTTGTTTCATAAAACAGCTTCACAAACAAAGCGCGTTCTGGCAGTGTGACAGCCATCGCTGATAAGAACGAAAATTTCCCAGTTTTATCCCATTTTATGCCCAGAACATAGTAGCTGCAAACCAAGGGATTATGCAAATTTTTATGCTTGCAGTGCGAAATTGCAGTTACAATGACAGTTTAAGTTTCTTCACTTTTTTATATTTTTTTTTTACATATCAGCAAAAGAAATTAAAAAGGAAAAATTTCATATCGCATGTGTTTGTTTTTTTGTGATTATTTTGTGTCTTTTCAGCATATTTTCTGTTGTACACTGCCACCTATCGGTGTTTCTAGAACTATTTTTTTCGCGTAATCCATTTCTCCAAGTCTTGAGTAGTAGGTTCAAAGATTTTGGAGCCTTTACACTGACTAGTTAGATGTATAGAGAGCTCTGAGTAGGGGTGTTTTAATTCTGATTACCCAGTATATATATATATGTATATATATATATATATATATATATATATATATATATATATATATATATATATATATATATGTATATATGTATATATATATATATATATATGTGTGTGCGTGTGTGGTGTGTGTGTGTGTATATGTGTAAAGTATTGCTTATTCAACAAAGCTAATTGTATTCAATGAAGAAGGGAAACTGTTACAAAAGAAAGCTTTATATCAACTAAATGGAACGCAATTACTACTTATTGCATTACTTATTGCACTTATAAATGATTATAGTTCCACGAAGTCAGAGAGAAAATCAATTTGTTTAAAACATTTTTCATGTTTCTATTGAAGTTTTCTTGGTGATTTCCCATGTTACCGATTTCACTATGAAGACTGGAAATAAGTTATTTTACAAATGATTTACTTAAAAGTGCTTTACGTATTATCATGAAAGTAATGCAATTAAAGGTCAAATTAACTTTTGGACTTAATCCAACATTTTGCAGGATAATATTTCTATTCAATTATTGAATTGAGCTACTATATCTGAATAAACAAATGTTCGTGTATTGTTTCGTGCTTTAACCGTTTTCTATAAATAAAGTATCATTTATTTTATTTAAAATTTATTTTTTATTTTCTGGAATTAATTTTTCTGGTAATTAACTTATTCAGGTATATACACAATTTGAATTTTTGTTTTAGTCAGTATCTCGGTAAGATGATGCTGTTGTTGTTGAGACCCAGATATCCGACCTACCAGAAAGGTGTAAGGTAACTGATCGGTAAGATGATGTGAGATTATTGAATCAATTTCCGCAACTGGGCTGGATTTGAGTATAAGTGCCTAATTTGTTTTCCAATATCGACTTTGATCTTTGATTTTACAATTTCGTTCTCCAATATCGAGAATAAATTTCATTTTTTAAGGAGTTAATATGTTCCCCAAGACACTCTTGTATAAACCACTAAATTGATATAGAATGTATGTAAGTTATAATAAACCTAACACGTGATTTATATTTTTAAAAATACTAAGTTATCGCCGATGTCTTACGAAAAGTTGTAGCCATTCAAAACGTATTCAGAGCTTTGCTTTTTCAAATCATAAAGAAATCAGTGTCTTAATTGATGTCCTTTTGTACATAATATTGAGCCGTTTTCAAAATATCTAGCAGCTCCTCCATCTGTCAGAAATAACGAATGTTTGAATCATATTTATCGTCTGAAACATCCCCAGTGAAAACACCCGCATCTCTGATCTTCATAACATCGCATTCTTAAAGACGTCGTTAAGCGTTTTAAATCAAGGGCTATATCCCCATCTTCAAGTGTATTTAGTTCCCTGTAAAATGTCATCGTAACACTCATTATCCATTATTAAATTGGCATTTCCATCAAAAATCTTCATTGCACTATCAACACATATGACTGTAAAAACTACTACATTCTAGTTTGGTCACTGTCTACCTTTCAAGAGATAACGCTAAACCTTTGACAGGTTGAAACTTCTTTCGGATCTCGTCATGGTCACAAAAGTAAATGACTATGCCTTGTTGTATTTTTGTAATGCAGGAATGTGTTGTGGTTATTTTCTTTAACACCCATGTCACGAATTTCGCATCATGACAATTTTAATATGCAGAATACGTTATGCCTCCTTAAAAGCAGCCAAGATGCTGAATTCCTAGTTGTAGTTATAGATCTAAAATTATAGATATTTTGTCTGAACTTTTATTTTCGTTCCCTGACTGTTTTTGCTCGTTGAGATGTACATGTCATGCGCATATTAATAATTATATATATTGTGTGTTTCCTTATGAAAAATTATGAAGTACATAAAAAGAAGTATATGCACTTGAAATTTCGTAATTAAGAGTATAGAATTATTTTATTTTAAATTTTCCACTGGCTTTAGTATTTTGTTAATCGTATCTTTAACTCAAATAAAAAATGCAATTCAAATTTCAACTAGAAAGTTTTAAGTACATTTTTTACACTTCTGTGTTTTGATAGTTCTTTTCGATTCTCACTTTAACTTATAAATGAATCTTTGGATCATAATTGAACTATTCAATAGGGTGAATTGAGATATTTTTTGTTTTATTTGAAGAACTCTTACAGGTTAATCAGAAAATAAAAGAAACATTTTATTTTCTTCTTCGGAGTTTGGCGTTATCTCTGACATCAATTATAATCAATGATTAAGAGGTAACTTTTATCATGTTTTATTTTCACCTTGTGTTTATGATCAAAGTTGACAAAAATATTTATTTAAATGTAGTACTTCTTTCAAAAAATAAATATACTTTGAAACATATAAAAAATTTGAATAACATTTGAAAACCAAGAATATTGCAAATATATTACTTTAAAAGCATTCGTTGAAGGCATTACATATATTTGTTAGCATCTGCATCGAATATTCATCCGTTGTATGTATAATGCTGCAAGATAGTTTACTATGTGACGCAATTAAGGTAGCCAATGTGGAATGTGAACAGATAAAGTTGATAAAAAAATCTCGAGCATCGTAAATAAGCAAAATTAACAAAAATAATGTGCTTATTTACATTGCTCTAGATTTCCTTATCATTTGCACGAAATTAATTTTTTTAGTGAAACTAAAATTGGTTGACAGATGTAGATTTGTCAGCATTTCCATCGACTGTCATCTTAATACACAGGGTGTAAGAAAGTTCACTTACATCCTGTGACGCAATAAAGTCAGTTTCTCTAGAGGACGTATCAATTGTATAAACACTGGTTTAACGTATACAAGATAAAATGTTAACTACTTTGTACACATATAAAAATCATGTTATATTCATATAACTAGCCAAAAAACAGTTAAAAGCAGGAAAATGTTAGAACAGTTAGAATTATATATGAATATATGCTGAATTACCTAAAAATGATCCTTAAATGTATAGAAGTTAAAAATTTTAAAAGATCATCGTCTTGGAAACACTGCAAGTGGAAAAAAATATAAAATGGTTAAATTTGAAATTTGTTTATGTTATCAAATATTCTATAGCATGATATAAAAATAGTATATGTTTTTTATATTTCGTATCAAATTACAAAAAAAAATATTTTCGACTTTTATCTAGTTAGTTCTAAATATAATTGCAAAAATAATAATTAAAGCTCTGTGCAGTTCTTATGTGATTCCTATAAGTGAAAATAAGATATTTTTGGAAACTACGTTATGAAACGGTTCTATATAAGAAATTTGAAACACTCTATGATAACAGTTACACATGATAGCAGTGACGGATAATAAATGTATTATTCTCAGTTTCGCTCTTGGTAAGAAATATTGAACACTATCGAAGACAGTCATTAATATTGAGATTTTCTTTCTTTTTCTTAATGCAGTACAGATAATGTTCATCTGCAACGCAAAATATGAATAAAACGGGAAGCCTGCCTGGAGGTGCTGTTAGCTTAATTGAGAAGACTTATATAAAAATTTCATCCTAATCTGAAAATAAATTTCAAAGCGAGTTTTCAGCCCGAGGCTGTTACAAATTGCATTTAAAGTACAGCTTTGTAGAAGAATATGTTTAATATCAGGTTTGCATAAATCAATTAAAATTGGAATTCATATATGATAACCTTGTGACAATGATATTTTAAATAATTTATTAAGATATATCATTAGATAATTATAGATACGATTTGAAATATTTACAAACATTTCTTATCATAAAACACGTTTTTAAAATAAATATGTCACATGTTTTAATAAAAAGGATGATAAAAGTTGTGTTTAAATTGTCACCAATTAATTTTAGTTTGAAAGTATAAGTATATTTAGTGACAACATAAGTAATACCAGTAGTAAAGTTTAACTTGTCACACTTTTACCAATGAAATAAAATTAATGCAGTAAAATATTCAATAAATAATATAGAAGTATTATATGTGTTCCAATTTGAACATGTAAATGTTTAATAAATTATAACTTAGAGTATAGATATATAATACAGTTATATACTTAGGTTATAGTTTTATCCTTAATATAGATACTGTTTGAAGTAAATAATAACCATTTTGTCTTACGGGAAAAGATTATTGACTAATATAACATGAACGGCAGCTTTAATCGAAAAAAATGAGTGTTCGAAATACTTCCTTGAACATTCTAAACGTGTATGCAAAAGTTTGACTTAAAATTAATTCGTTGTTCTTTCGCTCGTAATTGAAGATTCATTTTTAAAGTTTTATTATTCGCTCTATATAAATAACGCATAAAATGTAATACACTTGATACATACCTTTTATTTGTTTTCAAATGCGAACTAGTAGGTTATAGAAATCATATTAGCCCATATAAATTTGTATTTCTTATTGTAGTGTCGCAGTGCTTGTAAAAGCACTATAGAAACTGGAGATTCTAACTTTTAGAATAGATACATATTAAGTATTAACTTATAATAGTCTACATTAAGATTGTAATAGCGTATGAAAACAATATGAATATTCGAAAATAAAAATTATAGAATCATTGCAATAACTGATGTAACTTATATAAGCACGAACGTCAAAATGATGTTTTCCACAATTGGTGTAAACCACTAACGTCAGTGGCTACGACTTACAAAATCGACTATTTCGATACACGCCTTCGCGGTATCGGTGGGGAAGTTCCCACTCTGGGCGTATACAATAACATGTTAATTGTATATATATAATAATATATTGTAGAAACACTATAGGAGACTATATAAATGGAAGAATAGCGTATAGAAATACTGTCAATTTGCAGAAACGCTGTAATGTGTTGTGGAATGACAAAACGTTCCCGGAATTACAGCTAACTGGTATAATAAGCATTTTTAGAATCAAAATAAGCATTCAAAACTATACTAACAATGTAAATTTCAAGATACGCAATAATAGCTTGCAGGAACTATAATTACACACAATTATAGCGCACAGAAATTATAATAGTTTATTGAAATACACTAATATCACTCTAACCAGTTTTAATTACATCTTACAGAAACAATTGTAGTTTTCCAAACGTTATAGTACCTTCAAGAAACCATGCAAGTATTCTAATTTTTTTTTTTTTTTACAAAAACAATAATAGTTTTTTAAACCGTTCAATACATTATAGAATCACTATAAACACACGGAGTTATTGTTTTTATAAATAATAAGTGCTCATAGAAACACTATACTAGACTATACATAAGCTAATACACAATACTAGCTTATGTATAAATATATGCACTTTTTTGAAATATTTTAAGCACTCAAAAATACAGAATAAGCAATGTCATAATAAATGGAGGAGGAAATTACACTAAGTCAGTAATTTCTTAACTATACTTAGCTAAATATATAATGCAATGCAATTAGTAAACTAGCAAACAGGTATTTAAAAATATAAATTTCTAAACATTATCATATTCTAAAAATGCAAATTTGTATGACTTCAAATGGGAGCGCTTATATATAAATTAATTGGAGTTGAATAATTCTTAATGTTCTTTGAAGAAAAGCGCTTCTGCAATAGAATAGCTTAACATCATCCCCATTGTTGTTTAACTCAATATTCGTTTTCAATTATTGAAGGTATGTTTCCATTATCCCATTTAGGACATTTTTGTATCTTCATTGAAAGCAACTTTTCTGCTCTAAAAAGTTCTTTATTGGAATTCTTTAACTAAATAAATAGGAACTTTGTGGATTATTTTATTGTTATGCCCGAACGTAAAATGAAAAATTAATTATGTACATTGTTTTACATGAGCAATATATGTTTTAAATCTTAAAAAATTATATTTTTTTAAATCACTTAAATGTTTAATTATTTCACTGTCTATAACGTTATAATTATTATTGCCATCGGAATGTATTTTGAGTTCTTAAAGGCCTCTAAATAGCAAGCGATTGCATTAAAAAATGTGCTAATTTATATTTCATACCAAATAATATTTTAAGCTTATGTAACTTTTCCCTTTTTCCTTTCTCTACAGTACGTAGTAGTATATAGGGAAAATATTAGAATAGTGTCAGAAATTGCAACTCGAGTTTACGATAGGTCTACATGTGTTGGGACCTTTATAATACGAAAAAACAATGTTTAGCATGACGTCTGTGTGAGCCTGTTTTTGTGTGCCTGTTTTTGTGTGTCTGTGTTTGTCTATCTTTCTGTGTTTGTCTATCTGTCTGTGCAATGTATCTATACACTCTAACTCAAAAACTACCAAATCCCATGTAGTGTGAAAGGTAAGTCACTTGAGAGCGTCCCTGATGCTGATTTGATTTCAGTACGATCTGAGATGAAAGAAACTGCCTTTTTTGTGAAATAGCACGCAAAAATCGTACGTATGTACTCTATCTACTACTCGTTATCTAAAAATATACTTTAAAACTAATTGACAAAATTTTCCAAAATTTGGTAGACTTATCTGCTTGCTGGTTATCCTGGTGCTGCTTAGATTTTGGTATCGTTTGGGGAAAAGCCTACTATTTCGCAAGAAGGACCACAAAAATAGCACAAATCTAAAGTAAAAGACTAGGTATCGTTACTACTCGTTATCTAGAAATATACTCTAAAACTAAATGACAAAATTTTCCAAAATTTGGTAGATAAGCACTTGCTGGTTACCCAGGTGCTGCTTAGATTTTGGTATCGTTCGGAAAAAAGAGCCTACTACTTCGCTAGAAGGACCGTAAAAATCGCACAAATCAAAAGTAAAAGACTAGGTATCGTTACTACTCGTTATCTAAAAATATACTCTAAAACTAAATGACAAAATTTTCCAAAATTTGGTAGATACTATTACCTACCTGGTAGACCTACTATTTCGCAAGAAGAACCGCAAAAATCGCATAAATCTAAAGTAAAAGACTAATTACTAAAGATTAAAGACTAAAGATTAAATGCATCAATTAAACGTTGTTTTATACATAATTTTTGACGATGAAAATAAGATCAACTCAATTACTCCAGGACTAGCTGTTTGTTCTCAAGACATTTTGGTTTTTTCGCAGTTTTGTTAGGCCTCCTTTTAAAAATCGCCCAGTTACCAAATGAAAACAAAAATTGAATTAAAAGTGGAAACTCAGTATAACTTCAAATAATTTTGCATGTTATTTTGTACTATAAATCTCAATTTAACGAATTTTTATAGAATTAACGTCTCATCAGAACAAAAAAATATTGATTTTTCTTAGAAAGAATGAAACAATAAATAAAAACTTCGTAAACATGTCATAGATACAATAAAAACTAGTCTACAAGTTTCAAACGCAAATAAAAGCTTTCTTATTCATAATGGACAAGAAGTGCTAGCCTCAATCACACAAGTCAGGTCGGCAACTTGAGTAAGTTTGGTCGTGAAAAAAAAATGTTGTAATTTGCCTTCAAAACAAGTAAACCTGTCTATTTTTGTATTTATGCTACATTTGCAAAGTTTTTATTAATCCTGTTATTATTGCAGCAGTCTGTATATATCTGTTTGAGAAAAAATAGCACTATACCTCTTTTTCGTACTGAAAGTATATTGTAAATAAAATTCATTCACATTTTGCGGTGTACATTTAATATTTGAACTCATTTGATATTTGGATTATTTGTAAATTTATAACAATCCTTTCAAACAAAATAAGTGATATCTTCCAGACATAGGTAAACAGACAGATGGAAGCACAACTTGCAATTACTTTCCTTATATATGTCGTGACGGAATTCGACACTCCTTTGTAAATTGCATAACTTCTGTACTTTTAAACTTTTATATTAATATTTTATTAATCTGTGTCCTGGAACCCTCATGTCATTATATATATTTTAGCATATTTAAGCGTATCGAAATCTGTATTGAATTGTGGGCATTTTTATTCCATATTAATTCTCTCACACTCGAGGAACAACGTACGTCGTTCAAGGTCGCACTTGTTTGCTGGTGGAGACAGATGTCTCCATTCTTCTGCTATGTTTTGGGTGTTGCATCCGTGGTGCTGATTTTCACGTTGTTCTACACATGCCTTGGATTTGTCGTTGGAAGGGGCGGATCCCTGGATGTATTTGAAATGGAAGGAATTTTCGATTGGCTGAAAGGAGAAGTTGTGAGCCCCTCTTAATTTAAATTGGCCGGGTCCTGGATCCACCCGGAGTGTTTAAAAGCTGAGTGATTCTTGTTTCGGAGCTCTCTCCCTGGAAACATCTTCGAACCCACGAATGGCTCGGAACTCATCCCCCAGGCTGAGTTCCGTCTCTGTGGGGCTCGGGGGAGACGCTATCGTCGCCACTGCTGAGATCTGCTGATGCCTTGCCCTCGCCGACCGTTGACCGCCGTGTGGATGATGGATGTGTACCTCATATTACGAATCCGTGTACCGGGACCAGTAAAAGCAAATTATGAAACTGGTCGATCCTTGGATTACCTGATCCGGCACCTTGCCTGCCGGAAACTGCGGTTCTGCCGTTCCTGCTGGAGCGGGGCAATGTTTGCCTCGAGGGAATCTGCCAGTGGATGCCTACGCTTTTCCTACCATGAGTCCTTTTCAAGATTTGTGAGGTAAGCCTTGATTATTTAAACGTGCCGTTGGGCAGTCGTCTGGACTTGTGCATCGACCTCTGATGAACTCTCCACCCTTAAATTCTGCTGCCAACATAAAATATATATTGTTATCTTCAGTTCCTTCCTTCGTATTTAAGAATAATAAATCATCGTAATTTAAATTGAATTAAAGTAAATTAAGCCTTAAGCGTTCCTCGAGTGTGACTTTCTCTCCATGACCATACCATAGTTATATGATTGAATATGTGTATTAATATGTATTGATGATTTATTGTATTGATATTTAAATTCCGGCAAAGAGCAGATGATCTTTGGTAGGGGAGGTCCAGTGGTTTTCAGTTATTAATTCTGAAATGGTATTTGACGTGCTAACTCCACTTCTTGAATAATTAATAAATATTATATTTGAATTTAAATTGTGTTTTTATTTGTGTAGACTTATGTTTTTCAGCTTGGATGAGTTCTTAAAGGTAAAGGTATTTTTCTGTTTATTTTGGTTGGGGTTTTCACAGGTCATCAATTGGAATTCTTCTGTGTTTAGAACCTGGGTTATAGAAATTTCTCTGAGAAAGTTAGACTTTCTCGGTCAGCCGTGTCGAGCGGGAATCCGTTGTGACTTCTGATGCCCTCGGAATTCCCGGTGTGACATATACATAGTATAATGCATAAGATAAGTATTTTGACGGGGTAGAAAATTTGAATTCATGTTTTCGACGGGGGGAACGTTCAAGCATCCATTAACACGAATCAGAGGTTTTTGAGGTGATGTGCGTGTGTGTCAGTGAGTCTGTTGAGACTGAGTTGTCTGAGTTGTCTCATTAACGAATCAAGGGATCTGAACAAAATTTGGTGCACAAAAATACAATCATTGAATACTAGAAGCCTATTGCTTTTAGACCCAATCGAATGCTCAGAACCTAAATTTTGAAATGAAGTTTACAAAAATCATCAGAAAGTTAAAATCGTATTATATAAGAAATAGTGTTCTAAATATCACCAACATGGCGATATTTGACCCCACATTAACGAAATTATCGTAAAAATTTTAAGTTAATGAAAATGACGCCTATTCGATAAATTTATTATTAAAATATTTATATATATGGACTATATTGCTTACGGGGGATGCTGTTGTGAAATCAGAAATAGATCTCACACCAGTTTCAAGTGAGACAGTTTTATGTTCAATGTTTATGGCTGGCTGTAATAGGCAACAATGCTTCAGACGAAACGACACCAGATTTACAACAGCCTGACCGAGAGTTTAGATGAAACCATAAATTCAGGGGCGCCAAGGCAGGTCGGTCGAAGAATTTAAAGATAAGGCGAGGCCACGAAAGTGGTTAAAAATAATAACCAAATATGGAAGATGTCTGGGCGCAGTGTTCAAGATCGGACAAACAGAGTTCAGGGTATTAACTTGAGATGGAGAGTTTTCGTAAACTCTAATATACGGGAAGAATGGTATTAAAAAAATGGTGCAAAATCCAAAAAGTTGATAAGGATTGTGAAATTAATGATTATGAAAAGATGCAAATTAAAAATGTTAAATTTCAAAAAGTATATAAGACAAATGAAAATAAAATGTTTGAAGAGATTAAAATTCAAAATAAAAATCATAAGGAAGAAAATATTCAAAATGAAAATGAGAATATAATAAGGAGTAATAATCAAAATGATAATAAAATTAATGAAGAGTAAAATCTTGACGTTCAGGTCTATGTCACGCTCACACGCAGGATTGCTTTGCAGCCAGGTTATTTGGTAGAAGAGGAATTCAATCTTAACCAGGAAATTCAGGATGAAGAGGTGATCTTTATCCCAACAAAACACGCAAAGGTAATAAAAAATAACAAAATTAATATGGTAATAAGTAACCAAAAGAAGGTTAAAATTATTTTAAATAAAAATATGAAAATAGGAGTGATTAAAATTTTCAGAAGCATTACTAACGAAGAAATGCAAATCGGAGATACCGTATTTTTGAAAGAGGGATATAAATCCAATATGCTACAAGATAGATTTCTGGGACCTTTACGAGTAATTAAACTTGGAGAGAAAAATAAATTAACCATTAGAAATAAATATAGCATGAAAGATGAACCATTTGAAATTCACGCTACTCAATGTTATATAGAACAAAATGCGCAATGTGCGAATGAATTGACGAAAAAATATGACAGACAGTGAAATAAAGGAAATTCACGCCAGTAAATGTCGTAGGGCCCAAAAGGTACAAAGTGAATATAAATATAACGGTAACGGTGAAATAATTGAGATTTAATAAAAAAAATTTATACAGTACAGAGTGTACAAATGGAAAGTGTTCAGAATGCGAATAAAAATATTCAGCATAGAAGTAAATATATTTGTGTCCAAAATGTGCAAAATCGAAAAGTTGATAAGGATTGTGAAATTAAGGATCATGAAAATATGCGAAATGAAAATGTTAAATTTCAAAAAGTGCATAAGGCAAATGAAAATAAAATGTTTGAAGAGATTCAAATTCAAAATAAAAATCATGAGGTGGAAAACAATCATAATTGAAATGAGAATAAAATAATGAGTTTTATGGAACATCAAAATGCAAAAGTTAATTTTCAAGAAATTCATAATGCAAATAATGATAATAAAAACAATCAAAATTCAAATTAGAATAAAATAATGGAAGTTATGGAAAATGTTGATTTTCAAAAAAATTCAAAACGCAAATGAAAATAAAATCGTGGGAGACATTCAAAATGAAAATAAATATCATGATAATAAAAATATTCAGAATTCAAAAGCGAATAAAAAATGGACGTTATGAAAAATGAAAATGAAAAGTTAATTTTAAAGAAATTCTAAATGCAAATAATGAAAATGGTAACAGTTAAATTCAAATGCAAATAAAATAATAGATGAAAATGAAAATAAAATAATAGATAAAAATAAAATAATAAATGAAAATGAAAATGTTAATAATCAAAGTGAAAATATTCAAAATGATAATGAATGTAAGGATGTTTAAAAAATAACTTCAGAAGTACATGAAAATCGAAGCAAATGCAAGGAATATATTATTCAAAAAGTAAAGTTGCTAAATGAGATACATATTCAAAACACAAAAGAGAATGAACAAATTTAAGAACAAAATGACAGAAAGTTAGATTCAAATTTTTTCATGAGATCAAAAATATTTAGGAATTCAAATTGTATGGATGATTGTTTCCTAAGGAATTCTAAAATGAGAGAGATATAAAAATAATGCATCAATGAATTTCAAGGAAAAAGATCTGGCAATGAATGAATTTTTAAATAGGAAAAAATGGATAATGGTATGAATTTCTAAAAAATAATAATGAATGAATTTTTTAAAAATAATAAAAAAGTAATGGCATGAATTTTTCAAAATAAATAACGAATGAATTTTTAAAAATAAACATGATAATTTCAAAAAATTAATAATGGTTATACACACTTTTTTTTTTCAAAATAAGATGATGGATATAAATATTGTTAATTTCAAAATGTTTTACATGTGATATAAAATTCAGCAAACGTATTTATGCAAATGATATACAAAATGGAAGATATAATCAGATATGTGACCTAATTAGATAGATGAAAGGTGTGTTGCCAACTCGATGCAAGGACATTGTTGTTGACGTCCGATCTAATCAAATTGCTTAATTTTCCAGGGTAAATCGTGATCTGAAAATATGGCTCAACTTAGATAAACTTGGTAAAGAGTCTTGACCAAGGCTAAAAATTGTAAGACATGATTAAGTAAAATGAAATGCATTGATACGAACTGAAAATGAGAATGATAAGGAATAGTCAGTAATGGTATAAATTTTATGTCATTAAAATAAATAAATTGCATAGATTATTAAAAATTTTAAATCAATTTGAGTTTAAAATGTTCATCTATGAACAGTTAAGATAGCTGCAAATCAAATTTATGCAATTCATAGGAGGTATTTGAAAGTTTTGAAATTTAAAATGATTATAAGAAAGTGACAATAAGGATTGGGGAGGATAATTAAAATTTAAAATATAACATAATTCATTAAAATGATTTAAAGTATTAGATAAAATTTATATAAAAGGAAAAGATGAGGCAACTAAAGATATCGTTTGATATTTAATACAAATTAGCGATATGCACCCAACTAAATAAAATTTAAATACGGGATTATAACATATAAATTCTTTTAGAGGTAAATTTGTGTTCAAAAAGTAATAAAAGAGAGAATACGTTAAATAACAATGGAATAATGAGTCTTAAAAATAACACATGTAGCATGCAATAAAAGAAAAATGATATGCAAAATAAAATTATAATCATAAAATAATGGGTAGTAAACGTATATTTAAAGTATGTTAAATCAACGTTTATATACACGTCGAATGGGATATGAAAAATTTTTACGATACTTGATCAACTAGAATCCTATGTTGAGCGCGTCCATCATCGAGTCGAGCAGGCCAACAACGCTTCTTCAAAACTGCCGGATCATTCTTCAAAGTAGAGTTGAGAAACACATTTTCTCGAAATCATTCGATTAGCAAAAATATGTAAAAAAAACTATTAACAGGGCAGTCATTTTCATTCAGTGGTCACTCCGGTGTTGGAAGGGGATTTTTGAACACTCCTGCGCGAAAGAAAAGAAGATAACAGTCTTGTCATTAGCAAAGCGATCAATCAACTAACTGTCACCAATTCAGGAGAGAGGTTGTTGTTGTTTATGTTCTGTGTTAAAAAGTACATTTAAAAGGAATGTCATACCAAATTTGACAATCCTAATAGAAGTGTTAAAAGTATTTTTAAAATTCTGATTAAAAAAAATTAATGATTATGTACTATGATGTTAAAGCCTAAACAAATATGATGTTTTGTGTTGAATATTGCAATGATGAAAGTATGTTAAATCAATGAATAAGGAATTGTGTTTAAATAATAACATGAAAATAATATGTTGAGTAACTTGTAAAAAAATGTGTAATTTTGTTAAAGGTATCAGTAATTTTATATAAATGTGTAACATTATGAAAGTGAATGTGCATAATTTTTTTTTTCATAAGTTAGTTAAAATTTAAATTGTGCTTCGTTTGAAAGCTTGAACTGATATAATGCTGATAACTACATAACTGATATATATAGTGTATAATATGTGTTTATAAACTTTTGGTGCTCAAAAAAGAAGTTCGCTTGGACTTCAGTTCTATGACGAATTTTCTTCAAGGAAAAATGTCATTTACAGAGCTGGCAGTGACACGAACTTTAATCGAACTTTATTGGTGGTAATTTTTTTCTTTTGTTTTTTATCCGCGGGGAGATGTGTGAGACCATTAATATATCTCACAACAGTTTTAAGTGAGGCAGTTTTGCGTTCAATTTTATGACTGGCTGAAATAGTCAACAATACTTCAGATGAAACGGCGCCAGATTTTAGAACACCCTGACCAAAAGGTTAGCTGAAACCACACATTTAGAGGCGTCAAGACAGGTGGGTGGAAGGTCCGTAAGGATATGGCGAGGCCAAGAGTGTGGTTCAAAAAATTACTAATTATGGAAGATGTTTGGTCGCAGTGCCCAAGGTCGGCCAATCAGCGCCAAACAGACATGTCAGACCTCAGGCAAAGAGAGACGGTAACCAAGAGATGCTATTACACAACTTCTACGAACCGGCCGTCCATACAGTTACCTTACACCTTTCTGGTAGGTCGGACGGTCTGGGTCTCAACAACTTCTACGAGAAATAACAGATATATCGAAGAGAAGAGATGAAGTAAGGTATAATATCAGCAGACGCAGTTGGAGAGTTCGAGAAGTCGAAGTGACAGAGTTGGTAAGTATAAGAATGGAAGTGCAGCCAGAGTACGTAGAATGTTAAGTGTGCAGTGAGCGACTACCATACGAGACGACATATCACACTGCAAGTTGGTATTGCACGGCGTACACTGATGTAACACGTACGACTGTACGAGCGGTGTATTAACGTCAATATTCAACCAGAAGGTATGTGCTCCACTACTATTGTATGCAGGTCATTGAACCTTTTGATAACTACATATTAATGGCCTCACACTTTCTCGCTCCGGCACAATTAATGGTAATCATTGTTGTAATTGAGTTATTTGTTGATCCATGTTGCTAATAAATAGTTTTATTTTAAAGTTAAAATGGCGCACTCCATTTAGTAGTATGTTAATTAATTTTATTTTGCAGAACTCGCGATAAAGATAAAATTGGTGGGGGATATCAGCGGTACACAGCTCAATGTGTAATAATGTTCCACGAATACGATAATTACGGTCATATTAATTATAGTATAATTTAATAATCTAATATCCCAGCTTAATATTTCCTAAATGCGCACCGCAGCTGTCAATATTGATAATTGTTAATCTAGAATTGCGTTAAATATAAGTTAATTGGGTCATCCGGATGTACAAATTACCGCGTGAAATATACAATTTAAAGTTACAAACACTGTGCTGTGGATATTTTCATCACTTTTTCACCGTTAAAGAAGTAAATTATTTGCTTTATATAATGAAAGTCATGTGCTGCCCACATCAGATATTTTTAGTTATATAGATAATAACGATTTTACAATTAAACAATCACATATTTGTAGACGAATTGTCTGGGTATCTTATTAGGGACAACATTAAAATTAATGTACATTAACACTAAAATCAATGTATATAACACAGTATTTAATCTCTGACCACTGTATTACTGTATTGTTTTTAATTGTTTTATTATTTTTAACATTTTCAGATATTTAGGCAATACTTAAAGCCTTATTTGTCAATAGTTTAATTGAAAGAATATATAGAAGACTATTTCGGTATACGAAACGTAACTTGGTTATCATAGTTACCACAATGGAATCAGAATCTATAAATAAATTCCTTGATGAAATACAATAAAGAAAATCGCATGCTTGAATTATGAATTGAAACACACGATATTAATTGAAACACATGATATTATGCTTTACACCTTTGTGGTAGGTCGGACGGCCTAGGTCTCAACAACAACATGATATTATGCTAACAAATGGAATAAGAAACAGCAATATAGGAATGAACACAATCAGACAGAAATATAAATGAAAACTTAAATTATAAATGGTACCCTACGAAAGATAACATCGAAATTTTGGTAAATTCGGAGCAGCCATTCTTTTGTTATGAGACACACAGAAACTGAGACATAAGTTTTTCCTCTAGAAGTAATTTTTTAGGGTTGAATAAAGGAAATGTTTATCGTCCTGTAAAATTGAAATTATTAAACTGATTCAGATCTCTTAGCAAATTACGAGCTTTTACTATCGACGAATTCGTGTATTAGGAGATAAAGCAATAAACGTTTACGATTTATTTATTTTTTATTTTTAAACTGATAGTCAAGTATCTTGTATTTTCTATAAAAATAATCACGCAACCTAATCACGCACTTGTTATTCTACTCACATATGCATATACACAAAATACTTAAATCCATGAGCAACCTACATTTTCCGTATTGTGCTATAAATCTATATCCAAATATATCCCTTATATGTAGATTGTATAGGAAAATATAAAATGTTTTTCTTATTTGTGTGTCTAATCATCAAAACCAATATACATTTCTTAACTATTGGAAATATATTCGTATTTTAGACTTGAAAATATGTAATTTATTTATTTTTAGGAGAAGAAATTCTTTCAACAACGACCACGTTCTTGATATATTTTATTTACATTTTGCGGATTTTTATATAAAATATTGGACTCAGATTTCGTAGAACAAATGTTTGTAATTTGTGATCAAGTATTAAGAATAAATTTCGCAGCGTTAATACTTCAGAAAGATAACTGTATTTGAGATATTTTGAGCAGTTTATAAATGATTTAGTATACTTACATATAAAGTAATACCATGCAGTATAAGGCATAATCCATGAAGTTTTTAATGCACATTGTAATGTGAGATTTTCTTGAAGAAACGAAAGTGTATATTCCATTATAGCTTGAATGTATTAGCATTTGTCTCTATAACGTAAAATGTATAAAGGGTGGAGAATGGATATTTCCCCCTACTACTACAAACTTTGATGATCCGCAATGAATACATTCATACTACGCAGCTGGCATGAAATTACAATACCTTGGCATGAAATTACAATGAATGAAATTACAATACCATTGAGCATTTGAGATCATGCTTAAATGAAACAGGTCCTTTCCACATAAATTGACAATAAGCGATATAGTTCACAATTTAAAGTTTTGGTAACCCCTCCTGCACATGAGGTCTTTTAGTATTAAAAAATTATTGCTTACCTAATAAATTAAATATGAAAACGTATTTGAAACAATGTATCAAATAAGCAATATATTTCTTATCTAGGTAAAATATGTCTGCAGATTCAATGATGTAACTGAAATTAGTGGATCATCTTCTATGGATATTTATTCATCTTCTGTGGTTATTTATTTAGTTTTCTTAAATGAATATTTTTCCGATTTTATTATACAAAAGCTGTGGAATGTCAAATACAAATATTTATAATTTCTGAATCTTATAGTATGTGGATGTTAGTAAATTCTAAAACTGATAGCAAAGTAAATTGCACATTTTATGAAATGAATATTTGAAATATTTTCCAATGGTACTCTACATTATATTTCATGCAATAAAACATTTCCATACATCATTGTATGTGACGAGTGATACTTTAAGTGCATACTTCTATATTTGTTTTTTTCTGAATTTATCCTAGTCACGCATTTGTTTTACTCACATATGCACACAGACAAACTACTTAAATCCATGACGGACATATATTTTTTATTGTGTCATATTTATTTCAAAAACAATTCTTCTTTGTAGATTGCAAAGAAGAACTTGAAATGTTTTCTTATTTGTATCTGATCATCAATCGTAAGCAAATATACATTTTTTTATCTATTAGAAATATATGCATACTTCAAAGACTTGAAAATGGGTTACTTATTTATTTATTTTCAGTGAATAAATTCTTTCAACAACGATCTTATTCTTGATATATCATATTTAATGATATGTTCTATTTATTGTTTGTGGATATTTATTTAAAATACTAGATTCAAAGTTCTTAGAAAAAACACTTATAATTTATGATCAAGTATTATATAAAAAATATGTAAAACTGTATAAATATAACTCAGATGGGATAATTTGAGTAATTTATAAATGATTTAGTATACTTACATATAAGATACAAGTATACTGTATGAGAAAGAAACCATGAAGTTCTAAAGCATATTGTGTTGCGTGACTTTCTTGGAAAAATGAAAATTTATTTTTTATTATAGCCTGAATGTCACTACAAATGTTTTGCTACAAACAGTCAAAGTATGTTCATTTCGTTGCTTTAGTTAGATTTTCAGTGCTCAATTTTGTGGTTGGTTTGTTTGTAGAAATGGGGGGCAAAAATTGCCTCATTTTTGCATATTTTACGCATTTTAAGAGTTATTAAAAATCTTAAAAGCCGACTCCAAATGAACTAACATGAACCTCAAAATTCTCCTTTAGTGTGCAAAACGTGTAAAATCTACATTTATTCAACTGTTTAAAATGCACTAACAATATATACATATATCTCATCATATATCCTTAATTATGTATTAAAATCATATAGAAAATCCTAATTATATATAATGCTCAATATTATACCACTAAATGCTGAGCACTGAGTACATTACATATGGTTATTTATTTATTTTTTCTTTATAACCAAATTATTATAAATAAATATTCATTTCTTTATATCCAAATTATATTTTAATCCAATTGCGGATTTATTTCTAATACTAAAATATAAATATTTAGTGCAGCACACATAATTCAGTTCAGATTTTGTATGGAATGCTGCACTTAAGTAAATATACTCTAAACAAACGCTTGAAATAAACAGTTACTCCTATTTGAAAAAAATCTATTTTAGAATATAAGCCTAATATTCCATTCAGTAGCAATAGAAATTGGAATATCAAAAGTATAAGCAGAAATTCTGGGACTATATTGTCAAGAATGAATGACGATATGAGGCCATTGTAGGGAAATGGTGCGTATTTGTGCAGCCTCAACATACTATATGCTTAGTTCAACGAAATAAAACTGTGATGATTTGATATGGAGTCCATAAAACTGATGTACCGCACATATATTCGAGAGTGTTTTCACGAAATAATTGACTGTGCGGGTGGATTTTTTCTTTATGTTGTTTTAAGTTCGAGTTCGATTCAGGAATAAGTGTCATAAATGGTTTTGATATTAAAGTTGGAGATGGATTCAAATTTGAAACGTTTTTCAGAGGATACATGTTTTGCTGATAACTTAAAATCTGATCAAAACCTAAATGCACATTCACGCTAAAAATGTATTGGTAAAAACACAGCAAAACCTGGGTTTACTTCCACAAAATTGACACTTTTAAACAGATAAATTTTCAGTTACTCACTTAGCAAGAAAGATCAGTCATGCATAAAGCATTGATTATGAAACACTTTCCAACTGAAATGCAAATTTATTTAAACATATCTAAAATGCGATACATACAGCGCTGATATATTTAAATTACTACAGTATAACAATCATGGAAGTAAAAGCAAGGAGTTTATACTGCATATTAAGAAAACGCCAATATCGTTTGAGACAATAATTCAAGTGGCTCTGGGATAAGATAAGTAGTCCTGCGTTGTATGAATTTCTATGGAAAAAGGCCTAAAATACATATTTAAGCTATCAATTTAGTAAAAAAATATTATTAGAGCAATGCAAAGTAGAACTGAAGCAATAAAGAATATCCATAGGTATTCATAATTATTTTACCTTTCAATTTATTTTTATCTTCATATATTCTGTAATCTATCATACAACCATGAAAAAATACTGTTTAATTATACTCACAATTAGGAAACATTTAATTTAAAAATAATCAAAAATACATATACTAAATATTACAACTTTCTGTTGTATCATCTAACAATAAGAGAGACGTTGAAAATAGTCTATGGTTGTTTGCCAGCTGTAAATGTTTCAATCACTATCCTTCGAAGTCACTATTCTTCTTGAAGGGAGGAGGGGGTTCTTAAAAGCAGTTCGTATGGAAAGCAATGCTACGACAGTGATGTGAGTGTGAAAGCAGTGGGCTGAAGAGTTATCCAATCTCATACTGGACGAACGCCAATCGTGATGGTCTGGAGCGACATTGGTTGCCTTGGACTATATCAGCTGCTAAGAATTGTGGGTAATCTAAACAGCAACCGATACATCAGAGAAGTTTTGGAGCCCAAAGGAGAAGTTTTGGAGCCACCCATCTTTCAACATATTCTCAGAGCTACATTTCAGTAGGACAATGCCCCTTTACATGTTGTTAGGAAAGTTAACGACTCATTTTCAGCACAACAGATACAGTTTCTTCCTTGGCCTGCCTATTCACCCAATATTGACTATGTGAGGGATTTTGTCTGTCAGCGTCTCATTCGTGACGCTCGTCTTGTAGCTAATACAGCTGAACTTTAAGTTCGGATAGAATCAATCTGGAATACTCTGCCTCCTATAAATATTCAAATTATGTTTGATTCGATTCCACGTTGTATAGAAGGACTTATTGCAGTGTGTGATGTTCTTCAGAAAATACTAATTTTCAACATATAATATTGTTTTTTTACTTCGTGAATTTAATCGTTTATTTGTACCATTACAGGTTGTATGTGAAATACATTTCATTAAATTCTGATGATTCCTTCATGGTTTTGCAATTTTTACAAACAGTAGGTTTCAGGTATTAACGGTATCATTTCTAACAGTATGTTTCAGGTATTAACGCCTAATAAGTTTAATTTCAATCTAATAAAATTTAAATTGTACAGGGAGATTTCTCTATTTTTTTTCTAAACGTGCAGTTGTGCATATAAATTAGCATTATTCTAATAGAGACATGGTACCATCTAAACATAGGTTTAATCAGATCTTCGATGAGTTAATTTGCATCATACAGCATTTCACGTTTTATGCAAAATTATCTAGTGCTTCATTCAGAAAAATTAAAGTAAACGGTAATAAAAAACATTAAAAATATCCACAATTTTTTAATATAAAACTACTTTCTTCCTGTTCCTTATATTTCCAATTCTGCTTAACAAAATATCAATATTCACATTCACTTAGCAACTCATATTGTAACATCATATTTAGAGTATGGTAGGTGTTTCTAGAGATTCCATTCTATATTACGATGTTTTATTGCAAGGATAGAAACTCAAAATACCTAAAATCCATATTTTCTCACTTTTATTTTATAAAAAATAGTTATAGTAACTCGTGTAGCAAAAATATCCCCAGTTGTTAGATATTCCGAACAAATATTTAACCTACTACGCAAAAACGTTTTTCATGTTATAGTGAGAATGTTTAAAAATCACCATACTATTCTACAACTTCCTCCTACAATGTTACTTCCCAATAGAAGATAAAACATTTTAGAGTTGCGTTTTAAATATTACATAAAATGCATCTAATAAAACTATTTCAATTTGGTTAAATGTTCTATATTATTACCTGTACTATGCAAGATATATTAAATACTACTGACTTATCTAAAATAAAAAGAAAATATATTTTTAGTTTATTCGCAAAGGAATTTATTTTGTCTAACAAATATAATTGATCAGAGTTAAAATGTTGGTCAAAATGGCTTTATGTCGCATTGTTAGCCATTTAAACAGGAGTTATAAGGCAAAACTGCTGTCTTATACCGACATAGATTGGAAAATCTGTACTTGAAATATACACCGTAAGGTTTTGACAATATGACAGTGGCAAACAACATTGAGTTGGTTAACATTTTTTAAATATATTTTGTGGATTAACTTATTAATCTTAATTAAAGTGGTGGTGAATCGTAACATTTGTACATTGCTATCGTGAACGCAAAACCCACCATTACTCATTTGCACGAGTTCCTTAGCATAGTCAACAAATCAAAGCGCTACACATTAAAATCCGCATTTTTAACTTTTAAAATAAATTATCTTTTATTCACACCTCTAATATTGTTACAATTAAAATTACATCAACTTTAACAAAAGCTTAAGGAAGAAAAAAAACCGTGTAAGACAAGAACTTTTGAATATTATTCCAAAGATCAAAATTTGATCTATTATATAAGAAGACTGGTACATACTTCTGTATTACAGGTCTGTAGGTCATCATGATTGTCATCTTTTACGATGCTTTTTCTGACATATGGGGTCAGGCTTTGTCTTTTTCTATAACATTCTCACTACTCAGTGAATAGCGACTTCCTCTGAATACTTTGCAGCTTCAAAATAACGGCCCTTTCTCTCTTGAAATTATATATAGAAAATACGACTCTCTCTCTTTTCGCTTTTTCTATAATCATTATTGTATTCGTTGACTTTATTCTTGCATCCGCATCATTTTGTCTGGGGTTCAGATACGCCCTCTTTGCTCTCATTGATGGATCATCAGTGAGATATCTTATCCTGGCATTATTGGCTCTTTCAGTTTCCATTGAAGATTGGTTTTAGTCTTTGCACTAGAATACTTTGCCCCAATCACACCTGCAATTTGTGAGGAGTGTATTTATTGGGGTCATGACTTTCCGGAACAATATTGTCATAAAACGGTGACAAAAATTCTGCGCATTGTGTCGTATTTAACATCAAAACTGCAGATGGGTCCTCCTGGTCTTACAATAACAATAGAACCTAAAACCACTAGTTATGAAGCAGGACGAACTAATTTGATAAATTGAGGGCTTTACCAAAATACAATGCAAAGTCAGTACAATGCAGTAAAGTTTGGACAATATAACACAGATATTTGCAATCGCTAGATTACTTACTAATTACTCGATCCAATTTTAGAGTTATCAAATAGGGTCATTCTAAACCTAAGAAATATTTTATTTGAAGCATTTTTGTTATTAAGATAGCAGTCTGATTTCCTTTTTCTTTTCCTAAATCTTACGAAATATTTTTACACCGAATTTGGTTAAAATAGAGCTGTAATTTCTTATTTTATAAGACGTTGTATTTTACTAGACGTTGTGATTCGGATTGGAAAAGCAATATATGTATTTCACTTCAACAATCTTTCTACCAATTAATTGTTAAATATCGAAGCAAAACTTATTTAAAAATATATTTGCTTTATCTGTGCGGTATTTCACCAGAGGGAGTGGTGGTGCAAGGAATTTGAACATTGGCTAGAATATACATCTCTGATGACGTGTCCTTTAGTTCTGTCCTTTAGTTATTGTCCTTATGTTCCAATCATTCCAGTCCAAAACACGCCAGTCTTTTGGAAGTAGTTTCAATCGAGAATGTCATCTGAAACAAGCCAGTGCATGTTTCTTTCAACATATTAGGTACGTATTAACGAATTTCCGGGTGATTTTCAAGGAGACAACTGCTATAAAGATTAACCAAGGAGATTATATAGGGTGTCCCAAAAATATTAAAACTCGCTTTAATTATTTACTTGTTGGAGAATGGCTAGGCTGCCAGATTGCGGGTTCGAGTCCCGCCTGCGGGCATGGATGTTGTGATGTCTTATTTGGGGCAGAAGTCAGACTTCTACCTTCGGGTGCCCCGGGTCATTAGAATAAACCGAAGTAGTGCACACATTCTTCCTTAAAATGTAATGTTAGGGACATGACAACAGCAACAACAACAACAACTTGTTGGAGATAAGTGGGCAATGTAAATTGCAAAACTGTTGAAAGTAAGGTAGGAAATAAGACTACGTTAAGGAAATAGACCTCCCATTAACTTTCAAAAAGTTACAATTTTAAAATATTTATACGACCCCCTTACACAAATTTTGTCAATTAGAAAATTTGTATTTTTAATGCAACAAGATCATTAAAAAAACGCATAACTGTATCTTTAAAATTGAACGAGTTACATTTTGTTGAAAATTGAACATTGTGAAGGGGGACCATGTATCTATATAAATAAAAATGAAAATCTGTCTGTCTGTCTGTCTGTCTGTCTGTCTGTCTGTCTGTCCCATCATCACGGGAGAACGGCTGAACAGAATTTGATGAAATTTTGTGGGTAGCCCAGAAATAGACCCACTTAAAATTATATCCGTGTTTTGAGTTTTTACGACCAGTGGTTCTCGAGATATTAGTAAAAAACGACATTTTCGTTTGTCTCATCATCACGGAAAAACGGCTGAACCGAATTTAATGAAATTTAGTGGATATCCTTGAAATATCCCCCCATAAATTTTGTCCAAGTTTCGAGTTTCTAAGACCTGGGGTTGTCGAGATATTAATGAAAAACGGAACTTTTTCCTAGGAGTTCTACTCCCTAACTCCGTGGTTTATCCAAACGAAAAGCTTGAAAATCGTTTGAAAGTGAATTAAAATTTAATCTCTGAGTTTGATGGAAGATTGTTTGCGTTAATTAGTCACTTTCTGAAAACATGTATTGTTTGAAACATGATTTAAAGGGGAAATCTATCTCCATGGTTCATGGTTTATTTAAAACAAGCTTTTACGGAACAATGAGAAGTATAGAGAAATCAAAATCGTTATTTAATTTCGCTGTTTATGTTACAAGACATGACATATTTAACATGTTATAAGATTCTATCTTATATCATGTTACTCAGAAACGCAATTAAATTAAATCTGTCTGTTAATTTTAATAATTATTTTTTCGATTTGAATAATAAATAAATGGATATAAAAATATATTTTAGAAAAGAACGATTTGATTTTTCTTATAGCATTTTTGACTGGATAATATCAATTACGGTCTTCAGGTTTAAAAATTATTATTATTTATATTTTCGGGGATTATTGATTCAAGGATTATTGATATTTTCAAGTTATTATGCAATTATTTTATTATGACAAAAATTGTTTAAACTCATATATTGTATGTTGTACGAATCTTCTACAAATACACGTGTATATCTTTTAATCTACGAGAATATAAGTAGTACAGGTATATTGACATATGTTTTGATATATATTGGCATATATTGGAATCAATTACGACCTTCTGGTATAAAGAGTACGGATATTATTGATGTTTTCAATTTATTACGTCATCTCTTTTATTTTGGCAAATATTTTTGAGACGCATATTGTAATACGGGTAATCTTCTACTAACACATTGGCATATTTTCTGATCTGCGACAATATAATTAGTACGGGGTTGCATATATTCATTCAATTCCTATTTTTTCTTCTGTAAATTTGCTTACAAAAGGGGGCAGGATGTTTTATTCTTCAGATCTGATCATGAAGATAATTTTACATAGTGAGAACATATATTCTTAAACTTCTCTTTAGGAGCAATAAATTTAATATTTTAACAGAATTTGCACATGATTGCGAACTTTAAGTTTCTTTAAATTATACACTCCGTACGAATAACGGGTGTGCTGTTAGTGGTTAATAAATTTTAACATAAATTTTAGCGAATTTTTAAAATGTCACCAAATTGATAAAAATGTTTTCAAATCTATAAAAATATCTTGAAATTGATAAAATTGCGCTACATAAATGATATTAATTGTTTTTTGTTAGGGGATAGTATTGTGATGATATTTCGTCAATTTGTCGCAAAGTGGAACTGTCAGTTCTACAGTCCCACTTGGCGATAAATTTGGCGATTTTTTAAAATGTCGCTAATTTGACGAAACTGTCGCCAAATGTTCCATAGAAATATAACTATTTAGACGATATTTTTTCTACCAATTTATTTGAAGCAAATGATATCATGTCGTTTAGCAACGGATTTAAATCCAATGTGTTTATGCGGCAGACGATTTTTATTAAATCCTTTCCGATTTGAATAATGAAGATATGTATATAAAATAAATTTCATTGCCATTTCATTTTGGACTGGATAATATCAATTATACTCTTCAGGTTTAAACATTATTATTATTGATATTTTCCGGAATTATTGATTCAGGGATTATTGATATTTTTAAGTTATTACGCCATTGTTTTATTGCGGCAAAAATTGCTGACACACGCATATTCTACGTTGTACGAGTAATCTTCTAGGAATGCACGGGTATATCTTCTAACCTACGAGAATATAAGTAGTACAGGTATATTGGCATATATTTTGACATATATTGGAATATATATTGGAATCAAGTACAGTCTTCTGGTATGAAGATTAAGGGGATTAATTATATATTCAATTTATTACGTCGTCTGTTGTATTTTACCAAAAAACATTTGAGACTCATATTGCAAAACGGGTAATCTTCTACTAATAATCGGACATTATAAGTAGTACGTGTATATCTTCCCATATAATTTTAGCACTTTAATTTTGACATATATTGGAATAAATGACTGTCTTCAGATTTAAAGACTATGGGTTTATTGGTATTTTCAATTTATACATGTAATCTACTAATACAGGTTATATTTTCTAATATTCGCGTATATAATTAGTACGGGTCCCATACAATTTTAACGCTTTTATTTTGCATATATTGATTCAATTCCATATTTTTTTTATATTTGCTTACATAAGGGGTCCAAGATGTTTTATTCTTCAGATATGTCCATGAAGATAATTTTATATATAACGAGAACAGAGATTCTTATACTTCTTTTTAGGAGCATTATATTAAATATTTTAACAGAATATTTTGATGAAACATGTCATTTAGTATACTATAAGAATTTGGGCATGATTATGAATTTCAAGTTTCTTTATATTATATACTCCGTACGAAGAACGGGTATGCTGCTAGTCAAATTATAAATGTAAATTTGTGACATATCATAAAAGATATAAAACTGGATGATAATACTTAGGAGACATTTTTGCGAATTCCGCGTAGGCTCGCGATGCAATCACGGATTCTAAAGTACTTTTCAGTAACTAAATATTTTTTTCAATAATTAAGTACTTTTAAGTATATTTTTATCTAAACAATTTCCATCGTCAATTTGTTTATGATCCCTATTTTCACTGATGAAACAGCCTTTCACTATGGTTTCAAAGATACATATATGCGGTTTTTTTAATGATCCTTTGCATTAAAAATAAAAAAATTCTGATTGACCAAATTTGTCTAAGGAGGTCGTATAAAAATTTAAAAAGTGTAACTTTTTGAAAATTTATGAGAGGACTATTCCATTAACGTAGTCTTATTTGCTACCTTACTTTCAATATTTTTTCAATTTACATTACCCACTTATCTCCAACAGGTAAAGAATTGAAGCGCGTTTCAATATTTTTGGGACACCCTATATATTAAAACTTGCAGAGGATTTACGAAAAATATCTTTCGAAAAAATCAGAAGTTTTTTGTATTCAACTGCAATGGCCACACATTCTTCACACAAGCTCAAACATTAGCAAGAAAATATGTGCAAATATATTAAAATTGCTAATGTGTTTTTTAAATGGACACATTGGTGTAAGTTTTTTTAAATCCCTTTGTATATCATCCCCTTAATTCGGATTTTTAATATTATATATATTTTCAATACGATTTGAATGAAATCAAAACAAGGATTTTGAAGTGAATACAGATATTTTATAGCTTTGAAAGGGATTTGGGCTGTTTTTATTACTTCTTCACTCCTTTACCTTTAATTCGAATTTTCAAAACAGTAGATTTTTCACTTGGTCTTTGTCTCAAGACGGATCAAATGACACCAAAACCAAGATACTTGATATAGAATAAATGATCAATAATTTTGATATATCACCCGATCAGTCTTTGTACAGTCTCTGGTAATTCGAATTTTCAAAATTTTAGGGTTTTCCTCTTGATCTCGCTGAGACTGATCGAAGACTATCAACACTGAGATTTTAGCTATAGTGAATATGCTCGATAATTTTCATACATCACCCCCATCAGCCCAGTGTGTATTAACGTAAATGAGTTTTAAACAATATACATTGGAAAGTATAGAACGTATTACTTTATCATTTGATAAACAGAATGCGACATTCTACTTCTTACTGATAATGTAAAATGGGAATTGTTCACTTTCATTTTTACTTCCCCTGCAATACATGATAATGCATAGGGAAAGTATTGGAATCATGCCAAAATTCGCAACTCGAGTTTTCTACACGTTTCGACACCTCTAGAATACGAAAAACTATTTTTAGCGTGATGTCTGTGTGTGTGTATGTGTGTCTGTATGTCTGTCTGTCTGCCTGTCTGTGCAATGTATGTATCCACTCTATCTCAAAAACTAATTGACCGAATTTCATAAAATTTGGTAGGTAAATCACTTGGGTATGACCCTGGTGCTGATTAGGTTTTGGTACGATTCGCAGAAACAGAACTCGCATCTTTTGCGAAATGGCCCTTAAAAATTTCATGTATCCCCTCTAGCTAAAATACTAATTGACCAAATTTCACAAAATTTGGTAGTTACTTGTGGAATACTATGGTGCTGATTAGATTTTGGTATTATTCGGAAAAGAACAACCTGCCCTTTTTTTACGAAATGACCCTCAAAAATTGCAAATATCTAAAATAAAAGCTACGTATGTTAAAATATATCAATTAGATGCTTGTTTTATACGTACTTTTTGATGAGAAAAATAATAAGAACAACTCTATTACTCTAGTACTTACCGCTCTCAAGATATTTACGGTTTTTCGCAATTAATTATGCCGCTTTTGGAAAAATGTCCAATTACCAAATAAAAACAACACTGTATGCAAATGCTGTACTGTATGCAAACACTTAAATAAAAAAACATTTTATAAAAATCGTATGATTTTAAATTTCAAACTACATTTTCACTCATGCATTACTTTACAGTCTACTGCCAGTCATTATTATTACTACTACCCACAAATTATCAGCCACTCAGCATTACTGCTCAAAACTGATTTGTAAATAAAATTTAAAAGTGATATCTATTTTCAAGTGATTTCACAATCGGCAATTTAAATATTTTCAAAATATGTAGTGATCAAGTTTATGTGTCTCTCTTGCAAAGTCTCACAAAGTTGGAAATTTTCGAATGAAAGTATAAAACTTAAGATGCAAGTTTCCAGTTCCTTTCATACCACTTCAACGGGAATATAATATATCGGTCTTTAGAGATGTAAGAGTATCAGCCACAAGCACGTAGTCAATGTCGATAAGCATTTAAAGCTTTACATACATTTAAACGTTATGATAAATTGAAATATCATCCGAAAATGAAAACATAAAATACTAAATATTGAATAAATAAATCGTTTTCGATAAACAGGTCCCATTTTTTTAAATGAAAACATTTAATGAAAATTAAAGATTTATAGTAAATAGAAATAGCGTAATACATTCAGATTTAAAAAAGTTTACAACAATATTTATTACAAAAATAATATGTTAAATAACTTTATTCTTATATTTTCTATAATTCGGGTGCATAATTAAGAAAACAGAGAGGGGAAAATAAACAATGTTTTAGAAAATAAGACATTCAAAGTTGTTATCATGTGATAAGAAAAACTTAAGGTGTAAAAGTACAAGTAATGCAATAATGCAGAATACAGCTGTTTCGAGGATACGATGGATCCCTTCGTCAGTGCAAGAAAACAAACAAACCCTAAAGTACAAAAGAGGAATTCGTGTTTGTTGGTTCTTTATAGAATATGATCTGTAGAGGTCATATTATTTTATTATGATATTTTTAATATAAAACATATATCAATTTGGACGTCCATAATGACTTCCTTGTCTTTTCTACTATAACATGAAAAATATGATGTGGACAACACATGACTTCCATAATGCAATGACATAACTCTACCGACTCTACATAAGACAATAGAATTGCTTATGCCACAGTGTATAAGATCTAAGATGCAATATTTTTAATTTTGAATTGTGCATTTGACGCATTCCCGTATAACAACATATAACGCTATTTTGAAGTACCCAATTAACTTATATTGCCCGCAACTCCAAATTGACAATTATCAATGTTAATTGCATCCACAATAAGAAATATAGCCTATGTAATAACATATTTTAATAGTCAATGCATATATTTGGCGTCATTTCTGTTAACTTAGCGCTAATTGGGCAGTTTAACAATATTTTTGTCAGTCCTAAGCAAAATTTTGTAGTCGTCAGGTTCAACAAATTTATCGCCAAATGTTACAGCCAAACGGAAAATCGAGCATTTCTTATATATTTGTGACTGTTTAAAGGCGTCAAAATACAAAACTATTACACAAAAAATATATTTTCTCGTAAATGGAACGAACTAACTCTACAAGTGATGTTAACAAATGTATCGCATAATATTACATATAAAAAATGAAGATGTTTCACGATAGTTAATTCTTTATTTTATGTGATTGTTTTGCTACATTTATTTGAAAAGAGTGTAACATCTAAGGAACTGTTCATGTTAGCGTTTTAAAACATATGCCAATCCTTTTCTAATAAAAAAATGACAAAATAAATGATTATTTGCGTAGCATTATTGTTGGTTTTTGTATTTTATTATTTTTACAAAATTTCATTTGTTAATTTGGGGGTTTCTGAACATTCGATTGATAAAATCAATAGGCTTCCATTATTGACTGATTGCATTCGCAAAAACATCCCATTCGTTCGTGAGGTATCGTTTCCACAATATCCCGAACATACACAGTAGCACACACATTAGCCAACACACACAGATATTACCTCAAAAACGTTTAATTCACACTCAGAGATGCTTGAAATGTGCTCTTCAGTCGAAAACTCGAATTCGAATTTTTGACCCCAGCACAATACTTTCGCTATACAATATAATATGGGCGCTACCCGACATAGAAAATACAACACCATGAACGAGCGAAGAGAGCCATGATAAAAAAGGACTGAGTGTAAATAAGTGATGGTAATTCGAGAAATATTATGCAATACAGTCGTGGCATAGACAGGGTGATCCGTAGGCAATTGGACCACCTTCTGCGGCGATACAAGCAACAGCCCTTCGAGAAACAAATGCAATGAGCTGTGCGGATAGTTTTCTGCTTGATGGATGACCATATGCCATCAACCATAGATCGCCGTCTGTTGGAGGCGGGGATAGGACAGTCAAACGACGACCAATCAAGTCCCATATATGCTCGATGGGTGAGATCTGGAGATAGCCGAGGCCTAAGAAGCACCTGGATATATTGCAAGGCTTGTCTACTGATGGTTACCGTGTGCGGTCTCGCGTTATCGTTATCGTACATCACTACAATCTCTCACATCGGTGTCTTGTCGTCGATGCCAGTCTTCTTAAAGAACGGTTTGAGTGCAAGCCGCGTTCGACCAATTGTCGAGAAACTGTTCTCTCTGATATGGGAACAGCCCATGTACCCTGCGAATTCTGTAGAATGTCGATAGTCGTCGTTTGTGGGGCCGCCACCGCATGTCTTCTAATGCATCGATCAACGCGTTCTGACGTACGTCTCGATGACACTATACCACTACGAAGATTTACATGCCTTTCTTCAATTCATCTCCAAATAACAGTGTACGCATCTTAACAGTGGAGGTTTTTCAGCCACGATACGTCTGTGCGACCACTCAGCTGTGCGTATGCCTGCAATAAATCCACTCGCACGATTATCCAAATACTGAAACGAACTTTGGCGTGATCGGTCAGGCTTCTCTTCAACAACACGTGTCTTCTGAAACGTAAACAGCTTGAAAAATGGGTTTCCATAGGCGACATATAATAAAAACTTTTGGCTCATTTGACTTTTCAATCCCGTAATCTAATCACGTGACCATCTTGCATTTCAAATCATTTGCATACATCGGCCAGCTGTGCTTGTCTCGCAATTTGCATAAATACACGACCAAAACTTCATAATATTCCATTTTCAATGTCGGGTAGTATGTATAGGGAAAGTACAAATATATCCAATGACGTAAATACATGGGCAGATAATGATGATTGAACATATATTTGAAAATATTGAAACAAATACGACATACATTAATGTTCTTAAATAATGCTTTCACTTCAGAAACCAGCATTTGTGAACCGGTTTGTTTCCTATTTGATCTTATCATCTGTAGTATTTTCTGCAATTGCAGAGTGAAAGTATAATTTATGTGAAATTGTAAACTGTTACCCGGTGTAGAGACTAGTACTGGTGAACTAAGTGTGGCATTTAATAGTATTCTTCAATTCTGAAAAGCCGGTAACTGCATTAGCAAAAATAAAGCATAATATAAATTGCAATTAATATTGTTATCATAAACCTGGCCTTAGCAATTCAATAACATATTTTGATCTGTGTTGTTCTGTCCACTATGATCTGTTCTTAAAATTTCTATAAATATAATGTTTGTTGAATTATATCTTTGCCTTTGCCTTTTACAATTAATGTCTGCAGAAGTGCATAACAAATTATCTAGATGGTAGTTTTCGTGTACTATGTGTGAAATATTTTCAACCCTACAAATTCGGTCTAGTTTTGCCTTTCGGTGAACTAGGAGCTTAAGTCCAGAAAATGAATATTTCACTGCGATAGTATAATACAAGTAAATGCCAGTTATTGAATACTCACCCAGCATATTTATTTTCAGATCTTTTAATACTTTACAATATAGTTGAAAAGTGTTTATGACGTTGTTCTTTCTGTCTGTCAGTCAATCGGTCTTTCTGTCTGTAAGTTTGCCCGATAACTGCTGTAAAAATGACTTTATCAAAATGTAACTTTAGTATGTTTTTGAGATGGTCTGTGGGACATACGGGAATGTAAATGCATAATATCACTCAATTTGTTTTGGATTAAACACGGATTGAAAAAGTGAAATACATGGAACCTTAGGGGGCCTACTTTTTCAAACATCTTTTAAGCAAAATCAGAATTCACAAAAAATATATTGAAAAAATCAGCAAAATAGTATATTCGGAAGTTTTTAAAATAAAAATAATAATTTAACAAAATAAATTTTATATAGTGTTGCATCCGTCCTAAACCCGCTTTACTGCTTTATTTTTCCATATTTTCTGTGCATCTATATTCTGCGCCAAAGCAATTACAATATTTTAGAGTTTAAATGATCATCAAACTTTGATTATTTCTACAACGAAACACCATTTTAACGTATGCAGAATGTAAACAGATTAATCTGTAAAATGAGTTGTATAAGAATTGCTGAATTTTTTCACTCAAAATTATTGAACACGGGAATCTGGGATAAATATGATATGAATAAAATGATCATTGCTTTTACATAGAGATCCAGACGATTTATATTTCGATGATGTTCACTAAATACAGTTCACTTTTTTAATGAATTGTTAAGTTTTCAAATATAATAAATAATCCTGGTATTGTGATAATTTAAAATACATCATCGCTGAATGTATCGCATTTTAGAGCTGTTTAAATAAAATTGCATTTCAGTTGGAAAGTTTTTCATAATCAATGCTTTATGCATTATTGATCTTTCTTGTTTATAATTATGCATGTGTTCGTATTTCGTAGTTCAATGTTTCTATCTAATGATCTTATTAATCGCTGTTATTAATCATAATTTTTATTCATCGTGCATTTTTATCCAAATAAAACCCCAAACAGGAAGGTACTGTTAAGGCTTAGATTCAGAATGAAAATAACAAAAATTTAGCCCTAATGAAAACTACACCTATTGGATTTACATAAAATGTCTGACTTACGTTTCCAAAACTGTATGGGTGAACATCATAAAGTTCAGAATTTATTTATTTTCATCCATTCTAAAATTCCTCTAGGATCTCTTGAATCACGTACATTCATTCTTTTTTTCAGTATTTGTATTAATCCAGTTCTTCTTTAGGGGTAATTTAGTTGAAACGGCGGCATCGTGTTAAAAATAAAACAGTCTAATATTTATGGTAGCATAAAAATTCGACTTTAAAGGAAATGTTAATTCATTAGCATTTCTTTGAAATTTTAACTGAATTTATAAATACTAAGCATGCATTAGTTGGTAAAATGAATATGCATAGAATCCTTAAAATGTAATGATAACTGAGTAAAAATATAAAATGTGATGTTTTTTTTATTGCAACAAGAAAATACATTACTATTTGTAAAAATAAGAAATATATTAAAATGCTAATAAATAGATAAATCAGTAATTATGAGATTTTCATAAAAAGTATGAGCAAATAAATTTCTGTTGTGAAATTTTTAATTTAAAGTTTAAAAAATCTGATGTGGGCAACACATGACTTTCCTTATATAATGCCATGAAATTACTACATTTACAATAAAAAAATAGGTTTTTCTTATAGTATATATTTATATTCTTTCCAAGATGCTAAAAATATATTGAATTATACCATATTGAATTTTCTCAATTAGTCGTCATTTTCATTGATTTAGTGTCATTTCTATCCAATTGGCGGGATTTTCGTTGATGTGGCAACATTTTAAAGTGTCGCCAAATTGGCGACATTCCGCGAAATTTGGCGCCAAACTCTCGCCAAGCGTTATGGATGTAGAAATACGTTATTCTTATAGCAGATAAATAATTATTGGTGTTCAAATACAAAAGTATTATTCAAAGTATCTTTTCTCATGAATGGAACGAGCTAGATCCACGAGAATGATGTCACTAAATTTATCGCATGATATTACATATGAAAAGTGAACATGTTTCTCAACATTTAATATATATTTTTTAATTTATGGGATTTTTTGATAAATTTATTTTTTAAATGTGCTATATCTCAAGAACACATAATAGCGTTCTAAAGTTTATGTCAATCGTTTTCTAAAGAAAAATTACATAAGAAATGTCTCTATTTGTGTAACTTTATTAAAGGTATTGATTTTTTGACAATTTTTTTTAAATTTCAGTCAAAAATTTAGGGGGATTCTGAACATTCGATTACGTTTAAAAACAATAGACTTCCAGTATTCACGGATTCTGATTTTAGTACAAAATTTCATTTGAGTCGCTCTATTTGTTCGTGAGATATCGTCTTCACAGACTCACTGACACACACATACACACACATACACACCCAGACATGATCTCAAAAATGTTTGATTCGTGATCAGGGATGCTTGAAACGTGCTCTCCGGTCAAAAGCTCGAATTCGAATTTTTGACCCCGTCACAATACTTTCCTTATACATTATGTATATAAAGAAAGTAACTAGTATTTTTATGTTGATATAATGACAAATATAATTTATTTTTAATTCCAATAGTCAAATAAATGGTTTTAATATTGTCTTTTTATTATAAGAACACTAGTTGTTTAAAATTTCGTGAAATATTTTTACAAAGATATTTAGATGATTTTCATTAGGAATTAAATTTCATTTTGAATGTTATATCAAATTATAAAGTGAAAAATTGATATATGCATATGTATCCTATATTCTGAGGTACATTGATACGTTTAATGATTAAATACCACGTCTGTTTTCTGAGGTATAATTTGTAATACTCCAATATACTGAAATGTTTTATTCATTATTAAGTTCATTTACTTTAAACACGCTTATTTAAATTTATCATAGACTTATTTTATTTCTTCGAAAACAGATTTTGTCCAAAATATGGAATTTATTTTTGTGATATATAAATTGCAATTGTGTATTAACATATAATGCCATGTTTATGTTTTACTCTATTAAATTGCAGAGTTAAAAACTAACTGCAAAATATATATTTTAAAGAAAATGCTATTTTAAAATATCTGTTATCTTCGAAATCTTACATTGTACACGTATCAACAATTTCCATAAACTGATATTCAGCAGAGCACAATCCAAGCAAGACTGGCTGCACAGTACAGTATAGTATGAGTATTTAGAAACGAAAACAATGGTTATAGTATTTAATTTCTTTTATTATCTAATTATAGACTGGAAGTGCAATTACATTATTGGCACCCTTTTTGCTACTGGTACTAAATTAACTGACAATTACACAGAACAACAAAAACAAAAACTTGTATTTAGTTGTCAAAGATGAGTGATTTTAGAGAATTTTTGTGGTGCTGAATCCAAAGATGATCCTAGTTTTGATGAAATTGTTCTGAATTTTGAAAAAAAATTAATACTTTTTAAATTAGATTTTTACCCCAGTACAATCTGTAACAGATGGGGATTGCTCCATATACGATTATAGATCGTTCCTAAGGCTGAATATGGAAAAAATAAAAGCAAGAACGTTTGATGATTCTCAAATTTATAAAATTATCAAATATTACATTTTTACAAAATTTATGAAAGTCACTGAAGCCTTGTGTAACACCCCAGATGTCAAAAATTTCTTAGGTTATAACAATTAAAAAATGTTGAAGAAATAGATGTTTACTAACTTTAAAATTTTGGATACTAATTTGACCACAAAAGTGCATTTTCTCCATAGCCACTTTTATTCCATTACCTTAGAAACTAGGGCCAATCAAACAAACGCAAAGACATATTCGAAATCAGCACTACAAATTTACCCTAAAACCGCACTCAAGGTAAGAACATTCGTGTTAACATTAAATCCTTTCCTAAAATATTAGACTGCAAAATTAATTTAAAGTTAGATAATGCGTTATTTCCAAACATTAAAGGTGTACAATTCCATCCAAATATATGTACTTATAATCATTATTAAAAATATGTTTTTCGTTTTAAAAACGATGTATATGTTATATATTACATAAATAGGTTGTAATAAATTTACTTTCGATTTCATGCATGTTGAAGAAATAGGTGCTTACTAACTTTAGAATTTTGGATACTAATTTGAGCACAAAAGCGCATTTTCTCCATAGCCACTTTCATTCCATTACCTTAGAAACTGGGGCCAATCAAGCAAACGCAAAGACATATTCGAAATCAGCACTACAAATTCACCCTAAAACCGCACTAAATGTAAGAACATTCGTGAACTTTAAATCCTTTCCTAAAATATTAGACTCCAAAATTAATTTAAAGTTAGATAATACGTTATTTCCAAACATTAAAGGTGTACAATTCCTTCCAAATATATGTACTTATAATCATTATTAAAAATATGTTTCTCGTTTTAAAAACGATGTACATGTTATATATTACATAAATAGGTTGCAATAAAGTTACTTTCGATTTCATGCATGTGTTATTTGTTTCGGAGCATTCAATGGCTACAATCCATACTAAATATGTTACATAGTTTACAACAAAAGAACAACGGCTCCATTCAACCGTTTAGAAACCATTATAGCATTATCGCTGCAATAAAAACTCGTCCTCAGTTCGACACTTATCAATATCATTTTTATACTTAGTTTAATAGTTTTCCTATAACAGATAAAATAAGTCGTTCGAGTAATACCTTTATTGTGCAAGGATACATTTTTACTGTTGTAATAATATTGCAGACGTTTTCATTAAAGTTGATTTTATAATAATACATTCAAATTGTTGAATATGCACGTATAATTAACAGGGAAATGCATATTTTATGCTGCAAATAAACGTTGCATTTATTAACATGCGTTTTGTAATGCATGGAAGATGCGGTGTGACAATGTTTAAAATTTAGGACCTCCCATTGATCCATGTGGAGGGCCTCTAAACTTGTAAAGAACATTTTTGATGCAACGCCTATGTGTATGTACTAGGTATGTATATGCATTTCTGTGTGCAAGTTTCAAGAAACTTGTATGTGATTTTAAGAAACTTGTTTGTAGTTTTTAATAAGTTTCGAGAGATAATACCTGTCAAACGAACTGATCGTACGGAATTCGGAAGGGTTATTAATATACTAATTTTCTAGAACAATAAATAGCTAATCAGTAATGGTATCATGGAAAATAGTAAGTTGTTGCTTAGTAACAAGCTGTTTAAAAGAAATAACTCGTTTCAAAATACGAAAAGAGCTTCCTTCTTTCAGATAAAATGGTAGAGCAACCATACTACTAAAGCGTGTGTTGTCATCTTACATTGACTTTGTCGAACATCCAGACCACTCGACAGGCCATAGGACTTACTGCAATTGTATGAGTGGTCGGGAACGGCATATTGACTTTATATATGAAAATGTTGAAAGTTAGGTTGTTTATTACTTTCAAAATAGTATTACTTTTTATCAACTGCTTAAGATGTTATCAAAGATGGATTTGTATTTCAATTTATTTTAGATAGCAGTTTCAATGAGCTTATTAAATGAAAAAATCAGACGCGGAATAAATATAGGCTCTACGTAATGATTTACAGATAATTCTTGAAAACTGAAGACTAGAAACTTTATTTATTATTTAAAGTGAATTTAGGCATAATAAAACCAATACTTCAAAAGTCATGCATGTAATAACCCCCGTAATATTCTCTTTTTTGAATCACTTTTTATTTATATCTACCTTGAGTCGATTTGTAATTTTGACCCCGTTCAAATTTTAAGTTATTATTGGCGATTTATTCTGGACTCTATGCAATTCAAGTCTCTTCATAGTTATTTTTGACATCATCCTTATGGGTATCAGGCTTGACTGTCCTTTCTGAATTTGCAGTACTGTAATAAAATAGTATTTGTAATTATATTGTTCTTGAGATATACTCGTTTTTCAATCCGTTAAAAAATATTTTATGTTTTTTTTGTGTGACTATTTTTCCTTAGATAATCGAATGTTCATTTACTAATTGTATTTATGCAAATTTGTCAGCTTTACTGGTCTATATATAAACGATCCTTTTTAGTTTCCATGTAGCCACTGATGAAGAGCGTATTAACGCTCGAAAGCGCTCTAGCCTTTTTCCATTTTGTACGTCTTATAAGAAGTGTAATAAAAGACCTTCTATCAAAGTTGAGTGCTTGAACTTATTTATTTGTCATGCATGTCTTTTATTTTGAGCCAACCGCTATACCGTGCTGAAAACACCGGTTCCCGTTAGATCACCGAAGTTAAGCAGCATCGGGCGTGGTTAGTACTTGGGTGGGTGACCACCGGGATACACCGCGTACTGTTGGCTCATTTCAGTCGACGTGGTGGCCGAACGGTCAAGACGAGCGTTTCCAGCGATTGATCGGCCGCCACGTTGTGGGTTCGAGTCCCATGTAAGACATGGATCTTTGTGTTGTTGGGTGCAATGTGCCCCCCCCACTGGTGCCCTGGCGCAACGTCATTTGACGGCTAAGAGGTTCACTGTTCTGGCCGATGTATGGGCGAAGATGAAACAGTCAGTGCCTGGCCATTGGAAAAATAATGTATTTTATATGTCTATGTTAAAAATATATTTTTAAAAAATGTCATATTAAGAGTTCTTCGGAAACCGAATCTGAAATTTTATGTAAATTATGTTGATTTAACTTGCTGAAAGTACCGAAAAGCATTAAACGCTAAACCGCATCCATTTACTTAAGTAGGATGGAAACTAAGTTGCATCAAATGGCATTCTTTCATTCGGAAATTCGTAATACCTCTAAAATATTAACAAATACCTGAGTGAATTTCTTGAAATAGAAATGCTGAGTAATGTTTACTGATAGAAGATAGTTTTTGAATTTGATGCATCAGCAAGTAAGCCTAAGCGCAAATTAAGGAACCCTATTTACTTACTCGTTGCTTAGATTTCCTGTATACTTTTAATAGTTTGATAGCATTGATACTTGATAATATTTTAAGAATTTACGTTGGATAGCGTGTTCAGAAATGCCAAATATATCCATATATATATATATATATATATATATATATATATATATATATATATATATATATATATATATATATATATATATATAAACTCTAAGACAAAAAATCGACGAATCCCACAAAGTAATCCGATAGTAATGAAACTGTACATGCAAACACCTGTCGACTGTATATGCAAATGATCAAAAATTCGCAGAAAATGAATGAATATTCCGAACAACTACGCACTAAATCTGAACATGACGGTGGTGTATATAAGGAGTGAACCTCGTTTTCAAGAACAAAACGTGCAGTGGATTTCGATTGCGTTTACGTACCTTGATTGTAACAATGCATCACTGGTGAATTCGAGGCCACTAAGAGCATATGGAGGAGTTTCAAAGAGGCGTTCGTTCCGACTGTATGAGACTGGATGGGCACACTGACGAATCGCTCGGCACGTGGATAGGAGCGGTTTAACAAATAAATGATGTTGGCAGGAATGGGTCCAGAATGGCAGATTTCAGCGGGAAGCGGACAGCTCACGACCTAGAGCGACGACAGAACGAGGAGATAGAGTGATTGTCAGAGCAGCTGTGACAGCACGAGATTCGTCGTTATCAACCATCCAACGCGTGATAAACACGGAAGTGACCACCCAGATCATTAATCGAATACTACGGGAGTGGAAACTATAATCACGGCCCCCATTACGCTGCCTACCACTGACCAGTATGCACCGTCAACAGCGATTATAATGGTGCCGTGTCCGACCAACTTGGAATTGCTCGGATTGGGAACGAATTGTCTTCAGTGATGAGTAGACGAACTGAGTCCCAACAACCAACTCAGGCGTGTCTGAAGATGGCCCGGACATCATCAGAATCTTGCTCTTACTGTATCACACCACACGGCCAGACAAAAGGGAACTATGGTATGGGGTGCCATTTCGTTTGAGAGCGGGACCTCTTTGATATTCCTCCACGGCAAAATCATAGCGCAGCGGTACGTTGCCAACATTTTACGACCCGTTGTATTGCCCTTCTTTTTGCTACATTTCAAGCTAACTTTTCAGCACGCTTGTGCCTGTCCACAAAAGCACGCCTCTTTATTGTTTGCCTGCGTGCTTAAAACACACTTCCTTCGTCAGCCAGATCCGCAGATCTTTCGCCTATGGAGCACATTTGGGATAAGCTGGAGCGTCGCCTGCGACCATCCCAGAATGTAAATGAATTAGCTCGTCAATTGTAGGCCATTTGGAACGACACCTCTCAGAACACCAGCCGGCAACTTTAAGCATAGATGCTACGTCGGGAAACAGCTTGTATCAAATCCGAGAGATCAGCTTGTATCTCTCTCCCGATACATTTGATTTTAAAGATTTGTTCAATAATATTGATTTAGATTACCATTATAAAATAATTTTTGAGATTTTGAAAAATATAATATTACCCCAAAACATTAATCATTCCTCTTTGAATATTTACTTAATTTTACTCTCTATAAGAATTATATTCAACGTGGAGGTTATTTTTGTAATCTACAGTGTGGAATCCCACAAGGGGAGGGGATGCATCATCATTACTAGCTAATCTACATTTATCGTTCTATGAAAAAAACTATAATCACGGTTTGCATAATATGCTCATGTATAGATATTATATTCCCATAATAATAAACCTACTGTGTTTAACTTTTATCCTAATAATTTACACTTAAATAAGAGTAATAATGAATTGCGTTCTGTCACAAACTTTTAAGATTGCAGTAATCATACAAAAACTATATGATAATTTTATAACGTATTTTTCTCCTTCCAGACAATCCAGAAGCATCCATATGACCAAGAACACCGAATCTTTGCACACTTAAAGTATCGACCACTCAGCAGAACCAAATGTAGCAGGGTTTTCTATGCCCTCCCCAAGGACTGAGGAAAAATAGTGTTCCATAAAGTATTTCCAAACTATCCAGAAGCCTCCAGACCTAAAACATGAATCTTTGCAAACTTAGAACACAGATTAATATAACTTATGCTTAATAGAACTCTTTCTCTCCCGGGAACGGGAAATAACGTAATATATTTGGGAATAATTTATACATTATTATTTTGTTATTAATTCCTAAATATTATTAGTTTTAAATATTATATTAAAAATTTCCACTTATTAATCTTCGTGTTGAATGCAACAACGCTCAGATTTCTTCTTCAGTTAGAGATAAATACTTGCTGTTACTGCAAAGAAAAATAAAAATAGTATAAGTTTATTAAAACATGTTTAGTGATATTTAGAATTCAATCTTTGTTTTTCTTATACTGACCACTCACATTAGTATTTGCAAATATTTCCATCTTTCATACATAAAATAGATATTTAAAAAAGTTTCAGCTTAATGTTTAAGAATGTTCCTTCCATTCCTTGTTTTTAACAGGCTACAATACAAATGTTCAAATAATTGCCAAATTTCATATAAATATATCTTGTTCAGAGATTTAAAACAGGTAATCCTACAAACATACATCATTACGGGATGTTTAAAATACTCAAAAGCATCAAAACAGCAAATTAATTAAAAAAAAAATACATCGAAATAGTAGAATTAATGTGGAGTCCCAATTTTAACCAAATATTTATCCAATAAAGTCGTTAGAAGCTGGTTAATCTTACATCAATATATATTCTATTGGCATCTAAAAATGCATTTCACTACTCATTGCTAGTTCTCACTGAAGTCGAACCATCTCATATTTCAATAATGAATTTCCAATGAGGAATTCCAGCCATTACAGCAATCTAAACGTACGTGATTTAATTATTTAATAATGTGGACTCTGTTCAGTGATGATTTAGTTCTTACGTAGAATATTCGGCATACCAATCAAATTAATACGAAACTACGCTCAAGAAAATGTGTCCTTGCTTTGTTAATTACTCTAAAAAAGCGTATCAAATCAAATTAACACAACGGGAACTAAATTACCAAATAATCATTTTATTACATAGGAAATGTACACTGTATTTATATAAAAATTTTAGAGTGCAATTAAATAAACCAATCATTTTAACATTCACGTACGCTCCTTGTTTTCATATTTCAATTATTTTAATTTTATTTTATTTCACAATATACTTTTAAAAACAAAATAAGGAGGATCAATCATGCATAAAACACTGATTATAAAACGCATTCCATCTGAAATGCAACTATTTTTTAACATCTCTAAAATGCAATATACATTCAGCACTGATATTTTAAAAATTAACAAAGTACTATAATAATTTATTATACTTGGAAACCTAAAACTTCATTAAAAATGGCAATGCAATCATCTGCTTCTCTATGTAAAATTAACAGATATTTCATTTATATCACTTATATTCGAGACACCAGAACTAAATCATTTTAAGTGTTAAAAATTCAGTTATTCTTTTACAACTCATCTTACAATCACTTGATTTGTTTACATTCTGGATACTATAGAAATTAGGGTTCGTTGTAGGAATGATAAAAGTTTAGTGATCATTTAAAATTAAAATATTGTAATTGCATTGGCACAGAACTTAGATATACGGATAATGTGCAAAAGAGACAATGCCAACGAATATATGGCAATGAATAATTGAAAAGCGCGCGCGCGAGAGAGAGATGTTGTGATGATTCGCGGCGTGTTGTAAAGAGAGTGGGTCGTTATTTTTAGTAGTGAAAATGTTTTAAAAAGACGAAGTCCGGCTCTAAATGTCAGAAAGGAAGTGGCAAACATTCCAGTCATTTTGAGCAACAGACCCGAAATACAGAGGTATGTGCCAATCTTCATATATAGGTCAATTTTTGATCTTTGGAATAAGAGCCAAAATACCTGGTCTCTCACAGTGATTTTCTCCTCCTTAAGCGTTTGTTGAAATTCGTGTAATTTAAATTATAATAATATAGAGAAATGAAGAAAATTCATTTATGTTAAACGTTAAAGATGTAGATTTTAAGGTATAGCGTTTTGATTTAATAATTATATTAAGGAACTCGTGCAAAGAAGATAACGGTGGGTTTTGCGGCCACGATAGCAATGTAGGAATGTTACGATTCACGACGCCTTTAATTAAGTTAATCCACATAAATTTATATATGAAAAATAGACTAATTTACAATTTTAATCACCACATTATTATTTCAATTTTTATTTTTCAACAAATATCTAACATATTAATTGTTTTACACATTATATTAATTGTTTTACACATTTTACTTGATAATTTGAATATTTCATAAAATTTTCGATGCAATATATCTATTTTAATTCTTTAAAAAATGTTTGAAGAACCGTGTCCAATGTATTTCAATGTAGGGTTCAATGTATTTCATTTTTTTCCACCCGAGATAAATCCCACACAATTTAGGTGACATTATTAATTTACATTCCCATATGTCCCACAGACCGTCTCAACAACATACTAAAATTTCATTTTGATAAAGTCATTTTTACGGCAGTTATCATGCGAACGGGCAGACAGACAGAATGAAAAAGTTATAAACAATTTGCAACTATGTTGGAAATTCTGAAAAATCTGTATCGAGAGATTATGGATTTGAAGAAAATTCATATTTATGTTCGCTTTATCATTACTTAGCCATTAATGAGCAAATACAAGCATCAAACTAATAGGTAATTAATGTATTAGTTTCACAGTATATGACATTATACAAAATAGGCCACATGCTTCAATTTAGAAGTCATTAAAGTAATTGCAGTTAAAAACAAATCATTTTAGAAATATATGGACACCCATTATTATTTTCCTTATATACATAATGTATAAGGTAAGTATTGTGGCGGGGTCGAAAATTCGAATACGAGTTTTAGACGGGAGAGCACGTTTCAAGCATCCCTGATCATGAATCAAACATTTTTGAGGTGATGTCTGTGTGTGTGTGTGTGTGTGTGTGTGTGTGTGTGTGTGCGATATCTCACGAACGGATTGAGCGATTCGAATGAAATTTGGTTAAAAAAATCACAGTCTGTGAATACTGGAAGCCTATTGTTTTTATACGTAATCGACATTTTTTATGCCATTTTCCCTTAGAAAACGATTAACATAAACTTTAGAACTCTAGCATGAACCGTTCTCGAGATATTGCACATTTTTCAAATAAATTTATAAAAAATCCCATAAATTAAAAAAAGTATATTAACTTTTGAGAAACATGTTCACTTTTCATATGTAATATCGTGCGATAAATTTGTTGACATCGTGCACGTGGATTTAGCTCATTCCATTCATAAGAAGATATACGTTGAGTAATATATTTGTATTTGAACGCCAATAGTTATTTACCTGCTATAAGAGTAACTTATTGCTCCGTCCATAACGCTTGGCGAGATTTTGGTGAAGAATTTAGCGGAATGTCGCCAACTTTGCGACTTTTTTAAATGTTGCCAAATTAACGAAAATCTCGCCAAATGGATAAAAATGACTCTAAATCAATGAAAATGACGACTAATTAACGAAAATTCAATATCTTGGAAGGGAATATAATTATCTGCTATAAGAAAAAACTATTTTATTTTGCTGTAAAAGTAGTAAATTCATTGTATTATATAAGGAAAGTCATATGCTGCCCACATCAGATTTTTTTAAATATAATTTTATACTATACGTTATTATAACTGCTGTAAAACTTTTGTTTATTTTTTAATCTATCTTTACAGATGCATAATGTATGTATTTCGACAGACATTTTGTTCAAAATAACTATCGTATGTATTTCTGCAAAAAAGCGCACTTAAACCACAAATGGTGATATTCACAACGCTTATCACTCCATTATGCAAATACCTTCTTCTGTTTATCACAATTTCTCCCGGCAGGTTGAAGCAGATAATATATTCTTCTACGAACAGAAAAATATGAGTATCAGTTTCCATCTGTAGTTGTGGCTGTTGCGAAAATTAAGGGATTTTGAAATTTAAACCATTCTGTAGGAATCGATTAGGGATTGAAAGTAAAACGGAAATGGCCCAGAAATCGGCAACTCAATACAAATTTGAAATGAAAATGTCTATACATTCATATTATCAGGAAATCATAGAAATGTGCATTTCGCGTAAATATAAGTATATCTATTTAGTGTCAGAAAACATGTAAATGAGAAATAAAAGATAGTACAATTTATGAATCATATTGGATTTTAAATGCAAAGGTAGCTTTCAAAATTGGTTAGACCAATTATTGTTATAAAACTATGCCTTTTGTAAGTAAAATTTACTTAAATTTAATGTTCTGCAAATGTGGTAAAAAATTACATATCGTAAGTGAAATTTTCAATATGTATTTTTATTATTTTATTTTTAGCGTAATTAAACAATTTCATAAACTTTATAATAAATACCCTATTATTTATGAAAATGAATTATTTAAGAAGTTTGTATTATAAATTTTTGGTAATTGATTTTTTTATAAAAAAATAGGCACAACGTACTGTTAAACTTTGTAAAAATATGTAACGCATTGCAACATAATATAATGCCATTATTTCAATGTCATTTTAACATGAGCATTTTAACCTTAGAATATATTATCATTAGAAACATATATGAATACAAATACTTTCACATTTTTTAGATCTGTAAAATAAAATATAAGAACACGATTGCTATGTTATAATATGTCATATACATGTACCTTATTTAATAAATTAATATTTGTGTGAGCGAGTATGTCTCTGTGCGTGTGTCACTTGTATATAACAATCGAAGCTATCGACAGCCGCGAAATTTAGGTGTCGCTGAAATCGCGTGAAGATTTTCCCTCGACGAGATTATATTTATTATTTTTTAATTTTTAATCATTTGTCTAATTTCACCATTTTAAATACACATTTATGGAACATACGATTGACTCCCATCCGGTAGCTGCATATTTATGGTATTTTCAATAAGAATGCAATAATAGATTTGTGAAAAATTCTTCCGTCGACGAGCTCTGCAACAATATTTGACAACTAAGTTACTATATAAATAAATGCATATGAAAGAATACAAATGCTTATGTGAAAATATTTATATTTAATCAATTAATTTTAGACTAGCCGTATATCCGTTGAAAATCAACAGTCTCGCAATAAGCAACTCCTGAATAATGTAAATTTTTGAATAATTAGCTTTTCACATTTATTCGGCAAATCGAATGTTTTGGTGTGTAGAACCCCCTAAAGAAGAAAATATTGGGAAACTTAAATTATGCACTTCTTCCTTTCAAACTATCTACCCTAACGCCACATTAATGTCTATTTCACCCCGTAGCATTGCTATTCATTTTATCATGTCTCCTTTCGAAAGTTTTTCTGTGAAGCAGACCCATAAATTAACGTTTTTGAAAAACTTTGTCTCGGGTTTTTTATCAGATGATTGGCTCATATACCAAATATCAAATCTCAATTACATTTAAAAGGAAGCGTGGCTCATTTATTCGGAAAATCGAACATATAAGCGTGCAGCACCCTTTAACGTAGAAAATATCGGGAATCTTAAATTTAACATTTTCTTCTTCCAAACTATCTCCCGTAGACCAAATTTGAAGCCTCTATCCTATCGCAAAGCATGTTTTTTCTATCACTTCACCTTTCGAACGTTTTTTTGTGCAGCACCCCCTTAATGAAAATTTTTGTCAAACCGTATTCATCTTTGGTTTTTTATCAAATTGTTAGACCATATACTAAATTTCAAGCCTCTAACACATTGTAAAGGAGGCGTTTTTCATTTGTTCGGCAAATTGAATATTTTAGTGAGCGGCACCCCGTGCAATAGCAAATGTTTGAAAACTGAAATTGCACACTTGCTTCCTTTCCAACTTTTTACCCCTACACCAAATTTGAGGTCTCTATTTCATCGCGAAGCATTCTTTTTCTGTCATTTCACCTTTCGAATGTTTTTGTGTGGAGCACCCATCCCCTTAAATATACATTTTCGAAAAACTATATTCTTCTTGTGTTTTCTATCAGATGATTCGCACATATACCAAATATCAAACATCTATCACGTTTTAAAAGGGGCGTTTTTTTATTCCGAAAATCGTACATTTTGGTATGCCGCACCCCATAAAGTAAAAAATATTGGTAAACTGAAATTGTACACTTTCTTCCTTCCAAGCTATCTAGCCTTACACCAAATTTGATATCTCTATCTCATCTCGAAGCATGTTTTTTTTTTTATCAATTCACCTTTCAAACGTTTTTTTCTGGAGCACCCCCATAAAAGAACATTTTTGAAAAACTATATTCGCCTTAGTTGTTTTCGCAATTGATTAGCACTTATACCAAATTTCAAACCTCTATCAAATTTTAAAGGAGCCTTTTCTCAACCATTCAGTAAATCGAACACTTTGGTGTGCGGTACTCCTTTAAGTAGAAAATATTGAAAACTTGAAATTGCACACTTTGTTCCATCCGAACGATTTACCCATACAGCAAATTTAAAGCCTCTATCTTATCGGAAACTTGCTTTCCTATCATTTCACATTTCGAACGTTTTCGTGTGGAGCACCCCCTTAGGAGAAGGGTTTCGAAAAATTCGATTTTTCCGGAGGTTTTATCGAACGACCGATCTATTCGGGAAGTGCCTAAAAAAAGCATGACAGACGAGCAGACGGACGGACGGACAGACAAACCGACAGACAAACGGACAGGCCTTACACCAAATTGTTAGACCATATACTAAGCTGTATGTTAGTCTCATCAGCACAGGAGAACGGCAGTTCTGAATTGGATGAAATTTTAGGAGTAGACTTGGAATAGCCCACTTAAAATTTAGCTCATTTTTCGAGTTTCTGGGATCCGGGTTTGTTTAGATATTAATTAAAAAGCTCAATTAAATCTTCCATAGAGATTGTATTATGCAGATGATATTTTTCCTCCAATTTATTTGAAAAAAATGCTTTGTCGCTTTGCAACGGATTTAAATCCAGTGTTCTCATATGGTAGACGATTTTTGTTAAAATTTTTCCGATTAAAACAATAATGATATGTATATTAAATAAACTTTATTGATATTGTATTTTTGACTGGATAATATAAATTACGGTCTTCGGGTTTAAACATTATTATAATTGAGATTTTCGGGGATATCTCTCATATTTCTTGCTATCATGTCATATGTCTGTCATGCCATTTGTCTGTCATGTCATATGTCTGTCTGGCTGTATATCTGTCCCATCAGCACAGGAGAACAGCAGTTTTGAATTGGATGAAATTTAATGAGTAGACTTGGAATAGCCCCACTTAAAATTTCGCTCATTTTTCGAGTTTCTGGGACCAGTGTTTGTTTAGATATTAATTAAAAACGCTCAATTAAACTTTTTTTAGAGATGATATTATGCAGACGATATTTTTTCCTCCAATTTATGAAGAAAATTATTTGTCGCTTAGCAACGGATTTAAACCAAATGTTTCATGTGGTAGACGATGTTTGTTAAAACTTTTCCGATTAAAATAATAATGATATGTATATAAAATGAACTTCATTGATATTGTATTTTTGACTGAATAATATAAAATACGGCCTTCAGGTTTAAACATTATTGCAATTGATATTTTGGGGAATTATTGATTCAGGGATTATTGATATTTTCAAGTTATTCTACGCCAATGTTTTATTTCGGTAAAAATTGTTGAAATACATATATTGTACGTTGTACGGACAATCTTCTACAAATGCACGGTTATATCGTACATTCTACGAGAATTATATAAGTAATACAGGTATATTGGCATATATTTTGACATATATTGGCTTATATTGGAATCAATTACTGGCTTCTGGTATAAAGATTACGGGCATTATTGATATTTTCAATTTATTACGTCACCTGTGCTAGTTTATAGTTTATATTCAAATATTTTTAGTCAATTTTTTATATTGAAATTACAAATATTTATATTCAAATATTTTTGGAGTCAAAAACTTTTTAGACTAATATTGTAATACGGGTAATATTTTACTAACACACAGACATATCTTCTAATCTTCGGCAATACGTGTATATCTTCAAATATAATTTTAGCTCTTTCATTTTAGCATATATTGGAATCAATTACTGCCTTCAGGTTTAAAGATTACGGGCTTATTGGTATTATCAATTTATTCGTATAATCTACTAATACAAGATATATCTTCTAATATTAACGAATATACGAAGTACGGGTCCCATAAAATTTTAAAGCTTTTATTTTACATGTACAGATTCAATTTAATATATTTCCAAAATGTGTTTATAAACGAGATTATGATGTTTTATTCTTCTGATCTGCCCATGAAGATAATTTTATATAGCGAGAACATAGATTCTTAAACTTTAGTTTAGGAGCATTAAATTAAATAGTTCAACAGAATATTTTGATTAACAATTTTATTTAGTATACTATAGGAATTTACACACGATTTTGAATTTTAAGTTTCTTTATATTATATACTCCGTACGAAGAACGGATATACTGATAGTTTATAATAAAATACTATAACCATTCAAGAAAAGGAAAAGTAATGAAAGAAAATTACATACATGTTTATATAAATTTTCTTTTCCTTCAGTTCCAGTATAAACTAATATAGGATATTGTAATGAAATTAAAAATTAGCATCTCAAACATCTCAAACCAATTTCACCATTAAAATATATATGCATTTCTTATGTATCCACATTTTCTAACTCATATAATCCTCACATTACTTTGAGAATTATTCTTCATCTGTGCATTCAGAGAATTTAGTACTATAAACAGAAACATTTTCTACCTCCTTAATTGGGTGAGATAACATATTTTCATACGAGTTGCAATTCGAATTATTTTCCTTGTTTCGAAACAAACTCTTAAAGTAACGTTGATAGAATTTACTCAGTAGAAATAGCTTTTGCGGGGTATAAAAACAGGTACTTTCTGTAGTAGTACATTTGAAAAATAAATGAAAGAGGAACATTTAAAAAGTTTCTTCGCATCTAATTACCAGAGAATAAATTAGTACTTAACATATGTAATTCCTCACTGCTAGCAATTTTCAAAACGAATATCCCCATCTTTAGGGATTCCATTTGGCTTTTTTTGTCACGGCAGCTGAAGATAACATTCAAATATATTAATTACTGATGTATCTGTTACAACTGAGTTTCAGAATGGACATATGTCGTTTCCATCCATCATTTTGTATAATTGACCTGACATATGAGTTAAATATTCCATTTTGTTTTTATAAATTAAAGAACGACAATCTAAACTAAAAATCACCTTTATAATCGAGAAAATCTTATTATTGAAGATAGTACATGGTTTTCAAGCAGGATTTTGCAGGGTGTAGTGCTTTTTAATAGTAAGCGAATAAACTTTATGCAGAAAATTAACCATATTTTATTAATCATAATTATTGACCATATTTCGTTATTCACTACATATTTACGTGGATTTTGAATATACCATTTTTAGAAATATTTTATATTCTAATTGATTTCTAAGCAAAAATAAGCTTTTAATTTTTAAGACTTAAAATCTTAATAAATACTGGATATTCGTAATTGTTCAGAATTATCTCTTCCAGTTTTAACCGCATACAAATCTCAATATGTTCACAAAAAATTATTTCTGGCGTTTAGAACATGGTTTTCATTTCATTTCTCTATAAACTAATATTGGCAGTCTTGCACACAAATTCCAGTGACATGCATTTAGGCATAAATAATAAACTAATACCACGCAGTAAAAATATTTCCCGATGATAATTAACATCATTTTTCTTCACGCACATATGATTATTAATTCGGTAAATATAGCGGTTGACTGGTCATACGTGCTTTCCACTGCGGTGATAGCCGATATTACCTAATGTTCAAATACCGAATAACCTGATTTAAATTTCTCGTTTCGTGGAACTAGAATTGTTTTTTAGTAAATAGACTGTTTTAGTCAACATTAACTTTATGATTTGAATATTTTTTAACACCTTGTCAAACAGTTAATTAAATAAAGAGCTTTAATAAATTACTTTTTTTATTTTACTAATAAGAAAGAAGTAAATAAGTAAGAAACAGTACGACAGGAACTATTATATGATGATTTCCCAAATTTATATACGTATATATATATATATAGATAGATAGATAGAGAGAAAGAAGAGGTGGAGAAAGTCCTGAGTGATTGTTTGAGCTACAGTTTGTGATCCACTTTTATTTTTTATTTGGTATGTTTATTTTTTTATTTTTATGTGTTTAAATGCATTTATGTTATGAGTTTACAGATCCAGGGGTTGTAGAAAAGTGAATCTAAATGTTCAAATCGTTCCTTCTTTTAATATAACATTGATCAGATGATTTTTTTTCAGAATTTTTGGAAATTTTTAACACTTCATGGCGAATAGACCACATACTGTACAATTCTGAAATTTTAAAAATATACTATTAGGAATCCGTTGATTATATGACGGGCTAAGAATTATTATTTTATGTTTAGTTAGTCAAATAATATTTAACTAAATTTAGTAGCGTGTGTATAAACAAAGATTTAATTATTCGTGCTGACTTCCAACTTGTCTTTCATTGGTCCCAAACAGACACTTCACAAAGAGTTTAAAGACTCAATTTCAGTAAAAGGGAACAGCAAAAAACATAAAAAATAAGCAATTATAATCGCTACGGCGATTGCCATAAATAATTACAATTAAAGCGCAACCATTAATTCAGTTACATGTCTTATTGTTAATACTTGCAAAACATTAAACAAAGTAATTAAGAAAGTAATTAATCATGATAACGATTATTAAAACCATGCAAATTGTCAAAGTAATGCAACTGTCTATTTCACTCGCAGCCATTTATTTATTTTTTGCATTTGAATCCGCTGGTTTCAAGATATGTTTCAAGCAAAAAGTATCAAGATTTGCATCAGAAACGACAATAGTTGAGCCCCTAGTATTATAAAAAATATTATTAACAAAACAAGTATTTCCTTTTTAATAATTAGCTTTAATAGTTACTTGATAATTGATCGTACTAATTGCATATATACATGGTAAGACTAATGTATATAATACATAATAGGCGATAACTACAGATAATAAATATCTGCGTCTATCAATGCCATTCTAATAAAACTTTCAAATTATGAACTATAGCAAATATGCATGAATATCATAAAGTAAAAAAAAATAAAAACTATTTTATTTCGTCATCTTTCGATTCAATTTGATTTTTCTTTCCTAGCACGTATCATCGTTTCTATTCTTTACTATCTGAACTATTTCATTTCCCTTGTCATAATCTCTAACGTTACGAGGCAAACCGATACTAAGAATTTTCCTCTCCAAGTCTTGAGTATCGAAAATAAAATGTAAAATATATGGATGTGTGATAATTTGGGCATAATAAATATTTTACTGTCCTTGTCAGATTAAAAATCTTCACCATTTACTTTATATAATATTTAACTTACATATGTTGTGTGAAAAATTAATTGCACTATATTTTTAGATTACGAAGATTACATTATTAGAGTAGAGCTGGATTTTTATTGACACCAACACCTTTAAAATTAATATTAAATTACAAATGAGCAAAAATATTTTGTACTAATTTTAAATTACTCACACATTTGAAAATTCTCTGAGTTTATTATATATATTTATATTCTGTACTTCTTGCAAACGTATTTTTACATCTTACTATTTAACTTTATCAGTGTGATTTAAATATTTGAGGCCCTAACTACTCAGGTACCAGTAATCATAATAACAAGGAATTTGGTATACCGTTGTCCTTTGGGATAAATTTTAATTTTTTTTTTAATTTGAATCTCACTCGACTAGACCGTTTTTGGCCCACCATGTGTAAGTGCATGTTTTGGAAGAATAACAACCGAATCACTATAAAACTCAAATCATTCTCTACGGTATAATTTAATAATTTGGACTTCGAGCCATATTTGGATAACCTATTTTGGACTGGCCATAGGAATGTATTCATATTTGAGCAATAACTCGAAACACAGACCAGTGTGAATTCTTTGGACTTTGAACGTTATCGGGCTAATCTGTTTTTGGCATGACATAGGAACGTACATGTTTTGTTGGAATAACTCAGGAACGGGAATAAATAGACTGTTCAAAAGCTGTCCCTGGTGGTCTTTCCTGATATATTTATATATTTTTACCTTGAGTTTTACCAGCCCACCCAGTTTTGGGCCTGCTATAAAAATGTGCTCCTTGGTTTAGTATTCGTTGTTTAGTACACGAATGTACTTGTTGCTCGTTTTCAAAAATACATTTTTCGTATTCTAGAATAACTAGCTTTTAATATAATTCATTTTCTTCTGCGACAATAAAAACATACACAAAGGGACGAAATATGATAAAATTGTCAGTTTTAGTATTATAACTTAGAATATATTTATTTAAAGTCAATTTATTTGTATTTGTCAATGGTAACTTCCGTTAAATGTATAATTTGATGGATATGTTGATTTGCAGTTGCCCCTAATTTACAGTAAAATGGGTTACCGACCATCTTTTAAAATAAGTCTTCATGAATTCTTAGGGAATCAGTTCATATATTTCGATACGTTTGCAAATTTAAATTTAAGTTATTCTTGGATTTACTTTTTTTATGTACACTGGAACACCGTAGAACCTTAAACCACGAATCAGGCATTTTCAGTGCAAGACCTACGTATGCCAGTTTTGTGAATATGTGTGTGTTGTCTGTTTAATGCATGTATCAATTCTAGTTCAAACATTATATTCGCATGATTGTTATTTGATGTTTACAGGTTATGTTAAATTTGGTGTAGAAAATTTATTTATTTTTCCGGATATGACACTCTCCCCCCAAAAAAACTGGTATAAAAATAACTGTATCTACATCATAGATGTATAATGTCTTATTGTCTTTAGACACCCTCTAGAAACTCCCCGGTTGCCTAAAAGACTGAATCGAATCCTTGCACACTTGTAACATCAGTCTTAGGAATATCGTATTGAACCTGGGATTTCGATTCCCTTTTGGGAAGGAAGAAAAATGAAGGGGGTCTTTATGAAAAATATGTTCAGATCCTCTGGATATTCTCCAGATTCCATAAAAGACTGATTTGTTGCATAATAGGAGTACAGAACACGGGAGAAAACCCAACGGGCCCTCAGGATTGAATCGGATTATCTATTTAACTTATTCAGGGACAAAATACAGACGTATCGTGAAGTCCTTCTGGACCTGCCAGTACTTCCATCTATTACCAAGAACTTCGGAATCTTGCACACCTGCTTTGACCATAAAATGGAACATAAAAGTATCAATTAATTTATGTAGACGGATATTTTGAGGATTAGGCAGCATACACTGTTAAAGCAAAATAAAACCTGAAAGAACGCAGTTTATATTTTTAAGGATTGCTTGTTTTTCTGTTTTTGAAAGACTTAAATACTAGTTTAGTATTATAATATAAATGAAATAATATAAGTTATGCAAGTCAGCAAGTCATGCTATACGCATATAATATTATTTTTTGCATTTCTAAAGCTGTTTTGAGACACAATTTCGTAGATTGTTCCACTTGGAACATATTTCCAAATTTATCTTTGTCTCTCCGTGATCAGTTTTCCAATTCGTTCTCAGTGCTGTGATGGACTGTTCCCACTTTTCAATGCCGTATCTCCTTTACCCCTACAGTTTTATTAAGACTACCAAACTCACGTTCCATGATACGTCATCATTAAATTCCTTGGCCATAAATGATTGTTCACCCCATCATGAAAACTAACGTCTTCATATCTGAGGCTGGTCTTTGCATAATTGTAAAACCTGTAATAACTTTAATTACCACTGCATCACATTCAGGTTTATGCAATTATAACTCTCATTTAAAAGTACTTTATCGTTTATCATATTAATTTATAGATAGTATTTTTAGTAATTAGTGCAGATTCAACAACATCAATATATGTCTTAAATTATTGTGGGATATTTTAAATATTGTAGAATAATCACAATGGTCGCCCATAGAATTTTTCCTGGGAGGAAGAAACCACTGACATCTATTGAGCAAACTCAATGATAAGATATTGATAAGATAATGATAAGACAGCAAGCTTAATGCACAACTTTGCGACCTTGAACGTCCAGAGGAGGTTAAGTGCCCTCTCTTGCCCTTCCGTATGGGTGTCCATTATAACCACATATTGTAATATTAGTACTATACAATATTCCAATATTAGTATTACACAATTGAAATATTAGTATTATACAATATTGTAATATTTTATATATTATACTTATTAGTATATACCTATCGATGTTAGTATAAGGATAGTCTTTAGAATTTTAGCAAATTTAACTACTACATATGACTTACAGACTGGCGAAAAGTAAATATACATTTTCCAAATAGAGAATTTACTTTAGTTTCCTTATATCTGCAAAATACACTCACAAAGAATTCTCTTCTATTATCAAGACAATAGTTATCTGATTCGTGTTAACCTAAAAATAAAAAGTTTGTTACTAGTAAACAAACAATTCCTCTGATTACAAAGACGAAGATTTCTATGATTTCTTTTTTCTTGTTTGACAATATCTGTACGATATATTAGAGAATAAAGAGTAGCATACAATTTTGAGGCACTGAGACTATTTTTAAATTTATCTTTGTGTATCTTTTAAAGGTTATTTAAAACAAATGCATGTTTGCCCTGGGAATATATAGAAAAGATTTATGATCCTTACTTCTGTTTATACTGCATTCAAAAAGAAACCCATTCACCATATCGATTTTATACATATATGAATGAAATTTAGATATGCATATTACATGCTTTTGCATATGCATATTACATATTATACATAGGATGAACAAATTGCATAAATTAGAAGTGTATTTGTTAATTAGCCTGGATGGAGATTTTGTTATATAGGAAAATATGCAATATGCATCATTTATTGGGAAAGAATTTCACAAATTGATTGATTTCACAAATTTATTGAAATAACAAGAAAGATCAATCACGCTTAAAGCATTGATTATGAAACACTTTCCAACTTCAATACAATTTTATTTAAAAAAGTCGAAAATGCAATACATTCCTCGGAAATATTTTAAAACTTATCACAATACTACATTAATTTATTATATTTGAAAACTTAAACCTTCATTGAAAAAAATGAACTTCATTCAAATGACGGCATTGAAATTTAAATTGCCAGGTTTAAATATCTTTAAAATGCGATACATTCCACGGTAATATTTTTAAAACTATCATAATACTACGATAATTTATTATATTTGAAAACTTCATCGAAAACAACTGAAATTAATTCAAATGACGTCATAGAAAAAATAACACGCCTGGATCTCTCTATAAAAACAGGATTTCATTCATAACATTCTCCTATTCATTCTCCATTCATCACAATACTATAATAATTTATTTTATTTAAAAATTAAGACCATGGAGCTACAAGTAATTAAACTCGATGTTAAAAACTTCATCGAAAAAAATCGTCCTTCTCTTTATGAAATCAATTAATATTTCATTCATATCAGCCATGCAGACTCCATGGACTGAATTATTTTGTTTTAAAGAAATAGAGCAATTCTAATACAACTCATTCTACATATTTGGCTGTTTACATTTTACATAGGTGAAAAATAGGCTTAATAGTAGAAATAATCACATTTGGATAATCATTTAAACTCAAATATATTGTATTTGCGTTGTTTAAGTATGCAGATGCTCAGAATTTAAGCAAAAATAAAGTAGTTTTAGGACGGATACAACACTCAATATGAATAAAAAAGAACTTTAAAAAATCGCGAATTTGAAACAAGATGGATGCCATATATCATTTTGAAGTGGGTCATGTGATCGTTTCATATCATGGTCACGTGATCGTTTCATATAAGAGGTGTAATTATTATTTTAATTTTTATTTAAAGAACTACTGAATATATTTCACTGAATTTTTTTTATATATTTTATGGAACAATTAAAATATTACCTAAAATTTTCGAAGCAATTTGTGAATTTTAAATTTTCTTAAAAAATGTTTGAAAAATTAGGTCACATAGGGCTCAATGTACTTCATTTTTTCAACCCGGGTTCAATCAAAAACTAATTGGGTGATATTATTCATTTATATTCCCATAGGTCCTACAGACCGTCTGAACAACATACTAAAATTTCATTTCGATTAAGTCATTTTTACGGCAGTTATCGTGCTAACGGACAGACAGACAGACATACATACAGACAGACAGACAGAATGAACAAAGTCATAAACACTTTTCAACTTTGTTGTAAAGTGTTAATAAAATGAAGTACCAATTAAAAAAATCTGTTGAGGGCAACACATGACTTTCCTTATATAATGCAATGAATTTACTACTTTTACAGTAAAAAAAACAGATTATTCTTATAGTAGATATTTATATTATTTCCAAGATATTGATTTTTCGTCAATGAGTCGTCATTTTCATTGATTTAGCGTCATTTTTATCCTTTTGGCGAGTTTTTCGTTAATTTAGCAATATTTAAAAAAATTCGCCGAGTTGGCGACATTCCACCAAATTCGTCGCCATAATCTCGCCAAGCGTTATGGACCATGAAATAAGTTATTCTTACAGCATATAAATTACTATTGGCTTTCAAATACAAAAGTATTACTCAAAATATGCTTTTTCATGAATGGAACGAGCTAGATCCACGAGAATGATGTCACGAAATTTATAACATGCATTACATATGAAAAGTGAACATGTTTCTCAATAGGAAATATTTTTTTGATTTTATATGACTTTTTGATAATTTTTTTGAAAAATGTACAATATCTCGAGAACGGTTCATGATAGATTGCCGAAATTTATGCCAATCGGTTTCTAATGAAAAATTACATGAGAAATGTCTATTTGCGTAACTTTATTAGCGGTTTCAATTTTTTGACGATTTTTTTCAAATTTTCACTCGAAAATTTAGGGTGGTTCTGGACATTTGATTGCGGATAAAAACAATAAGCTTCCAGTGTTTACGGATTGTGATTTTTGTACCGAATTTCGTACGAATCGGTTCATTCGTTCGTCAGTAATCGTTTCCACAGTCTCACTGACACACACACACACACACACACACACACACAAACACACACACACACACACACATCACTTCAAAAATGTTTGATTCGTGATCAGGGATGCTTGAAACGTGCTCTCCCGTCGAAAACTCGAATTCGAATTTTCGACCCCATCACAAAACTTTCCTTATACATTATGTACTATATATGGAAAGTAATAATAAAATGAAATCAATCATTCAGCAGAGAAATAGCGGGAATAACCCATAATAACAACATCAGTTTATGACGTCAACTGCCACCGAGAAAACATTAAGTAGAGAATGAAGAGAATCGAAATCTTCAATTCGTTACGTTTCAGGGTAAAAATAAACAGAAAATAAAAAAATTGGGTAATTCAAAATAACATATTTTTTGTAAAACTGCAATAATATACTCCCATATTTTAACAAAAATATCAAATTAGGATAATCTATCATTTTTTGATGTGATGCAATGCAAAATAAAAACATTAAACATGAAAGTTTTTGACGTATTTAAAATTAAAATTAATAAATATGAGGGATTTGATCTACGGATATGGTTTAAAGATCACTAGAGAGAACTTTCTTTGGTTTTTCCAAGGATGTAAATATGGAAACTCCATGATAAAATTTTTAACACAAAAAGGCAAATTTGTGTAAAAAATCGTGAGTCAAAATAAAATAACTAAAATACTAATTATAATGCAAAATAAAAATTTTATATTCCCAGACCATGTTATCTGGGACTTTGAAGTACCTTTGTTCTGACCTTTGCCGCTGTCAGACGTATTGATTTTCCACTTCAAATAACAGAAAGCATACGCCTTCTTTTATAATGTAGGATTTATTATTTCAAAAAATGAAGATTTTTAATATAAAAATATTAAAGAAGTAAATAGAAAATTGTAAAGATGTTATGAAAATGTCAGTAAAACGTATAAGTATTATCTTTGGAGTTTTTCTCCTATTTCAATGAAGAAAAAATAGTTTACCTATATAAATAAAATTGAAAATCTGTCTGTCTCTCTGCCTATCTGTCTAAATGTTTGTCTAATCATCACGGGACAACGGCTGAGTCGAATTTGGTGAAATTTTGAGAATTTTGTGGAATAGTCCCACTTAAAATTTAGTCCATGTTTCGAGTTTCTGTGACCAATAGTTGTCTAGATATTAATTAAAAACACACATTTAAACCTTATATAGATATAGCATTATGCAGACGGTATTTTTTCCCATAAATTTATTTGAAGAAAACAACAGTTTAATCCGAACGAGGTTTTGTCTCATTTTGCTCAATTTTAATCGAAATATCTTCTAAACTAAAAGAGATAGATATAATTAGTAAGAAGAAATGTTCAGTAACAAATCCAGTTTCTGTATTAATAGTTTGTTTACACAAAGCTTGTATAGTTTTTGAGGAATTGTCTGGTAAAATTAAAAAAGACCGAACATTTTCAGGTTTTAATGTCAATATTGAGTATATCTCAAAATCTAAACGTGTCAGCTATAAATTATAAGATATGATTTGTAGAACTACAAGGATATATAATTGTATTTTGGATCTGGTTTTGAATTTTTGACCTATAGCAGTTAAAATTTCGATATTTTAATATTTTGAACTAAATTGAAAATGTGATTCTACTTTTGATATTTTATCTTATTGAACAATTTTAAAAATGCAGTTCTAATTTTGATATTCTTGTATTTTAAACTGTTTTTGAAATCTGTAATTAAGACAAATCACCTAGAAAGAAATATGATAATCAAACAAAAACATTTCGGCTTCATTGGACTGAGTTCACGGCCGATTTATTTTGGGATTTATTGTGAAATACAACATTGAATAGTTTTACTTTTTTAAATGCTTTTTGTGATGAAGTTATTAATCGTAATTAAAGTGATCGTGAATCGTAACATTTACATACCGCTCTCGTGGCCTTAAAACTCACCATGGCTTCTTTGCACGACTTAGTAAACATAAACATTAAATCAAAACACTGCACATTAAAATCCACATTTTTAACTTTTAAAATAAATTATAATTTATTAACGCCTCTATTAATGTTAAAATTAAAATTACATCAATTTTAACAAACGCTTAAGGAGTTGAAAAGCACAGTCTGAGACAAGGTATTTTGAATCCCACTCCAAAGATCAAAAATTGAGACATATAATTTCATACATGAAGACTGGCACATACATCTGTGTTTCGGGTCTGTACATGAGCATGACTGTCATCTTTACCGATTAGTTTTCTGACATTTGGAGTCAGACTTCGTCTTTTTTATTGCATTCTCAAAACTCAAGAATAACGACTCTCACGGAATCACGATTATCTCTCTTAATTTTGTTATAATCATTTCATTGAAATCACGACGCTCTCTTTGCTTTTTAGTAATTATTCCATTGAAAATACGACTATCTCTCTACAATACTTGAATTCGATTCAATTATGTTGTATTCGTTGGCTTAGTTCCTTGTAACCACATTATTTGGCCTGGGGTTAAGATACGCCCTCCTTGCTCTCTTTGGATGCTACTCAGTGGGATGTCGTATCTTTGCATTATTGGATCTTCCAGTGTAATGAAGCTCGGTTAAAGTCTTGACCCTAGGATATTTTGCCCCAGCCATACCTGCAATTTGTGTGAGTGTATTTATTGGGGTAATTACTTTCCGGGTCAAGACTGTCATAAAACGGTGACTAAAATTCTGCGTTTTGTTTCGTCGTAAACATCAGAAACTGCATAAGGTGCCTTTTGTTCTCGCAGGATTTGTTTGACTTTTTCAAGAAGCCGACTGCCTACGACGCCAGAATGTTATTTCCGTATTCCAATTGGACGTAAGCAATACGTTTATATAAAATGAGAATTATTTCAGTCCTACTATTTGAGTCATAAAAATATTTTATGGTAGTGGCTTTTGAATAAGAAAAAACATCAATATCAAGTTCCTCATCGCTGCTCTTTATAAAATTGGATTTTCTAGATTCTCATAAGCTAATTGAAAATGCAAGTCTTCATTTTCTGATCTCTGAAGTATATCATTAAACTGCTTACACATTTTCAAGGTTAATTATATGATTGTTTATAATATTGTGGACTACTTATTCAAATCTCCCTGTCTTACATACGTACAATGCGTGCGTGTATAGGAAAGTATTGTGGCGGAATCGAAAATTCGAATGCGATTTATCGACGGAAGAACCAGGTTCAAGCAAAGCTGGAATCCAACATTTCGAGGTGATATATATGTGTGGGTGTAGGCATGTATTTTAGTGTATCTGTGTGTATGTATGATAACGTATGTGTAGATCTGATATATGTCTGCAAGTTAGTGTGTGTGTATGCATAAGAGTGTGTGCGTGTGCCCGTCTGTGTGTATGTCAGTGTGTGGGAATGTTAGTATACGTCTATGTTAGTATGCGTGTTAGAGAGTCTGTGGAAGAGATATCTCATTTACAAATGGAGAGATTTGGAAAAATATTGGTGAGTTTTTTACAGTCAGTGAATACTGGAACCCTATTCATTTAAAATGCGATCGTATGTTCATAAGAACACCCACTCAATTTTCAAATAATATTTTGAAAACATTACTAAACATTTAGGTCCTTCAATGATGTTAAATAAAGTATATGTGTAATATGTTAGTATATGTGTATGTTATTATGTGTGTCCGTGAGTCTGTGGAAGAGATACCTCATGAACAAATATAGCGATTTGGAAAAAAAATTGGTGAGATTTTTACAGTCAGTGAATACTGGAACCCTATTCATTTAAAATGCGATCGAATGTTCAGAAGAACACCCCCTTAATTTTCAAATAATATTTTCAAAAAATTATTAAACATTCAGGCCCTTCAATGATGTTAAATAAAGTATATGTGTAATATGCTAGTATATGTGTATGTTAGTATGTGTGTCAGTGAGTCTGTGGAAGAGATACCTCATGAACAAATGGAGCGATTTGAGAAAAAAATAGTGAGATTTTTACAGTCAGTAAATACTGGAACCCTGTTCATTTAAAATGCGATCGAAAGTTCAGAAGAACACCCCCTTAATGAACACCCCCTCAATGATGTTAAATAAAATATATGTATAATATGTTAGTATATGTGTATGTTAGTATGTGTGTCAGTGAGTCTGTAGAAGAGTTACTTCATGAACAAATGGAGCGATTTGGAAAACAATTGGTGAGATTTTTACAGTCAGTGAATACTGGAACCCTATTCATTTAAAATGCGATCGAATGTTCAGAAGAACACATTCAGGTCCTTCAATGATGTTAAATAAAGTATATGTGCAATATGTTAGTATATGGGTATGTTAGTATGTGTGTCAGTGAGTCTGTGGAAGAGATACTTCAGGAACTAATGAAGCGATTTGAGACAAAAAAAATTGTGAGATTTTTACAGTCAGTGAATACTGGAACCCTATTCATTTAAAATGCGATCGAATGTTCAGAAGAAGACCCCCTCAATGAAGAAGAACACCCCCTTAATGAACACCCCCTCAATGATGTTAAATAAAGTATATGTGTAATATGTTAGTATATGTGTATGTTAGTATGTGTGTCAGTGAGTCTGTGAAAGAGTTACTTCATGAACAAATGGAGCGATTTGGAAAACAATTGGTGAGATTTTTACAGTCAGTGAATACTGTAACCCTATTCATTTAAAATGCGATCGAATGTTCAGAAGAACAAATTCAGAAGAACACATTCAGGCCCTTCAATGATGTTATATAAGGTATATGTGTAATATGTTAGTATATGGGTATGTTAGTATGTCTGTCAGTGAGTCTGTGGAAGAGATACCTCATGAACAAATGGAGCGATTTGAAACAAAAAAAAAATTGTGAGATTTTTACAGTCAGTGAATACTGGAACCCTATTCATTTAAAATGCGATCGAATGTTCAGAAGAGCACCCCTCAATTTTCAAATAATGTTTTGAAAAAATTATTAAACATTCAGGCTCTTCAATGGTGTTAAATAAATACTGATTTTTAACAAAAGTTTTCATTAGGAGACGAGTGGAACTAATTAAACCACGCTAGCATGAACCGTTCTCGATATATTTAGAACGTGTTCTCAGATGAATATTTATGTAAAATTAAAATAATGTACAATAAATATATAATAATTTATAATACTTATATTGAATAAGTTTGAAGTAAGAAGTAAGACATTTATAAGTTGCAAACATTGTGCCATGGATTCTGTATATCATTTAGTTAGTCTTGAAAGCATTTGAGTAAGAGTTGCATTTTGTAGGGAAAGTCATGGTATGTCCACATCATATTTTTCTTTTTAAATAATACATAAAATATTTTTCATAATAAGCAGTTGACCTCGTATGCGTGTCTATGTTACTAATACATCTCAATGAGAAAAATGAGTTAGTTCACAAGTTGACATAACGCTTAATTAACGAAAATGACGCTAAAATTGTGAAAATTTCATACTTCTTTATGATTTAAATCGTTTAATATATCGACGACATTACTGAACTGATTCTAGTAAAATTTTCAAATAGCAAGCTATATTTATGCGAAATATAAGTAAATTGTTTACTGTGAAATAGTTGCATACTTTGTCATCCAAAAATATGCACCAAATGTTAATGTACAATTCAACGTTACAAACCTTCTGCTATGGATTTTGTAATATCATTTTGCTAGCTGTGAAAGAAGTTGCATTTTGTAGTGAATGTCCTGTTATGTCCACATCATATTCTTCCTTTTAAATAAAACATTTCATATATAATTTATAGAATAATATATACATTTCATATATAATTTATATAATAATATATACAATTCATATATATTCATACATAATACATTATACATATAATTTTTTTGTATTTTTATAATAAGCAGTTAAACTCCTATGCGTTTCCATGTTACTAATGCATCTCAATTAGGGAATTGAACGTAAATGTGGTAAGTCATCGTGAACGGCTTTTTCATTGCTTTTCAAAAATTAAAATCCCAGACAATTTCTTTATACCGTTTGCAGCTTTGGTATAGTTATTTACAACCATACACGATTATTAGAAAAGTCCTCAAACTCTCCAATAACTTCGTATGGAAACGTTTGATACACGCTTGATCTCTCTATATTAAAATAACAATGTGACAATCGAAATAACAATGTAATAATTAAACTAACAAAGTAATAAAGCGAGATATTTGAGAATAAATCAATTACAATTTTAAGCATTACCTATTTGGTAGAAATCGGCAATACAACTGTTACAAAAAGCATTTATTTGACAGATAAATAACTGTTACATTAAGGCAAAAAAACTGTTATTGACTATGGGCGAATGACTGCTATATTAAGGAATGTTGAAATAAAATCAGAGCTTACATGTACAGGAATAAAGTGCCAATCCCTTGTCATTTTTCAAAATGCGTAATACGCAAATGCCATTAATATCATACGTTGTAGAGATGTACATGTTTACGATGTACATATTTGCTAATGATGAACATGTTTGTTAATGATATACATGTTTATTCGTGATTCTGGAGATTTTGGCATTAGTCTTCTTGAGTTCAATTCTGAAATATAACACATATCCAGATTCTGTGTTCGAAATCGTGAATAAACAAATACTAGCTGTCAAGGAAGAATCACATACACACAAAATTTAAGAGGCCAAAGTAACTAACCAACCAAACTTTAAGTGGCCTAACTTTAAGAGGCCATTTATTGTAACTGATAATATGCAACATTCTCAATTAACTGAATAAAACAAAAGTCGGTATATATTGTACCCGGAACAATCCATAAACGCACATAAATAGACACTTATACTTTTGGTGGCAATATTCAACTTCAAAATACCGCGCGTCAATCAAACAGCCACAAGGAAAGGCTGAACGATAACTGGTAAAGAGCGAGAACCTTATAAACGATGCTGGTTTCCTGAGTTACTTGGATTTATATCTTGGACAACCTGGTCTAAGCCTACAAATTTTCTATTGACGAATATTAGGGTGAACTCGGTGCGAATGAGACTTGTGTCATCTAAATAAAATATGATCATCAATCTGAGAACCAACTTACAAAAACGTTGATTCAATCTCACTTGTGGAATCCTCAAACTGCCTGGGAAACTTGTGATTGCTCCGTTAATAGACTGGTGGTCAATAGGAAAATAATACTGTACGTGGTGATTTAAATAAACATCGAAACCCGGTATAATATGGACATTTGGAATAACGTGGTCGTGAATTCTAACATTCGTACATTGCTATCGTCACGTCAAAACAAACCATTACCTCGTTGCAAGATTTCCTTAACGTAATCATTATATCAAAAACACTACACATTAAAATCCACAAATTTAACTTTAAAAATAAATTACCATGCATGCACACCTCTATTATTGTTATAATTAAAGTTCCATGATTTTAACAAACTCGAAAGAGAAAAGCACAGTTTTTTAAACTTATTTTAAATCTTATTAAGATAAAAAAAATTAACCTAACATGTATGGTGTCTGACACATATCTCTGTATTTCATATCTGTAGCTCAACATGATTGGAATCTTTACCGACTTCCTTGCTGATGTTCGGAGTCAGACTTCTTCTTTTTCTGTGGCATTTTCATCACTCAAAATGAATAACACTGATTGACAACATGACTCTCTCTCTTCACTATCAAATCATCACCACTCTCTCTCTCAACTCATGAAATATCATTCTCGATAATATTCATTGACTTTTCTACTTGTCACCACATCATTTGGTACGGTGCTCAGATACGCCATCCTTACTCTCATTGGATACTCCTCAGTGCGATGCCGCATCTTCGCATTATTGGCTCTTTCAGTTTCCAATGAAGCTTTGTTTAAGTCTTGGCAAAAGGATATTTTGCCCCAACTACACCTGTACTTTGTGTTTATTGGGGTCACTAATTTCCGGACTAAGAATGTCATAACAAGGTGACTAAAAATATTGGATTTGCTTCGTCAAGGACATCAAAAACTGCATATGATGCCTCCTGGTCTCACAGTATAGTGTAAATTAAATAAATGAAGACTGGCACTTTATTATGACTTTAAAATTTTATGAATCCGTCGGCAGCGTTTAACAGTACTGCAGCGTGACAATCCAGCAATCTGACATCTAGCAATTGATTAAGTATCAGTGGCATTTATTGCCTTCCACAAACGCATATGTTTCGTAACTTATGTGGATTCATACTTATTACTTAACTTTCTACATCTTTATAAATGTATTTTTATCGCCAAGCTCACACTGTTACATATTTCGTAATCCTCACATTTTACATTCTAAGCTAGGTGCAATGCAACTAATTTTACTCGAACGGACATGGACATCTCATTATGGGATATTCCTAACGTGTGCAGTCACAGTGCTTTCCTTACACATTTATTGGGTTGCATAAGTAGTTTCACAGGAGCCCCGCATTTTGATTGTTATTTAAGCATTTGCGGGCATGAGTGTTTAACTATTTTGATAGAAATGATTTGTTCTAAAATACGTGACCAAATACGTGACTGAAATTACTTTCATTTTATTACTTAAAAAGTGCATCAATGAAAGTACTATTTTCTGCCTTGTTTAATGGCTGGTGTAATACGAAGTCTAAGAGAAATAAAACACTTAAACTGATCGTCACTCCAAACGTTTAGAAGTCGTTAAAGTAATCTCCGCATTCGCCATTTATCGATTACCATTCTTTTGGGTTGTTCCACAATTTACCACTAAAGATAAATAACAGTCTAGCATTATTTTTGAAATTACTTAGCAATGATTGGTCTTACTTTATACTAATAATGGTACGTTACAGAATGAAATTATTGATAGAGCAAAATACTCAATTAGATTTTTTGTTAAACATTTTTTAAAGTTTCTCTGTTAATTCCTGGCATATTTTGTAAAATATACAGGGAACATTTTGTGACAAAAATACAAATTTGAATTCGAGTCTATACGTATCTACACGTTTCAATACATACGTATATATACGTCCGATCTATATGTTTTGATCATCTATATACTTTTTGATCGGATCTATACGTTTTGATCATTCAAAATTATCGATCCGTAGTTACTGTGATGTTATTTATCATTATGTGTGAACATACGTGGAACTTGAATTAAACGAGATAGCAAGGTCTGAATAATGAATGGATGCATTACACTATCAACATGAAGATAACTAGTAACTTATATGTTTACACGTTACTTTTCAATGTAATATCCATGCTTGCCCAGGTATATGTGTTACAGATATACCAACTCTTTCCCGAACTGATCTCAGACTTTAGAGCCAAAGAAATTAGTGCCAAAGCCATGTTGAATTTGTTTGCCCATTTCTTACCGTTTTCAAGCCGGGTGCTTCGTCAAAGTCCTGAAAAGACGGAAATCACAAAATGCCAGGTCAGATCTCTAAGGTCCGTTGCTAAATTTTGCCATGCGTTACTGCCAGAGAAATAGGTTATTCTTGTTGTAAATGTTGATGAATGTTGATGCATTATTAGGCGTCAAAATACAAAACTAATACTCAAAGTATATTTTCTTATGAATAGGATGAACTAGATACACGAGAATGATCAAGCAATTATCGCATAATATCTATGAAAAGTGAACATAGACATTGCTTATACTATTTTATTACATACGTTAAACTCATTTCAAAACACCTGTAATCTAAGTATTTGATAAATAAATTCCAATTAATTTTTTAAGATTATTTTCCACCAATTCATAAATTCTTGTACTAATTCCAAAATTTACAAAACAATTTATGAAGTTAATTTATTGTAAACAAAGACGATATTAACTATATTTGGAAACATCTTTCTTGAATACGCTTGCCCAAAGGAATTGTTTAATTAAAATCTCATTATTGGGCACTTTTCTTTCCGCCATCCTGAACATCTAAGAATCAGATAAATATTTCTTCTATGAATAGAGCCGCCTTTCTACCAAAGTATGATGTGACGCATGCAGATTTAACGCTTGATTCAGTACTAACTTTTATTAACACTAACAAATTAAAAAAAAATGTATGAAGGAAGAAAAGAAACATTGCTCAAAGGTGAAAGCTATATTATCACGAACAGTAGATTTTTAAATAAATGGACATGGTACATTTGTTCTGGAAAAGAAAAATATATGTGAGAATTCATGTTTATTATAAAAATGGCAGCATAGATTAAATATTTAAAACCATTTAAGTACGATTTATCTAAATAAAAAATTTCTATTAATTATAATTACTAATAAAATTTGAAAATTATAGCAGTTATGCTGAGTTTCAATTTTTTACTGACTCGGATTTGCAGCTCTCGATAATAATTTGTATATCTTATAGCACTCCAAAATTATATATATATATATATATATATATATATATATATATATATAGAAGAAGTAACTGATAATATATTAAGAATATTAGTAGTAACTGATAATACATTAACAGACTTAAAATTTGCCTTCAAAATACAAAGAAGTATAAATGAAATTCAACCATAATGAGTAAATTAAAATGCATATTACAAGTCATCAAGCTAAAGATAATCAACAAATATCAAAGGTGTGGAATCGAAAATGGGAATACAAAAAGACCAATCATTAAAGCTTTTACATGGAAAAGCTGTAGACTTAAGAATTGTCCATTTCGAAAAAAAATATTTTTCAAGTCCAAATATTTAATCGAAATGAACACAAAAGTGCTTGTTTCTGAAATACGAGATAGATTTTATATATATACTCCTGTTATTTGGACGACAAGCATAAAGATTGAAAATATAGATAGAAAACATAAATACCTGAAAATACAAATCGAATGTACAACCATGACGAGCAATAAATGTCAAGACCAATGTTGCCATTCGCTAAGTTTAAAGTAGAGATCTACTGTTGACAATTGTAAGTAATAAATAGCAGTACTGCGTAAAGACTGTAAAATGTGATATTCTACAGTAAAAGCTGAAAAATAAAAGGATTAAAATGCATTGTAATGCATATTCAAGAGAATGTAGCTGTATGGTTAAAATAAGATACTAAGGAGATATTTTAAAAATTTTGGGCTGATCAAAACTAATTAACTATACAATTTACTAAATGTTCTGGATATTCATATAATTTACTGGTAATTTTTTCGTTATTAATGTGCAAAGCATGACAATTTTTATCTGATAATCTATACGCTGATATATTTGATTATTTTATTTGATTATTTTTATATTTATATCTGATCCATTTTCTACATTCTTCTACGTCGGGAAATTTGCATAATTTCTGTAATACAATTTACAGTAATGTACACAGAAACGTAGAATCAGTATTAACGAACCAGGTATGACCCGTGAAAACGTACATGGTTTCGGAAATGCTTGACACTTATTCATTTTCAAAAAACAATTAGGGAGCCAGAAAGGCCTAGCTCCATGTGCAAAAAAATTATTTTCTGATTTGCAACTTTTCATCTTATACGCCATTCTTGATTTACACCATGTATGTTTATGCAGGGAACAAGGGGATTAGTACCTTAAGAACCAGTATTACATGTAGGATTTATAACACATATAAAAATTTAATCTAAGGGTATAGTTAAGGTATTATATTAACTAATCTGTACCACATATCATTAATTTTCGATTCCTTAACTTCTATATAGAATAGGGGGAAAATGTATTTAATACCAATTTAGTACCGGTTTTATTTAAAATGGTTTATTTATAATGTTTTATTTTTAATGGTCTCTTTATCATCATCACAAGCTTGTAGTATAGTTACTATTGATGTCAAATAATCACTTCAGACCATCTTATTTTCATGTTTGCCATACGGAACATTTCAATAAATGATCAATTTATCAATCTCTGGTATATATCATACAAGTAAATTAAAATTCAAAAATTATATATATATATATATATATATATATATATATATATATATATATATATATATATATATATATATATATATATATATATATATATATATATATATATATATATATATATATATATATATATATAAGATCAAAAAAGATCGAGAGGTGATATAAGTGCCAACAGGGAAATAACAAAGGGGATTGTGACCCCTTGTTCCCGTTTATTGCCAGCTATTACTCCTAAGGAAACACTCACGGAACCGTTAAGTGCCTGTGGCCATATTTCCCTGGAACGTCAAAGCAAAAGACGTATGTCAGAAGTGAATGCATGGACTGAGTGGAGAAAAAATTTTGGATTGAGACAGGTCGAAATAAGAATTTAAACCGAATCATTCAACAATTCAAATATAAAGTGCCGAGCGATTCGATGCGTTGCCATTATATTATATAAATTAGGTGTTGCCAATATCACTATCAAATGCATTAATTTTCTTGCAGTGCAATGCATTATAGTGGTGTTTGAGGTATCCTATTAGATAGTGCTGTTTCAACGCTTCCTTTATGAATTTTTTATCACTTTTGATACGATCATCCTTATAAGTATGCAATTTTGAGTTTCGTAGTAAATGATTTCTAACGATATTGCGGAAAATATTGGCGCTCAAGTTCGATTTTCAATCGATGATGCAATGTTTATATCAAAATAATTTCTTTTATCAAATAGCTTTGTATATATTTTTTCATTTTCAGTGAAATTGATACATAGATCAAGATAACTAATCTCACTATCGTGAATCTTTTTAGTTTCCGTTAATTCCAGATTTGATGGATAGAAACTGAAATCGAAATCAGAGGTGTTTTTAATACATCCAAAAAGAATGTCAACAATAAATCTAAAATAAGGTATTTCATTTAGAATAAAAGTACCTTCTTCGTACTTGTTAGGGCAGAGATCCGCTAACATTGAGGAGCATCCTTCCCCTATAGGGATACCTTTTATTTGTTGATAGAAATCTTTACCATTATTTAGAATATTCTCATATAATACTATGTTCAATATAGCCTTATATTTGTGCAGTTCGATGTATTTTTGCTTATTGTAGATGCTATGGATCTCTAACATAATAACGAAGAGAACGTCTAAATTGATGTTATTGAATAGGTCCTTGAAATCAAGCTCTTGTATATTAAATTTACGGGTTGAGTACGCAGTCTGGTAATCACATCCGTACTGTTTTTTACCATGATTGAGCCCTTTTTTATTATCGTCTTCATGATTGGTTTTAACAGTATAAGAAGCTTCGAATTAGCTTGAGTCAAGTATGTTTTAAATTCCACTGTCACTGTATGAAATTTAACAGGGGACTTGAGAAGTTTTTGAATAAGAACCAGGTATGGAAATCTGATATGTTTGATCTCTATTCCAAGACGTTTATACAAGGCGCGTATTTTATAGTAACTTGTAAAAACGTGTAAAACTTGTATAAACGTGTTGGAATAGAGATCAAATTTAGCGATGTTTAGATTTGAGATATTTTCATAAAATTGACCCCATATTGAAAATTCGCCATGTTGGCGGTATATCTCAATTAGTCATCAAGTTCCCTTAGATTTTCGCAAGGATTTACATATTTGATGATGCACACTACTGTTCAGTTTTATGTTTTCTAAAAACGTGGAATACCTAAACGGTTCAAGATAGCGTTCTAATATATATGCCATTCGTTTTAGGATAATATAAATACATACAAAAGTATTATTATTATTATTTAGTGAATGTCTTGAATTTTTTTATGATTTTTATCAAAAATTCAAGTTTTAAAATTCTAAAGTTATACGGGTTTTGAAATAAATAGTGGTGTAATATCCATCTATGTTACAATCAAACAAAATTACACTCGAAACACTGCAATGGTTCGTGAGATTTGACATCCGCAGTATATCTTTCTCTCTCACACACACGGACACACATACACACAGAAATCACCTCAAAAACTTTCAATTGAAGTTCAGAGGTGCATGAAACTTGTCTACCTTCAGAAAACTCGAATTCGAATTTTCGACCCTATCACATTGTCTTCTCTATACATTGGACTATGTATGTATATATAACAACAAGCATATCAATCAAAACTACAAACTATTACTCATATTAGCGTCAGTTGAGAAAATAGATTTATAATATAAATTGAAAGAAAACTGATAAGTTATGCGGGAATTTGTGAACAATTAAGATTGTATTTTACTTTGAATAATTTATTTTTCTTTATAAAAGTTTCGTGTAATTTACGCTGTGGTAAATACTTCTTTCAAAGTGCTAAAATAGACAAGTAATATAAATTTGAAAGGTGATTGAGTTTGAATAAACTTTTCAACAAACATGTTCCAAGCATGTAATTAAATACATTTCTTGGTAATGGATATGTTTGTTTTGTATTTAGAAATATTCAAAATTGGATGTACATGAGAAAGTATATGAAAACAATTTTCAAAGAATTTTGCCAAAAGTAAATATATGTTTTAATCTACGTGAAATTCTATAACTAAATTAATTGGAATATATATTTATCACGAAGTTATTTTTCCTTCCGTGTAAATCATTATTCTGAGATTCCATTCTCAATCATAAAGTTTGCACTGAAACAATGAACTTAAACATACATTTCACCTTGTAAATTAAAATGATGTAAATTCTATTTTTAAAAATTTCTTAAAAGTTACAAAATCTATTATCTGCTACGAAAAGTTGTAATGCAATTCTCAGTATTTACACTTCAGCTCTATTCAACATTTTCCGATGTTCTTTGTTAATTAACTTTTCCCGTGTCCTCCACATATAAAATTTCAATTTCAAATTAAAGATAAACTGAAAAGTATAATACGTAATTTCACACTTTTTTCTTTCATTTATATAGAATTCCGCATATTTATATTTTAAAACGATGATTAAACTCCGACTTCGGGAAATTTTACGTTAAGTGGTTTCCGAGATATATATTTTAAATAGTTATGAAAATTATTGTTCAGAAAACTTTCAAAATTCTGTGATATAAAATTTACATTTAATTTCTTTCTGATGTGTTGAATCTAAAGTTACCCTTCAAGGTCGGTATACCATGTATGCATATTTATTAATATCAAAAGTATTTCATTTGGAAACACTTTTATAAATTTTCAAAATGTTTATATTTTTTCAGCAAAGAAAGAGTACATCTGAATATACTCAATAAAATTATTAAATCGTAGCAATTATTTGCCTATATTCAACATTTTTTTTTAAATTATACAGTTGCTCTATGAACTCAAAAAGTTAAATAAAAGTTTATAGCGCCCACTTCGACGATAAGAAATTGCAATTTCTTCCCAGTTGCTCAACGGTAGAGCGTCTGCTGGCCAATTTGCCGTGAATCCTAACATTCGTATATTGTCATTGCCACAGCAAAACAAACCATTACCTCGTTGCACGATTTCCATAATATAATCATTATATCAAATACACTACACATTAAAATCCACAAGTTTAACTTTTAAAATAAATGATCATGTATGCACATCAGTGTTATTGTTATAATTAAAGTTCCATGATTTTAACAAACTCGAAATAGAAAAGCACAGTTTTTTTTAATCTTATTTTAAATCTTATTAAAATAAAAAATTAACCTAACATGTATGATGGCTGGCACATACCTTTGTATTTCAGGTCTGTAACTCAGCATGACTGGAATCGTTGCCGACTTTTTTGCTGATGTTTGGAGTCAGACTTCTTCTTTTTATATGGTATTTTCATCACTCAAAATGAATAAACCTGATTGACAACACGACTCTCTCTCTTCACTATCAAGTCATCACCACACACTCTCTCAACTCATGAAATATTTATTCTCGATTATATTCATTGACTTTTCTACTTTTCGCCACATCATTTGATCCGGGGCTCAGATACACCATCCTTACTCTCATTGGATACTCTTCAGTGCGATGCCGCATCTTCGCATTATTGGCTCTTTCAGTTTCCAATGAAGCTTGTTTAAATCTTGGACCAAGGATATCTTGCCCGAACTACACCTGTAATTTGTGTTTAATGGGGTCGCTACTTTCTGGGCTAAGACTGTCATAAGACGGTGATTAAAAGTATTGGATTTGCTTCGTCAAAGACAGCAAAAACTGCATATTATGACTCCTGGTCTCACAGTATAATGCAAATTAAATAAATGAAGACTGCTACTTTATTAGGACTTCAAAAATTTTGTGAATCATTCGGCAACGTTTAACATTACTGCGGCGCGACAATCTAGCAATCTGACATCTAGCAATTGACAGTGGCATTTATTGCCTTCCACATACACATATGTTTCATAACTTATGATTATTCTTGCTAATTTTTTAATTTTCTACAACTTTATAAATATTTTATATCGCCAAGCTCACACTGTTACACATCTCGTAATCCTCACATTTTTCATTCTAAGCTACGTGCACTGCAACTAATTTTACTCGATCGGACATGGCCATTTCATTATGGGATAGTCCTCAAGTGTGCAGTCACGGTGGTTTTCTTACACATTTATTGGGTTGCATAAGTAATTTCACCGGAGCCCAGCATTTTGATTGTTATTTAAGTATTTGCGGGCATGAGTGTTTAACTATTTTGATAGAAATGATTTGTTCTAAAATACGTGACCAAATACGTGACTGAAATTACTTTCATTTTATTACTTACAAACTGCATCAATAAAAGTACTATTTTCTGCCTTGTTTAATGGCTGGTGCAATACGAAGTCTAAGAGAAATAAAACACTTAAACTGATCGTCACTCCAAACGTTTAGAGGTCGTTAAAGTAATCTCCGCATTCGCCATTTATCGATTACCATTCTTATGGGTTGTTCAACAATTTACCACTAAAGAAAAATAACAGTCTAGCATTATTCCTGAAATTATTTAGCAATGATTTGTCTTGCTTTATACTAATAATAGTACGTTACAGAGTGTAATTATTGATAGAGCAAAATACTCAATTAGATTTTTTGTTAAACATTTTTTAAAGTTTCGCTGTTAATTCCTGGCATATTTTGTAAAATGTATAGGGAACATTTTGTGACAAAAATGCAAATTTAAATTCGAGTCTATACATATAGATACGTACGATCTATACGTTTTGATCGGATCTATACGTTTTGATCGGATCTATACGTTTTGATCATTCAATAATATAGATCTGTAGTTACTGTGGTGTTAATTTTGATTATCTGTGAACGTATGTGGACGTTGAATTAAACGAGGTATCAAGGCCTGAAGAATGAATGTATGCATTTCTTTATCAACATGAAGATAACTAGTAACTTACATGAGCACACTGTCGTACGGCGTGCACGACATTTTGTAATTTCAATTACAGATGCCAACCAAAATAATGACCTATTTAAATGCTGCAGAGGGAACCAATGACAACACATGCATACATAAACAGTGGTCATCCCCTTCTGCATCAACAACGAATGGTAGATGTGATAGGGAACCAATGGGGGAATGAAAAAAGCGCCCCAAAGCCGTATTCCAAAAAGTTCAGTCGACTTCAAATTTTCGAACGAGCTGACATCATGTTTCTTTGTTTTGTGAAAAAAGTATATCGAATGTGAGCGTAAAATGGAAGCTTGTTGCAGTTATGAGATGTGCAACAGTTTCGTACATCATTGAGATTGCACGAATAAGTACTTAACACAAAAGAGTAGAGGTAAATCAACTTTCAATTTGTCACTAATTAGCACGGAAGGTGCACATTTTTATCGATTATTCAAATAATGAACAATCAGTTCGTAAGAGTAGATCATATTAACGATTTCTTAGATATTGAACTAAAAGAACTATTTTGAGTATCGATTGTTTAAGGGAAACTGTTTTAAAAATATATATCAATTTTATTATGTGTGTAAATATGTATTAATAAAATATTGTCAGTGTATGTCTTATAATAATAGAATTAATAATAGTATCATTAATCAAGATACAATGTCTATCTATAACTTAAAATATTAAAATAAATTGATCAATTAAGTCAAGTGTATTTATTTATATTTTGTGTGTTCGTCTCTCCAGCTTGAGAACCTGGAGCTTACATGCTCCACCCCTAGCGACGGCATCATAGGTAAGTCCTATAATGGTAATTTTGATAAGGACAATTTTACCTTATGACACACACATTACTTTTCAATGTAATATCTATGCTTGATCAGGTATTTAGATCACAGATACACCAACTCTTTCCAACATAGATTTCAGACTTGAAGAAGTTAATGCCAAAGCCATGTTGAACTAGTTTGCCCATTGCTTATCGTTTTCCAGCCGGGTGCTTCGTCAAAGGGCTGAAAAGACGGAAATCGCTAAATGCCAGGTCAGATCTTTAAGGTCCGTTGCCATAATTTTGCCAATCGTTACTGCCTGAGAAATAGGTTATTCTTGTTGTAAATGTTGAGTTATGTTGACTGTTGATGAATTATTAGGCGTCAAAATACAAAACTAATACTCAAAGTATATTTCCTTATGAATAGGATGAACTAAATACACGAGAATGATGTCAACAAAATTATCGCATAATATCTATGAAAAGTGAACATATTTCACAATAGTTATAGTTTGTTTTTTATTGTATGTATATTTTGATAAATGTATTCGAAAAATATGCAATATCTCCAAAACGATTCATGCTAGTGTTTTAAAGTATGTTTCAATCGCTTTCTAGTGCAAAATGACATCAGAAATTAATATTTACGTAACTTCATTAACGTTTCTGATTTCTTGATGATAATTTTCAAAATTCCATTTAAAATTTTAGGGATTTTTCGAACATTTAATTGCATTTAAAATCAACATGTTTTCGGTATTCAGTGATTGTAGTGTTCGTACAAATTGTCGTTTAAATCGTTCAATTTATTAATGAGGTATCGTCTTCACAGATTCAAGGATACACGCACACGTATGCATACATATACACATCATCTTAAAAACGTTTGATTCGAAATCTGGGATTCCTAAAACTTAATTTTCCGTCGAAAACTCGAATTTAAATTTTCGACCTCACAATACTCTGTGTATCAAAAATAATTGATTATAATATGTGTATAAAAAAAGAAATAATTGGAGAACTAACACTAATGTCAGTATAATTTATTTCTAAACGCATGATTCCAGTTTTTACATTAATCCAATCTACCCACTATATAGCAAAATATTGTAGTTTATTAAATGTATTCCAAAAATTAAGAATTTTAGTTTTTATACATAAAAATGACATTCAAAATCAAGGAAAATATCTACATTTATAGAATCATAATAAAATATTTAAACATTTAAAGGACTTCAAATGCTTGCATTGTATTGTTTTCTCTGTATATACAATTTTATTACATAAGTTAAACTCATTTCAAATACCTGTAATCTAAGAATTTGATAAATAAATTCCAATTAATTTTTTAAAATTATTTTCCACCTATTCATAAATTATTGTACTAATTCCTACTTTTACAAAACAATTTATGAAGTTAATTTATTTTAAACAAAGACGAGAATAAGTATATTTGGAAACATCTTTCTTGAATAAGCTTGCCCAAAGGAATAGTTTAATTAAAATCTCATTATTGGGCATTTTTCTTTCCGCCGTCCTGAACATTTAAGAAGTAGTTAAATATTAATTCTATGCATAGAGCCGCCTTTCTACCAAGGATTCATGCGATGCATGCAGATTCAACGCTTGATTCAGTACTAAATTTTATTAACACTGACAAATTAAAGAAAATTGTATGAAGGAAGAAAAGAAAGATTGCTCAAAGGTGAAAGCTATAGTGTCACGAACTGTAGATTTTTAAATAAATGGACGTGGTATATTTTTTCTGGAAAATATGAAGATATGTGGGAATTCATGTCCATTATAAAAATGGCAGCATAGATTAAATATTTAAAATTATTTAACCACGATTTATCTAAATAAAAAAATTCTATTAATTATAATTACTAATAAAATTTGAAAATCATAACAGGTATGCTGAGTTTCAATTTTTTGCCGACTCGGATTTGTAGCTTTCGATATTAATTTGTAAATTTTATAGCACTCCAAAATTATATATATATATATATATATATATATATATATATATATATATATATATATATATATATATATATATATATATATATATATATATATATATATATATATATATATATATATATATATATATGTATATATAACAAAATATTAAAGTTGAAAATCTAATGATAGAAGTAGTAACTCATAATACATTAACTAACTTAAAATTTGCCTACAAAATAAAAAGAAGTAAAAAATGCAATAAATTGAATGCAATTAAATGAAATTAAAATGCATATTACAGGTCATCAAGCTAAATATTATCAACAAAAATTAAATGAGTGGAATCGAAAATGGGAATACAAAAAATACCAAGTATTAAAGCTTGCACGTGGAAAAGCTGTAGACTTCAGAATTGTTCATCTCGAAACAATTATTTAAAGTCCAAATATTTAATCGAAATGAACACAAAAATGCTTGTTTCTGATATACGAGATACATTTTATCTATAAACTTGTGTTATTTGGACGACAAGGGAAAAGATTGCAAAAATAGTTGGAAACATAAATACCTGTATATACACCTCAAATGTACAACCATGACGAGCAATAAATTTCAAGACTAATGCTGTCATTCTCTAAAGTTTAAAGTAGAGATCAACTGCTGCTAATTGTGAGTAATAAATAGCAGTACTGCGTAACTGTAAGACTGTAAAATATGATATTCTACATTAAAAACTGAAAAATAAAAGGATGGAAATACATTGTAATGTATATTCAAGAGAATATAGATGTATGGCTAAAATAAGATACTAAGGAGAGATTTTAAGAATTTTAGGCTAATCGAAACTTATTAACTATACCATTTACTAAATATGCTGTATATTCATATAATTTACAGATAATTTTTTCGTTATCAATGTGCAAAGTATGACATTTTTTATCTGATAATTTATACGTTGGTATATTTGATTATTTTATTTGATTATTTTTATATTTATATCTAATCCATTTTCTACTTCCTTCTACATCGGGAAATATGCATAATTTCTGTAACACAATTTGCAATAATGTACACAGAAACGTAGAATTAACATTAACGACCCAGGTATGGCCCTTGAAAACGTACATGGTTTCGGAAATGCTTTTCACTTATTCATTTTCAAAAAAAAAATTTGGGATCCAGAAAGGTATAGCTCCACGTGCAAAAAAAGTTATTTTCTGTTTTGCAACTTTTCATCTTATACGCTATTCTTGATTTACACCATGTATGTTTATGAAGGTAACAAGGGGATTAGTACCTTAAGTACCTGTATTATATATATGATTTATAACACAAATAAAAATTTAATCTAAGGCTGTAGTTATGGGATTATATTAACCAAACTTTACGACATGTCATTCCTTTTCAATTCCTTAACTTATATATAGAATATGATAAAAAGGAAATTTATACCAATTTAGTACAGGTTAATTTTTTATAATGTTTAATTTATAATGTTTTATTTATAATGTTTTATTTTGAATGGTCTCTATATCATCTTCATAAGCTTGTAGTATAGTTACTAATAGTAACTAGTATATTTACTAATAGTACTATTGATATCAAATAATCACTTCAGAAATCTAATTTTCATGTTAGCTATACAGAACATTTCAATAAATGATCAATCTCTGGTATATATAATACAAGTAAATTAAAATTATTCAATTATATATATATTCAACTTTATTCATAATACATATTCAGTAGTGGTTTCATTATTAATCTAACAACAGTTGAAAAAACTCAAAGATTTTCTTATTTTAATCTTTTCAAAACTTTGACTTCACACATAGCGAGGGAAAGTTGAAATGGTTAGAAAAAAATAACGTTCTCAAATATTTTTTTCAGAAAAAGAAAAACTTTTCTACAGAAAATAAGGCACAAAATTTTTGTTTTCAAACGATAGAGTAAAAGGTGTTTAACAGATGGTGTAAATTGTTAGAATACAAATGACGTAAGGCATTTGAAATACCCTGCTGCTAAAAATTGAAACAAACGTTACGAGGAAAGGTAGCAAGATATAAATTTCAATTTGAAATATTGTAATAAAAATGTTCATTACATGACACTGGGCACATTTAAAAAATGAAAATAGCTTTAAATTAAATGTTTGTCACATATTGGCACTTTGTATACAAGATTAAAAGATCCTCATTTGTCCAACATATGACCCGCTCTGCAGATTACCAAATTCGTAATTATGGGAGAACATTAGAAAATTAAAGCTGTATTATAAGAGGATATTGTTGAGAATTTATGGACTACTAATGCGGCTGTTACAGACTTCATTCAATGCGCATAAGAGCGACTCATCATGAAGCATATAAAAGACAGGTTTCCATCTCACTAGGAATTTGGAACTAGATTTTCTGCTATCAAACTGAAAGTGTCAGTGCTAACAGCCACATACATGTGTGGTGAAGGGCAGAACTGCGTTGCAATCCCACGTTTATTTTAAAGGCGGCGCACGGCCATCACAAGTGAGGTAACTGTCTGAGAAGTCATCTCATGGTGCAGCCAAACTCCTGTAGTGTTGTTTCTAATCCCCATGGTGAAGAAAAGCCTTACACCACGTCCACAGACCCCTGGTCCCATGGCGAAGGGTAATATGCAGCTTCACTTTAATGAGGCACCCCAAGGGCAGAATACTGACTAAATCTCGACATCACAACATCCATGCCCGCTGGAAGGATTCGAACCCACAACCCGGCAATCGAGCAATCAGACGGAAACGCATGCTCCTGATCGCTCGACGATCGCTCGTCGGTTTCGACGACCGGCTAAACTCCTGTAGTTATGTTGCAAAGCAATCTGACGGCTCGCTAGTGCGTCGATGATTTTTCTGCAGTCGATTATTCTTCATATACTATCAAAACGCCCAGGTTCTATTTACCAACAAGACAACATTCGACCACATACTACACGACACTCTCAATAATATCCTTGAGGATTTATTACCATTCTATAGCCATCCATGTACCCACACCTATAACCAACAAGAAAGATCAATCATGCATAAGCATTGATTATGAAACACTTTCCAACTGAAATGCAATTTAATTTAAAAATTTCTAAAATGTGATACATTCAGTGGTGATATCTTTTACATTATCACGCTACTACAGTAATTTATTATACTTACATATTTAAAACTGTATCGAAATGTAAATCATCTGATTCTCTATGCAAAATCTATGAATATTTCATTCATATAACTTGTATTCCAGACTCCAGAGCTAAATAATTTTGTGTGAAAAAATTCAGCAATTCTTATGTAACTCACCTTACAATCGCTTGAGATATTTGCATTCTGCATAAGTTAAAATTAGGCTTCGTTGAAGAAATAATAAAAGTTCAGGGATCATTTAAAATCACTACTATTGTAATTGCATAGGTACGGAATTTAGATAAACAGATAATACACAGATACACAGATAATATATATATATATATATATATATATATATATATATATATATATATATATATATATATATGTGTGTGTATGTGTGTGTGTGTGTGTGTGTGTGTTCAAAGTATTGGAAGCGTACCGAAGATCGGAACTCGAATTTTCGAAGGATCTACACTTTTTGGGGCTTCTAGAACACGAAAAAACTATTTTTAGGAAGACGTATGTGTGAGTAAGGGTATGTCTGTGTATGTTTCAGTGTGTCTGTGAGGATATTACATCGACTCTAATTAAAAATTAATGGACCGAATTTCATAAAATTTTGTAGGTATGTTTTTTATGGGAAATCCTGATGTTCATTAGATTATAGTACGATTCGTAATAAAATAATCTGCCTTCTTTGCGAAATGGCCGGCAGAAATTGCCTTTATCCACTCTAGCTAAAAACTAATGGAACAAATTTAACACAATTTGGTGTATAATATTTCAATAACCTACAAGTGATTTATATACTAAATTTAACAAAAGTTAGTATATAAATCTTTTGTAGGTCATTCTAGTACGATTCGGGGAAAAGGAACGGGCTATTTTTGCGAAATGGCCTGCAAAAATCGTTAAATATAAAAGAAAAAGACTACGTATGCTCAATTATATCCATTAAATTCCTATTTTATACGTGATTTTTGACGACAAAAAGAATAAAACTAACCCCATTACTCTAAGACTAGCCGTTCTTGAGATATTCTAGTTTTTCCGCGTTTTCTCTACGCCACCTTTGACAATATGTCCAACTATCAAATGAGAACCAAATTTAAGTTTAACGTGCAAATTCAATGTCATTTAAAATACTTATGGCTGTTATTTTGTGGAGATAAACTCAAATTATTATTGAAGAAATACAGAGAACGTGAATATGAGTCTGCAGGGAACGACATGTGCTGCCTACATCAGAATTTTTTACAATATTACAACAATGATTTATAAAAGTGAACGGGATTATTTACAGGCCATTTCGAACAAAATGTATGATCAATATTTAAAGATCCACCAAATTTTTGTAGAATAAAATGTTCAACAAATTTAAGCTGTGTACCAAATTTTAACTCTCTAGGACATAGGAAAGTGCATTAAAAATGCCATCAAATGCACATTATGAAGAGTTATATAAAATTAAAAAAAATATGAAAAATTTTTATCTACCAAATTTATTTTAAAATGTGAAGCCTCTCTCATATACCAAATGATTAAACTCTTCGAAAGATATTTATTATATAATATATCTCTTTTTTTCCCTATATTAAAAAATTTTAATTAAAAAAACTACTTAACATATTTTACTGAATTTTTTTTTATATATTTTATGGGACAATGTGAATATTTCCTAAAAATTTCGAAATAATTTGTTAATTTTAAATTTGCTTAAAAACGGTTTGAAAAATTTAGGTCCCATAGGGTTCCATGTATTTCATTTTTTCAACCCGCGTTCAATAAAAAACTAATTGGGTGATATTATTTATTTATATTCCTATAGGTCCCACAGACCGTCTGAAAAACATACTAAAATTTAATTTTGATAAAGTAATTTTTACGGCAGTTATCGTGCTAACGGCAGACAGACAGACAGACAGACAGGCAGAATGAACAAAGTCATAAACACTTTTCAACTATGTTGTAAAGTGTTAATAAAACACGCCTGATTGGACATGCTTTGACAGGTATTATAGCCTTCTTAGAATACCACTAAATTCGCCAACTTGTTGCAATATTGTTGGCAGAATCTTCCCTAGAGGGATAGAAGCAGCATATTTGAATCTACTTAGGCTACGTATCTTAGGCTACTATAGCTGCAAGATGAAGATATGGTATTTCGTAGAAGGTCCTTTTCTTGTTTCCACTATTTCTGAATTAAACGGAATTTATTTGCATCCAAATTGTAATCTTTTACATATACGTTTTGCAACAGAGTGTATTTATATACATATACGGCAATAGCATTTTTGCTTGCTTTATTTCCTTATTTTATGATAACCTAATGGTATATATTCGGTCACACAAATCCTGCTATATTACACCAAAAGAACTATTGTAAAATGCATGAACTTTCAACAAATTCTAGACACATTTGGTTGTTTTCCTGCTAACATTAATGATTTAATAGTAGGTTTGTGAATACTTTACTACATGTATTATTATTATGTTACACTGTATATTATAGGTGTAACCAAAGACTTATTAAATGTTAAGCAGACGTATTATAATTACGGAAGAAATTGTGAAATATTTATTTAACTATGAATAAGTTTGCAGGACTTTAAAGCAGCAGTTTAAAGCACTTATAAGAGCAATTAAACTGTCTGATATGGGAAGCAACTGACTTTCGCTACATAATACATGCACTTTACTTCTATCAATCTATATAAATAAAAATGAAAATCTGTCTGTCTGTCTGTCTGTCTGTCTGTCTGTCTGTCTGTTTGTCCCATCATCACGGGAGAACGGCTGAACAGAATTTGATGAAATTTTGTGGGTAGCCCAGAAATAGACCCACTTAAAATTATATCCGTGTTTTGAGTTTTTACGACCAGTGGTTCTCGAGATATTAGTAAAAAACGACATTTTCGTTTGTCTCATCATCACGGAAAAACGGCTAAACCGAATTTAATGAAATTTAGTGGATATCCTTGAAATATCCCCCCATAAATTTTGTCCAAGTTTCGAGTTTCTAAGACCTGGGGTTGTCGAGATATTAATGAAAAACGGAACTTTTTCCTAGGAGTTCTACTCCCTAACTCCGTGGTTTATCCAAACGAAAAGCTTGAAAATCGTTTGAAAGTGAATTAAAATTTAATCTCTGAGTTTGATGGAAGATTGTTTGCGTTAATTAGTCACTTTCTGAAAACATGTATTGTTTGAAACATGATTTAAAGGGGAAATCTATCTCCATGGTTCATGGTTTATTTAAAACAAGCTTTTACGGAATAATGAGAAGTATAGAGAAATCAAAATCGTTATTTAATTTCGCTGTTTATGTTACAAGACATGACATATTTAACATGTTATAAGATTCTATCTTATATCATGTTACTCAGAAACGCAATTAAATTAAATCTGTCTGTTAATTTTAATAATTATTTTTTCGATTTGAATAATAAATAAATGGATATAAAAATATATTTTAGAAAAGAACGATTTGATTTTTCTTATAGCATTTTTGACTGGATAATATCAATTACGGTCTTCAGGTTTAAAAATTATTATTATTTATATTTTCGGGGATTATTGATTCAAGGATTATTGATATTTTCAAGTTATTATGCAATTATTTTATTATGACAAAAATTGTTTAAACTCATATATTGTATGTTGTACGAATCTTCTACAAATACACGTGTATATCTTTTAATCTACGAGAATATAAGTAGTACAGGTATATTGACATATGTTTTGATATATATTGGCATATATTGGAATCAATTACGACCTTCTGGTATAAAGAGTACGGATATTATTGATGTTTTCAATTTATTACGTCATCTCTTTTATTTTGGCAAATATTTTTGAGACGCATATTGTAATACGGGTAATCTTCTACTAACACATTGGCATATTTTCTGATCTGCGACAATATAATTAGTACGGGGTTGCATATATTCATTCAATTCCTATTTTTTCTTCTGTAAATTTGCTTACAAAAGGGGGCAGGATGTTTTATTCTTCAGATCTGATCATGAAGATAATTTTATATAGTGAGAACATATATTCTTAAACTTCTCTTTAGGAGCAATAAATTTAATATTTTAACAGAATTTGCACATGATTGCGAACTTTAAGTTTCTTTAAATTATACACTCCGTACGAATAACGGGTGTGCTGTTAGTGGTTAATAAATTTTAACATTTTAGGAGGATATATCATGTTGCTCGGCATCGCAATTAAATTAAATGTGTTTGTTAATGTTTTTATTATTTTTTTTCGATTTAAATAATAAATAAATGGATAAATGGATATAAAAGTATATCTTATGAATGGACGGTTTGATTTTTCTTTTAATTATATTAATTGCTGACTGCGTACATCAATTTCATTTATTTTGGCAAAGAGTTTTCAAGCTTATATCGTATTTAGCTACTAAACTCATATATTGTGTTTAGCCAATAAATTCATATAGCCGATTGTTGAAACAGAAAAAGAGTAGAGCGGGTATATCTTCTAATACAATTGTAGTGTTTTCATTTAGTATATTGAAACGGGATAAGAATGTTTCATTCAGATCTGCAAATTCAAAGCTACGAATTTGGAGGGATATCGCTAATTTGACAACTTTTCTTAAACTTTGCCAAATTGACGGAAATGTCGCCAAATTGATATAAACGACACACAAACAGCTGCCATAAACCTTCGGGTTGGTCGTGTGGCTTGGGTCTTCTACATATCAATGAATTTTTTTTTTTTTGTTGTTAGAAGAGAGTACTGAAATGATGTTTGGTTAGCATTTATCTGTCAGACCAACCATCCTACTTAGTAATACATTTAGCGAATTTTTAAAATGTCACCAAATTGATAAAAATGTTTTCAAATCTATAAAAATATCTTGAAATTGATAAAATTGCGCTACATAAATGATATTAATTGTTTTTTGTTAGGGGATAGTATTGTGATGATATTTCGTCAATTTGTCGCAAAGTGGAACTGTCAGTTCTACAGTCCCACTTGGCGATAAATTTGGCGATTTTTTAAAATGTCGCTAATTTGACGAAACTGTCGCCAAATGTTCCATAGAAATATAACTATTTAGACGATATTTTTTCTACCAATTTATTTGAAGCAAATGATATCATGTCGTTTAGCAACGGATTTAAATCCAATGTGTTTATGCGGCAGACGATTTTTATTAAATCCTTTCCGATTTGAATAATGAAGATATGTATATAAAATAAATTTCATTGCCATTTCATTTTGGACTGGATAATATCAATTATACTCTTCAGGTTTAAACATTATTATTATTGATATTTTCCGGAATTATTGATTCAGGGATTATTGATATTTTTAAGTTATTACGCCATTGTTTTATTGCGGCAAAAATTGCTGACACACGCATATTCTACGTTGTACGAGTAATCTTCTAGGAATGCACGGGTATATCTTCTAACCTACGAGAATATAAGTAGTACAGGTATATTGGCATATATTTTGACATATATTGGCATATATATTGGAATCAAGTACAGTCTTCTGGTATGAAGATTAAGGGGATTAATTATATATTCAATTTATTACGTCGTCTGTTGTATTTTACCAAAAAACATTTGAGACTCATATTGCAAAACGGGTAATCTTCTACTAATAATCGGACATTATAAGTAGTACGTGTATATCTTCCCATATAATTTTAGCACTTTAATTTTGACATATATTGGAATAAATGACTGTCTTCAGATTTAAAGACTATGGGTTTATTGGTATTTTCAATTTATACATGTAATCTACTAATACAAGTTATATTTTCTAATATTCGCGTATATAATTAGTACGGGTCCCATACAATTTTAACGCTTTTATTTTGCATATATTGATTCAATTCCATATTTTTTTTTTATATTTGCTTACATAAGGGGTCCAAGATGTTTTATTCTTCAGATATGTCCATGAAGATAATTTTATATAGCGAGAACAGAGATTCTTAAACTTCTTTTTAGGAGCATTATATTAAATATTTTAATAGAATATTTTGATGAAACATGTCATTTAGTATACTATAATTGGGCATGATTATGAATTTCAAGTTTCTTTATATTATATACTCCGTACGAAGAACGGGTATGCTGCTAGTACGAAATAAGGGTGAATACGATTTATGGCACAATGATTTAAACACTGAAAAGTAGACAGATATTGGGCGTTTTTGTTGATGAACATATATAAAATTATTCAGGACTACCCAATTAACTTATATTTCGCTCAAATATAATTTGAAAATCTATATAAATAAAAATGAAAATCTGTCTGTCTGTCTGTCTGTCTGTCTGTCTGTCTGTCTGTTTGTCACACCATCACGGGAGAACGGCTGAACCGAATTTGACGAAATTTTGTGGGTAGCCCAGAAATAGCCCCACTTAAAATTATATCCGTGTTTTGAGTTTCTACGACCAGTGGTTCTCGAGATATTAGTAAAAAACGAAATTTTCGTTTGTCTCATCATCACGGAAAAACGGCTGAACCGAATTTAATGAAATTTGGTGAATAGCCTTGAAATATCCCCCCATAAATTTTGTCCAACTTTCGAGTTTCTAAGACCTGGGGTTGTCGAGATATTAATGAAAAACCGAACTTTTTCCTAGGAGTTCTACTCCCTAACTCCGTGGTTTATCCAAACGAAAAGCTTGAAAATCGTTTGAAAGTGAATTAAAATTTAATCTCTGAGTTTGATGGGAGATTTTTTGCGTTAATTAGTCACTTTCTGAAAACATGAATTGTTTGAAACATGATTTAAAGGGGAAATCTATCTCCATGGTTCATGGTTTATTTAAAACACGCTTTTACGGAACAATGAGAAGTATAGAGAAATCAAAATCTTTATTTAATTTCGCAGTTTATGTTATAAGACATGACATATTTAACATGTTATAAGATTCTATCTTATATCATGTTACTCAGAAACGCAATTAAATTAAATCTGTCTGTTAATTTTAATAATTATTTTTTCGATTTGAATAATAAATAAATGGATATAAAAATATATTTTAGAAAAGAACGATTTGATTTTTCTTATAGCATTTTTGACTGGATAATATCAATTACGGTCTTCAGGTTTAAAAATTATTATTATTTATATTTTCGGGGATTATTGATTCAAGGGTTATTGATATTTTCAAGTTATTATGCAATTATTTTATTATGACAAAAATTGTTTAAACTCATATATTGTATGTTGTACGAATCTTCTACAAATACACGTGTATATCTTTTAATCTACGAGAATATAAGTAGTACCGGTATATTGACATATGTTTTGATATATATTGGCATATATTGGAATCAATTACGACCTTCTGATATAAAGAGTACGGATATTATTGATGTTTTCAATTTATTACGTCATCTCTTTTATTTTGGCAAATATTTTTGAGACGCATATTGTAATACGGGTAATCTTCTACTAACACATTGGCATATTTTCTGATCTGCGACAATATAATTAGTACGGGGTTGCATATATTCAATCAATTCCTATTTTTTCTTCTGTAAATTTGCTTACAAAAGGGGGCAGGATGTTTTATTCTTCAGATCTGATCGTGAAGATAATTTTGCATAGTGAGAACATATATTCTTAAACTTCTCTTTAGGAGCAATAAATTTAATATTTTAACAGAATTTGCACATGATTGCGAACTTTAAGTTTCTTTAAATTATACACTCCGTACGAATAACGGGTGTGCTGTTAGTGGTTAATAAATTTTAACATTTTAGGAGGATATATCATGTTGCTCGGCATCGCAATTAAATTAAATGTGTTTGTTAATGTTTTAATTTTTTTTTTCGATTTAAATAATAAATAAATGGATAAATGGATATAAAAGTATATCTTATGAATGGACGGTTTGATTTTTCTTTTAATTATATTAATTGCTGACTGCGTACATCAATTTCATTTATTTTGGCAAAGAGTTTTCAAGCTTATATTGTATTTAGCTACTAAACTCATATATTGTGTTTAGCCAATAAATTCATATAGCCGATTGTTGAAACAGAAAAAGAGTAGAGCGGGTATATCTTCTAATACAATTGTAGTGTTTTCATTTAGTATATTGAAACGGGATAAGAATGTTTCATTCAGATCTGCAAATTCAAAGCTACGAATTTGGAGGGATATCGCTAATTTGACAACTTTTCTTAAACTTTGCCAAATTGACGGAAATGTCGCCAAATTGATATAAACGACACACAAACAGCTGCCGACAAACAGCTGCCGGGCTGCTTTCCCGGCCACACACTTAGCTGCAGTAAACCTTCGGGTCTGTCGTGTGGTCTGGGTTTTCAACACTTCAACACAAACAGCTGCCATAAACCTTCGGGTTGGTCGTGTGGCTTGGGTCTTCTACATATCAATGAATTTTTTTTTTTGTTTTGTTAGAAGAGAGTACTGAAATGATGTTTGGTTAGCATTTCTCTGTCAGACCAACCATCCTACTTAGTAATACATTTAGCGAATTTTTAAAATGTCACCAAATTGATAAAAATGTTTTCAAATCTATAAAAATATCTTGAAATTGATAAAATTGCGCTACATAAATGATATTAATAGTTTTTTGTTAGGGGATAGTATTGTGATGATATTTCGCCAATTTGTCGCAAAGTGGAACTGTCAGTTCTACAGTCCCACTTGGCGATAAATTTGGCGATTTTTTAAAATGTCGCTAATTTGACGAAACTGTCGCCAAATGTTCCATAGAAATATAACTATTTAGACGATATTTTTTCTACCAATTTATTTGAAGCAAATGATATCATGTCGCTTAGCAACGGATTTAAATCCAATGTGTTTATGCGGCAGACGATTTTTATTAAATCCTTTCCGATTTGAATAATGAAGATATGTATATAAAATAAATTTCATTGCCATTTCATTTTGGACTGGATAATATCAATTATACTCTTCAGGTTTAAACATTATTATTATTGATATTTTCCGGAATTATTGATTCAGGGATTATTGATATTTTTAAGTTATTACGCCATTGTTTTATTGCGGCAAAAATTGCTGACACACGCATATTGTACGTTGTACGAGTAATCTTCTAGGAATGCACGGGTATATCTTCTAACCTACGAGAATATAAGTAGTACAGGTATATTGGCATATATTTTGACATATATTGGCATATATATTGGAATCAAGTATAGTCTTCTGGTATGAAGATTAAGGGGATTAATTATATATTCAATTTATTACGTCGTCTGTTGTATTTTACCAAAAAACATTTGTGACTCATATTGCAAAACGGGTAATCTTCTACTAATAATCGGACATTATAAGTAGTACGTGTATATCTTCCCATATAATTTTAGCACTTTAATTTTGACATATATTGGAATAAATGACTGTCTTCAGATTTAAAGATTACGGGTTTATTGGTATTTTCAATTTATACATGTAATCTACTAATACAGGTTATATTTTCTAATATTCGCGTATATAATTAGTACGGGTCCCATACAATTTTAACGCTTTTATTTTGCATATATTGATTCAATTCCATATTTTTTTTATATTTGCTTACATAAGGGGTCCAAGATGTTTTATTCTTCAGATATGTCCATGAAGATAATTTTATATAGCGAGAACAGAGATTCTTAAACTTCTTTTTAGGAGCATTATATTAAATATTTTAACAGAATATTTTGATTAAACATGTCATTCAGTATACTATAAGAATTTGGGCATGATTATGAATTTCAAGTTTCTTTATATTATATACTCCGTACGAAGAACGGGTATGCTGCTAGTATGAAATATGGCTGACATCTGCTAAGCAATATACTTAAATCTGTTAAAATATATTAATTATAATTTCAACACTTTGGGGTAATTTTTGTAACTTTAGCTTCATTTTAGCCAACTTGTGACATTTTCATCAAATTGACCACACATTGAAAATCTGTCATGTTGGCGATATATCTCAGTTAGTCACCAAGTTCGCTTAGATTTTCGAAAGGTTTCACATATTTGATAATGCACACTACTGTTCATTTTTATGTTTATTTTAAAACTTGGAATATCTAAACGGTTCAAGTTAGCATTCTAATATTTATGTCATTCGTTTTAGGATAATATACATACATACAAATGTACTATTAATATTATTATTTACTGAATTGAATCGAATGTCTTGCATATTTTATGATTTTTATCAAAAAATCAAGTTTTAAAATTCTAAAGTTATATAGTTTTTGAAATAAATAGTGGTGTAATAGTCATCTATGTAATAATAAAAGAAATTTACATTCGAAACACTGCATTGGCTTGTGAGATCCTGCACATCCACAGTATATCTTTCTCTCTCACACACACGCATACACATACACACAGAAATCATCTCAAAAACTTTCGATTGGAGTTTAGGGGTGCATGACACGTGTCTGTCCGCAGAAAACACGAATTCGAATTTTCGATACTATAACATTATCTTCTCTATACATTGAATTATGTATGTATAGATAACAATAAGCACATCAATCAAAACTACAAACTATTATTCATATTAACATGTGTTGAGATAATAGTTTTATAATATAAACTGAAAGAAAACTGATAAGTTATGCCGGAAGTTGTGAATCATTAAGATTTCATTTTAGTTTGAATAATTTATTTTTCTTTATCAAAGTTTCGTGTCATTTACGCAGTGGTAACTACTTCTTTCAAAGTTCTAAAATAGACATGTAACAAATTTGAAAGATGATTGATTTTGAATAAACTTTTCAACAAACGAGTTCCAAGCTTATAATGAAATGCATTTCTTGGTAATGAAGATATTTGTTTTGTATTTAGGAATATTCAAAATTGGATATACAGAAGAAAGTATATGAAAACATTTTTTAAAGAATTTTTGCAAAAGTAAATGCACATTTTAATCCACGTGAAATTCTATAACTAAATTAATTGAAATATATAATTACAAAGTTATCACGAAGTTATTTTTACTTCCGTGTTAATCATTATTCTAAGATTCCATTCTCAATTATAAAGATTGCACTGAAACAGTTAACTTAAACATACATTTCTCGCTATAAATCAAAATGATGAAAATTCTATTTATACAAATTTCTTAAACGTTGCAAAATCTATTAACTGTTACAAAAAATGTAATGCGATATTCAGTATTTACACTTAAGCTCTTTATATTCAATATTTCCCGATGTTCTTTGTTAATTAACTTTTCACTCGTCCTTCACATATAAAATTTCAATTTCAAATTAAATATAAACAGAAAAATATAATACTTAATTTCTCACGTTTTCTTTCATGTATATAAATTTGCGCATATTTATATTTTAAAACGATGATTAAACTCCGCGTCTGGAAATTTTACGTTAAGTGTTTTCTGAGATAGATATTTTAAATAATTATGAAAATTATAGTTCAGAAAATTTTCAAAATTCTGTGATATAAAAATTATATTTAATTTCTTTCTGACGTGTTGAATCTAAATTTACCCTTCAAGATCGGTATATCGTGTATGCATATTTATTAATATCAAAAGTATTTCATTTGGAAACACTGTTGATAAATTTTCAAAATGTTTATATTTTTTCAGCAAAGAATGAGTAAATCTGAATATACTCAATAAAATTATTAAATAGTAGCAATCAATTATTTGAATATAATCAACATTTTTTAAAATTACACAGTTGCTCTATAAACTCAAAATCTAAATGAAAGTATATAGCATCCACTTCGATAATAAGAGCTTGCAATTTCGCCCCTGTAGCTCAACGGTAGAGTGTCGGCTGGCCAGTTCGAAGATCCAGGGTTCGATTCCCGGTTGGGGTAGCAAGGTCCTGTACACATATATATTTGAATCTCAAGATGTAGATATTACTGTCACCGTTTTTAATGAGAATCGACTGACATATTTTCTAAATTTTGAAATTAGTGCATTACATTTATGTTAGAATAAAACATATTCATCTTAAACAGATTAAAATAAATCTATTTACATATATTTACAAGATGCACATATATTTAAGAAGATACATATATTTTCAACATATTGGGTATATTCTTAATTATTATACATTTTTTTACAACTAAAGAATGATTTTTATAAAGCTAAACGCAAATAAACTATATTGAATCAAGTATGACAGTTTATCACATGAGACCATCCCTAAAGATATTTGTGATTTGAAATTTTAGGTTGGTAAATTAATTACTACAATTATTCGACTTATATTATTAGTGTAAACTTATACATTATTTTATTCTTTTTATTTAAATTAAAATAATTTAACATGTTTTAATCGGAAAGAAGGATTCTCTCATAAATGGCAACTACTATTTCATCATTTATATTTCAGAGAACTGAAAATATTGACTGTGAGATATATATTATATCTATGAAAATAATGTTTTCCGCAAAATTAATCTAACGGAAAAGTGAAATAATTCGAATATGTGACCATACTAAATAGTGAATAAGTTAGTATAAAGTTTGTATGAGAAACGGAAGTGCTAGTACACAAAATGGTATTCAATTATTCACCCTTGAAAGCAGTAAAGAATAAAATGACACATATTTCCCGCATCCAAGTAAGTTATTTTAAATGAAGATATGATTTGCGCAGAAAAAATTAAAAACTCATCGTACAGTTGGATAATAGGACATTGTTAGCCAAACATATAAGTGTAATATTTTCATTTAAGATTTAATCCTTGAATGTACATTCGTCGAAACATTACATATGCAGAGCAACAATTTTGCTGAGTAGCAGATGACATCATACCAACATCACAGCCGAGATATATTTAATCAGCAACAAGAAATAAAGATTAATGATTCTGAATACGTGGCAGATGTAAGAACTGTACATCATTAATCATATAGATATGGAGCTGAATTACAGACGTAGAAGCAGTTTCGAACACGGAAATTTCTATTTATTGGAAATATATTCCTTAACAATTTAATGAAATATTTCTTTGATCATCTATTCATATATATTATTTAAATTTATTTGCATTTCGAAAAATAATATTCAGCATTATATGCAGAATGTTATAATTATTTTTTTAATTTCGAACCATGTGTAATTCAAAGTTCACTGTTACAATATTATCAATATTAAAAGTCATATTAGGGAATTGTTTATAACATCTCGGGTGCTACAATGAGCGATAACATATATTCCAAAATGTTACAAGAGAATTATTTTAGCAAAGTTTGCGTTTTTATTTTGCGATAAAGAATAGCAGAAATAATAATAATTTCAAATATATATTTTGAACAAATGATACATTTTTAAGAGAAGTTCAACAATAGGATTTAGGACGTTTTGATTACAGTTTATACTTACATTTTAAAATTAAAAAAATCATAATTTATAAGCGTTTCCTGCATTAATATTTATATTTAACGAACACGTAATGAAATACTAAAATATTTGCAAACATATTTCAAGATACCATTGACAAGGCAAATTTTTATTCAAATACATTTTCCAAATTCAAAGTACCTTTAATGCTAATAATTTTGCATCTGTTTTGGTTATGAGATTCCACAATGTTCTATAATAACTCAACTATATATTAAAATTGATACCACGAAAACTTCATAAATTCGTAAAAATATTTTCCAATTCCAAGCATAAATGACTACTAATTTCTGTCTTTCCCTTTAACTTACGTATGATACAGAGTTTTAGCTGATAAACACATTTCAATGCAACTAAAAATTCATCAGACATTACTTTGATTTTTAAATACGGTAAAGTTACAAAGATTAATGGCACACCCTTCATGTAGGACGTCCATTGGTCCCAGTTCCAACTCCGTAACTCTCTCATATGACACCCTATGTTTATCGTAGAATCATAGTGACTTCTCCTGAAACATTTACCGCTGGTAGACAACCATAGACTAATATCAATGTCTCTCTACAGATATCCATTTATTCGACTACAATAGCTGTTGAAAAAAGGAACTGCTCAACCCAAGCATGCGCGGAGGCTCTGAAATTTTTATCATCTGCATTACACACTCTAGTTTGCATATGCTGTTCCAGCTCAATCGGTCGATTCCTTCATGATGTTGCAATTTTCACAATCATGAGTTTGCATATATATATATATATATGTATATATATATATATATATATATATATATATATATATATATATATATATATATATACAGGGTGTCCCAAGAATGACTGACATATTTGAAAAATGCATGAAAAAACGCTGAAAATGGTTTTCTCGTTGAAACAGCGTATATTTCTTGTTTTGGAGTTTCACTGCCTGGGCCACAGTTTTGTTGAAACGAGGCGCAGTTTCCAAAGGAAATTTAATGTCAAAAAAGGACCGTCAATCAATGCAATAACGGTTCTGTTCGAAAAACTTGAACGGACTGGGAATGTCAATGATGACCATGCTGGAAATGTCGATCGCCTAAGTTCGGCAATGACAGAGGCGAATGCTGAAGTCGTTTAGCAGGTGATCTAACAACGGCCCGGGTTTCCGTTCGCCGTGTTGCATCTGAGGCTGGACTACGGCGAATGTCCATGCACCATATCATCCGCCACACAATTCACTTGTTCCCTTACAAGATCCAGACTCGCCAACAGCTGGGTGCTGGTACCATGAATGCACGCGAAACGCTTACGAACTGTATGCTGCAGCAGCTGGATGCTGGCGAAATCAATGTTGGAAACATTTGGATCTCCGACGAGGCATATTTTTCCCTCGACGGCAAGTAGAACTGGCGCATTTGGGGAACAGAAAATTCATATGTTGCCGTATCTTCATCCCACAAAAGTCATGGTTTGGGCCGCTATTTCCTCCAATAGACTCATTGAGTCATTTTTCCATTAAGAAACGATTACTGCAGTATGGTATCTGGGCATTCTGCATGAATGTGTGGCAATTCAAAATGCTTTGGAGAAAGGTAAGAACACCTCGTGTTTCATGCGAGACGATGTCCAGCCAGATCGAACGCCTAAGTGTTCAATTTCCTTAGAAAACATTTCGATGATCGTGTTATTGCCCTTGAATACGCCAGACGTACAGAACGTGGCATGGATTGGCATCCCTATTCACCAGATTTGACGATATGTGACTTTTTTCTGTGGGGGTACCTGAAAGGCCAAGTGTACCGCCAAAATCCACAAACTATTGCGGAAATGCAACAATACATCTCCGCTGCATGTGAGACTATTCCGGCTGAAATTTTTGCACAGGTGTCTGCGAATTTTGTTCTCAGACTGCGTCATGTATGTGCTGCAAATGGTGGTTCTTTTGAAAACATCATTTTAAAGTTTTTGCAACATGATCTTACCATTTATCAGTTTTCCCATTCAGCAGCCCTATCTGTTGGTGATCTTTGTAACAAATTTTGAAAATTTGTTGAATAATATTCCCTGATTTCACAAACACAATGCAACAAACGCTAAATTTCAACGCCTTATGTTTTTAATGCATTTTCCATATGTGTCAATCTTTTTTGGAACACCCTGTATGGATATATATATAATATTCTGCATTTTAAAACATAAACATATACATAGAAAAACATTTCACAATTTTCATGTCTTCTATTTTTAAGTACTTTCTGTTTTTCTTTTCACGTGTCAGTTCTTCCTCTACTTTAATTTCCGAAATCGCATTTCCTTCTACATCACCCTGGAGGTTGATGACAGAAAAACTTTCTCTGTGTAATTATTTTTTTTCGAACGTAGTAAAAAAACAATTTAATTCCAATTTGTTTTTATATGAAAGGGAAAATAAATTGAATTTAGTCAAAAGATGACATATGTCATACATTGAACTTACTTTTGGTGCATTTTGAAAACATAACAGCTTTTTAACAATCGTAAAATCTTAAATTTTCACTCATTTATGCGCATACAATATTATTAATTTGCACCTCACCCCCGATATCATATCGAAGGTTGTTGATAGGACAACGGCGTGTAATTAATTTTTTAAATGAATAAAGCAATTTAATTTCAAAATATTTTATTTTTAAAGAATGACAAATCATATGTGGTTAATACATAACACACTCCTTACTTTTGGTGTATTTACAAACATACTCTGGTGATGAACGTCGTAAATAATAAGCCAAGTTTCTCAGTTTAAAGTGTCAGCTGTGAAGATGATTGGTATAAAGAACTATTTCGAAGTTTTTCAAACTGCAGGAGTGAAAAGTATAAAAAGAACAATTCATTAGATGTATTTCGTAATAAAGTTAGTAAGTTTACATAACATTGATATAAGTAGATATGCATTATATACTTAAGTTACAGTTTTATTACCCCAACTTCTTTCCATTCATATAAGTTCATTATAACAAAAAACCGCTTTGGTTCAAAGAGGCACATTTGCCATATTTATAACGAAAGACATCCAATAAATGTTATTCTCTAAACATTTCACACACAAATTTTTATAGATAACTTTGGTAAATAAGTTTAATAAAATAAGTACGAGTTTTGGCAATAGTTATTCATCTGAAACATTTTCATGACTAACACATTTTGCAAAGCTGAAAAATTTTACATTTTTTGAAGAATTTTGATATTTGTCCTTTTGTAGATTTTAAAAACGACATATGCGAGTTTTCTAATATTCATTCAAATTATATAATGTAATATAATTTATATTTATATAAAGAAATTATATTATAATTTCTATTTTGAATTTTATAATTTTTACTTCATAGATTGCTACAGGAAACTCAGCATAAAGAATTTGAACTGGACACCTTAAACAGACTTTCTGTAGAATTTTTATTTTTGTTGTCCTATTTGAAAAATTGAACCAAAATGATATATTTGAGAGAATTCGAATATCCATTACACTTATTTAAAGTTCGATATGTGAGACAGTTCTCTGTTTTCCTTAAAAGTATCAGTGGATTACTCAGCATGTCCATTTTTATACTTCAAACTGTATAAGTCGGTTTCAGAGTTTAGATGCAAATGAAGAAATTTCACAGAAGAACAAAATGTACTGTCCTTGGCGAATGGATTAGGTCCAAGTAACGTGGTTCCAGTAACAGCTTGCAAGATAAAATTGAAATAAAAAAAATACAGATTGAAACATTATAAAATACATTAAAATGCGAACTATTGACAACAAATGGCTTTTAAAAGCACTTGTGAATGAATATAAAATACATTAAAATATAAAATATTTACAACAAATGATTTTTAAAAGCAATTTTCTGATAAATAAAAACATCAATATTATCGTAAAATCTTTTGTATAGTTTATAAAAATTATTAATGGCACAATAACACTCAATATTAGTACTCATTTTTATTTCAGTAAATAAACGCATGCTCCTGGTAGAATACTGGAGAACATGAAACCGGATCCCATCTAATACATGGGCACAATCAATTCTGTTATTGAACGGATTCCCCTGAAGAAATAAAGTAAAATGAAATATCTTATGTTCTGTAAGCTTTTAACATTAAACATATCCCGAAAAAAGGTAGAAAATAAGGTACAGCACAAGTATCAGGTTTCTTATATTATAGATATCTCAAAATTGAATAATTTCGATTTTGATTACAAGAATTACATGAAAAGACCTCCACTTCGATTCCAGTCTCTGCCAAAACTGCCGCCGTGTTCATGCGGAGTACGATCACGTTAAACATGTGGGTCCGTAAGTCCTTCCGAGAGGTTGGTGGTAGAGGAAGGAGGGTACGGTCTCTGTGGATGCCTCCAACACTGGGTTCCGGTCTAAATTGGGTGGCACATCCCGGCCGTCTAAACAGTTACCTTACACCTTTCTGGTAGGTCGGACAGTCTGGGTCTCAACAACAACAACATGCACAGCACAGACGCATACTCAAGCCCAGACCTGACCAAGGTTTTAATAAGAATAATAATGGTATCTTCATTTTTAAAATCCTGAATAAGTATCTTACTGTAACCGAGTTTCCAATATGATTTAGAACATATATCAGAAATATGAGGAGAAGAGGAGAAATCAGACGCATAAATATCGCAAAGATCAGTAACAGAGAACTTTTCAGTCAAAACAGAGTTGTCAATACCATAAGAAAATAAAATTGGTACTTTTCTACGAGTAAAATAGGCGACACTACATTCAATAATTGTCATAGTGAATATGACATTTTGTCTAATTCTAATTAAGTCAATTATTTTTAAACCTTTAAACAAATATTAAAACCACATTTTACCTTATTTTAATTCATAATTTTAAATTCACTTTCCTTTATTTTAAATTACATCTGAAGGACGTAGCCATAGACTATACTAATTTTTAATCTAAATTATTTTCTTAAGCTCCTGCTGACTGAGTTATTTTCTCAAGCTCCTGCAGACTTGACACAGCTGCAAGCCCACGAAAGTAATCACTGTTATATGGTAATTTTCAATTCCCAATATAACATTGCTATTTTGAAAGTGGAAGGGGATCTAAAAAGATGGTCCCTCATACAGCGAGACAATTCATATAACGTTCCCTTAGACACAGCTGGACCGGACGTAGTTCGAGAGTGAAAAAGGGTGCTTCTCGTATTCACGTCAGCACTAGGTACTATATTAGACGGAAGGGGTTGAACCTCTTGACCCGAGAGGTCAATTAACTTCCTGATGGACATGGGAAAATGTTCGTGAGAACTTTCTGCTCGAAAAAGACAATGCTCAAATATCTGATATTTCAAGGGGGGCTTCGGCCAGTTAGATAGCCGGAAGGCGGAGTTATGTATTTACGGAACCAATGAGAGTCTGGGGGCCTAAGAGAGAGGGGAGAGATGAAGAGAGACTTAAACTTTTAAAATTTGAAAATCGAGAAGAGGAGTTGAATTTTTGGAGTGCTAAAAGGTGGTCGCACGAGGGCGACGAGAAGACACGCAGCTTATCGGGGAGTCAGTTTCCTCCTGCCGGTGACAAGTTCCGGTCAACGGCGATGTTCCGAGGTAGGCAATTTCTTTACATGTATTTTGCACGAAGGTCAATTGTTCAGTATGCTCTCACCCTCTCTCGCTATTAATGAAGAAATAATGTAGGAATGATAAATGGTTTTAATTAAATTTAATTATGCATGTGTGAAATGCATGTCACACGTAGGACAGGTGTTTATAAAGGCGAATTTCAGAATATGTATTGAAATAGTGTATGTGAGACATTTTATCCTATAGGTAATGTAGGAATGATACGGTAGGTTACTTATAATGGTATTGTTGTATGATTGTAAATTTAAATGAGTTATTACGAGTGCTGGGATTATTTAACATTCATTGTGGAATTGTTGACTTTATCAAATATCAAATAAGGTTTTAACTTAAGGAAATAAATTCTTTGTTATTGTTTAAAATTAAGCCTCTTCATTTTAATTACTGGTATTATGTATTTCTTTATTTACTCCACTTTACGAGATCGGTCCATGTAGCGTCAATACCTGACGTGTGATGACTCACATATCATTTTGGTGCCGTTTAAACCAGTTTCGAACCTGGACTCAAAATTATTGCACCCTTATCATATTGGTGCTCATGACCAATCAAACCTGGATTCAAAATTATTTCACCCTTCAGGCGACTTTGCTGTTGTAGACCAGTTATATGCCAGAATTTAAATTTTAATGAAGAGAATAATTATATTTGGAATTAATGAAAAATGAAAATATTGAATAAATTTTTTTTTGTGTAAAATAAGGATTAAATTAAAGAAAGAATTTTAAAATTAAAATAAATATAAGTAAATTTAAGAAAATTTATTTCACAGTATGAGAAGCAAACAAAGTGATGAATCATTATGTGTTCTCAATGAGACATGCCATATTGTATTTGAAAATATAATTATTAGGGAACTTGAAGCTTTTAAGAAATTTTTGAATTATGTAAATTTTTGTGTAATATTTTAGGAGTTTATTATGAGGATTGAAGTATTTGCATGCGTAGATAGTGAAATGATTAGAATTATGTTTTTGAATTTATGTGATATTGTATTTAAATATTTTGGGGGAACATTTTGAGGTGTAAGAAAAGAAAATAATTTTAGATATAGAATTTTTTTTTCTTTTCGAGAAAGTGAAATTTAGAATGGCGGAAAGCGGAGAGAGTCCAACAACGAGGGGTAGGTTACCAGGACTTATACACTTATTAGGGGAATGCAATGGCATAGAGAATGATGTAGAAATTTTTTTTGACCAGATCAAATCTTTAAGCAGCTTGGGGGATTGGTCAGAGGAGGAAAAGTTAGCAATTGTGAAATCTCGGCTAAGAGGGAATGCAAGAAAATTTTATATAGGGTCACAAGAATTAAGAAGGGAAACATCATTCGAAAAATTTAGGGATAGGCTATTAGAGTTCTTTACAGAAAAACCGAACATTACAACAAATCAGATCCTTTTCACGACCGCAAAACAGACACAGGGAGAAACGATTAAGCAGCTGGCACACAGAATAACAACACTAACTTTAAATTATATTGGCGACACAGAGCACAGTGAAGCGACACAACAGATTATGGATAAATTAAGGTTAAGTAAATTTTTAGAGGAAGTAACACCTGAATTCCAGAAAGAAATAATAAAAACTAATGCACAAAATTTTGATGAAGCTGTAAAAATAGCCACAAACTTGGAACAGGCAAATTTAGCTGCGATAACGGCAAATGTAAATAGTGCTACATATAGACAAGAAATTGAGACGCTCCGCAAAGAGCAACAGGAATTTAACGCACATATTTTAAATTCAATTACCCAAGAAATAAACACATTAAAAATCCAAGAAAAAGTACAAATTCCCACGACACAAACAAAAAAACCCGTAACATGTCATTACTGTAATAAACAGGGACATTTCATGAGAGAATGCCGAATATACAAAGCTGATCATTTTAAGCAAACCCAGAATCTAAACATAAACAACGCGAGAACACATTGGCATAATCAAATACAGTCTCCTCCCCACTCATTTCAAACCCAGCCGTATGATGACCACAGAACTTACTCCTCCCAGCCGGACACATACGATTATAGGCCAAACCACGCCTTTGGAAACTATCAACAGAGCAGAAATTACTATGCAGCACTCCCTCCACAAAGTAGATTTTCTAGGGAACAACGATATAATAGGGACGAGTCAAACCAAAACAGAATCAGAGAAACGGGTGTGCAAAGGAACGATGGAAGAGAGATGAATACAAGATTTGGATACAGAAATTTCCCTAATAGAAGAGATAATTTAAACTAATTGTGGGAGCTTTAAATAATAACTTACAAAGAGAGAAAAATTACAGGGTAAAGTTCCTTAGAAAAATTGAAATTCCTGTACAAACAGAAAATAAGAAATTGGAGATACATAACGATAAAAGGACTGAAAAACATGAGGAAACTATTGCATCTGTAGGAGAACAAATTGAAAAAACAGAATTGCCAACAATAATAGCTCAATTTAAAAATATACAAAGCGAACTCATGATAGACTCTGGAGCGAGCGTTAGTGTATTATCATTAGAATTGTTCAACAAAATTAAAGATAACGTCAAAATTAAATATGTGTCAAGGAGTGTTACAATATCAACTTTAACAGGACATAGTATTGAATATATAAAGACTGTGGAAATTCCATTCAAAATTCAGGGAAAACAGTTCAAACACATTTTTTTTGTCACAACAGCAAAATTTACACAAAAATTCAAGGGAGTATTGGGTTTTGACTTTTTACAGAAAAATCAAGCCATTTTGAATACACAAAAAAACATTCTGAAGATAGGCGACATAGAAATAATTTTAAATTCTGATAGGCAAATTGATAGACAAATAAATGAGATAATACAGGAAAAACCGAATCTAGCCAAAATTTTAAGAAAAGTACAAATCAAACCTAATTCGAGGGAGAATGTTGTAGTATATAGTGAGGAAAGTCTAGAAAATGGAACAGAGGTTTTGTTCGAACCCAAAGAAAAATCATACATTGTAATGAATTATGGAATATATCACATGAATGAGAACAAAATTAAAATTGAAGTTCAGAATAACACGAATGCGACAATTTCATTAAATAAAAACATGGCTTTAGGGAACATTACAACAGATTTTACGATACAACAACAGGACATTAAAGAACCAGAAATTAGTGAACGGACACATATATACGAAGAGATGATAAATTTAATACAGGCTAAACCGGAGATAATTGCAGAAAGGAAAAAAGATTTGAAAACAGAAGATTTTAATACTGACCACATGGACCCAAACATTAAGGGGACGGTGGACGTTAAAATGAGCAAAAATCGATAAAAAGAGGGTTTTTTTTTTATTATATAACATTATTCTACACATTTAACTGCACCAGGTGCAAAAAACCGCTAGTATCTATGATGATTTTTGAGGAAGTTATAAGCATTTAAAGTTTGTAAACAAACAAATCATGGACCTTTAAATTTCACACATAAGGTAAACAAACATCTGTCAGCGTTTATGAATCGATATTTTAATTTTAAAAATTAATATCTTCGTAAATTATTATTTTTGTAAATTGGCAACAGTGAGCTTTAACTGTAACCACTTCCTGGTTTGTTTACTATGGATTGCCGAAAGTTTTGAAGTGATAAATTTTTATAATATATTTCCTTACTTCTTGACACTATTTTCTTCATTTTTTGCTTCAAAAATAGCTCTTTTTAGATCTGAAAGTGCTACAGCGTACTTTTATGTCATAGTTTTTACAACATATATTTGTGTCAATTTTAAAAATGCATTCTATAAGTAGGCGTTTTCGTAAGCCGAAATCTCGACCGTCAAAGAAATCGCTTGCAAACAGCAACAAAATTCGTAAGCGGTGGTCATCTGTAAATAGTGTGGATAATTCTACAAATAATTCGTCATGTGTGAATGGATCTTCAAATAATTCCTCATTTATAAATAGTGTGGATGAATCTTCAAATATTTCCCTGTCCACTATTTCTTCTGAAAGTGCAACATCTACTACATATTTATATAATAAAATTGGAAGTGCTAGTGAAAACAAACTAAATGCATATTTTCCATCCGCATCTAACTGTGATTCAGAAAATTTGAATGAAAACACATATGTTTTTATGAATAATAATATGTGGTCAGATTTATTGTGCAATGTGAAGTGCAATGAATGTGATAGTAATTCTCTGGATGTAATATCAAAAGGGGCATTTGGGTACTCTTCAAAAATAGAGTTAATTTGTAAAAGTTGCGGAAAAGTATTCAGCACAGTATTTTCGAGTCCTCGAGTAAGCCAAACGAAGTGCTTTGATGCAAATAAAAAACTAGTTGAAGCATTTCTGAAAATTGGTAAAGGACATGCAGCTTTAGAAGTGTTTTCTATGGCTATTGGAATTCATGCCATGGATAAAAAAAACATTTTAATGTTTGATGTTCTTCGAAAACAAAGATGATGTTCTTCGAATTGCTCGAAGTATAGTGCGGAAGAAATATGAGGATTTGGATGAAAGTTTTACTAATGAAGAAATTATAGACATCACTGTTTCATATGATGGAACATGGCAGAAACGCGGTCATACATCTCTATATGGAATTGGATTTGTTATAGATATTCTGACTGGATTAGTTATCGATTTTGAAATCTTATCTAAATACTGTCCAGAATGTGTCACTGCGACGCGAGATCTTGGTGCAGCTAGTGCTGAATTCAGCATTTGGTATGAAGGCCATAAACCTGAATGCTCACAGAATCATGCCGGATCTTCTAATTCGATGGAAATGACAGCTGCTGCATCTATATGGAATCGATCTGTAAGTACTTGTGGAATGAGGTATGTAGGATTGCTATCTGATGGTGATGCGAAAACTTATCAACATCTGTCAGAATTAAATGTATATGGCAGTGATATTAGAATTATAAAAGAGGAATGCATAAATCACGTGGCCAAACGCCTAGGAGCAGGACTCCGTAATAAAGTCAAGGAGTGGCGTAGCAAAGGTGTTACTATTGGTGGACGTAAAGACGGTAGTTTGAAAGAGGAAACAATTATAAAACTAACAAACTTTTATAGGAAAGCGATTAAAGACAACGTGCCTCGCATAGAAGATATGAAAACAGCAATTTATGCTACCATATTACACTGTTCTTCAACCAACAAATCTCCAAAGCACAACAAATGCCCCGCAGGTGTCTCATCATGGTGTTTTTATCAACGGGCTCTTGCTAATAAGGAACCACCAAAATCTCATGCGACAATGAAGACAAAGCTGTCTGAAGATGTTGTTGCAAAAATTATGCCAATTTACCAAAGACTGGCTAGCAATGAATTGTTAACCAGGTGTATTTCTGGCAAAACCCAGAACGCTAATGAGAGCTTACACAGCTCAATTTGGAAAAACTGTCCGAAAGAAACATTCGTTTCTAAAAAGAGGTTGGAAATGTCTGTGATTTCCACAGTTTCGGAATATAACTTTGGATGTGTAAATAGTTTAGGTATGGAGGAAAAGGTGAACGCATTTTCTTTATCTATTGCACAGCAACGTGATAAACGCCGCATCAATCAAAGTTTAACTAGAAACACTACTGAATGGAAAGAAAACAGAATAGTTAAAAAATATTGTAAGTCGCAGAAAAATGCTAAAAATGTAAGAAAAGAAAGCAAAACATATGGTGCTGGTGAATTTGATTAGTTGTAATTAAAGGTATGTTTAAATTTTCTCGATTAATGATTCATACTACTATATAGCCTCGATTACTAGTTCATACTTATTTTTCTTAATTGCCAACGGCCCTACCTTGCTGAAAACACCGGTTCTCGTTAGATCACCGAAGTTAAGCAGCATCGGACGCAGTTAGTACTTGGGTGGTGACTACCTGGAAACACCGCATGCTGTTGGCACATTTCGGGTGCAGTAGCCCGGTGGTTTGCGTGCTGGATTTGCATGCTGCCACAACTGCTGCCGAAAGCCGACGCGGTGGTCGAACGGTCAAAGGCAAGCGTTTCCTCGTACTCGTTCGACCGCCAGGTTGTGGGTTCGAGTCTCACTTTAGGCATAGATGTTTGTGTTGTTGGGCGCAATGTGTTTCCACCCCCACTGGTGCACTGGGGCAACGTCATATGATGGCTAAGAGGTTCACGCATTGCATATCGCATGTAGCAAGATCACTTTCTCCATGCAAGCTAGGATCCGTACATGAGAATGGGTTCGACCTAAAGGTCGAAATCTGCGGAATGAATGTACCAGTGGTCCGTATGTACCACAAGGATGTATCTACAGTGGTCGGCGGTGGTCGGGGTTTCCATCACTCAGAATTTCCGACCACCACTCAATTGCCGAACACCACTCATCCAAAAAAATATACATATTACAATTACATTTAAAAAAAGTTATATTCAATTTTATCAAATGTTTTTCTTTAATATAAAAGTATAGAATACTAATACTGTTTGTGTGTGCGAATTAACGCAAAGCTCGTTTCGAAATTTTATATTCGCAATAATAATTGTTCTGGAAAATCAACCACCACTCACATTTCTCTAGATACATCCCTGGTACCAGTAGTCCATGTAGGGGCAGGGGTTCGACCTAAATGTCAAAATCTGTGGAGCGAATATATTAGTGGTCTGTAAGTACCAGTGGTCCATGTAGGGGGCAGGGGTTCGACCTAAAGGTCGAAATGTGTCTAACGAATGTACCAGTGGTCCATGTAGGGGCAGGGGTTCGACCTAAAGGTTGAAATCTGTGGAACGAATGTACGGAACGCTTGGGATACACAGCAATCGGAATGCTTGGCGACTACTTGGCGAGTGAGCTGAAAGTGCTGTGGGTTGGTCTCCGGATTAGCCAAATTTTTATATACTTATATTGCATTAACCATCATTTATCCACTATCTAAATAGTATTTCTGTCTTATTTACTTTAAATACATTTTTCTCGAAATAAAATTTTCAAAGGTTTTACATTTTTAAAATTGGGATCGTGACCTATCGGGACTGCGGTTTATCGTTCCACGACATTGCTGCTCATATTGGTCGGGATCCCATGACTGTCAGGCAAATATGGAATCGATTGGTCCAAAAAAGCCATACTGAATGCCATGCAGGATCTCTGCGGCCTGGACCACTAACAACCGAGAGGACAGACATGTTGTCCTCTTGGCCTTGCGGGATCGTACAGCCATGTCGTACCCTGAGTCAGGAACTGGGCTCGTTTGCAAGACGACAAGTGTCTGCACGGATAGTGCGATGACGTCTGCAGCACCATGGACTGTCAGCACGGCAACCATTGTTGCAGCTTTCATTGATGCTGCAGCAGAGATAGGCACGCCTACAGTGGTATGACGAACAACGACACTGGATACAGGAGTGGCACCACGTCGTCTTTTCACATGAATCTCGGTTCTGCATACAGCATCATGATGGACGTATCCGTGTGTGGCAGCACCGAGGAGAACAAACATTGCCAGCTTGCATTCGTCATTGTCATATGTGCCCAGCACTTGGCTGGATGGTATGGGGTGCCATTGGGTATACATCCCAGTCACCTCTTGTTCGCATAGTCGGTAATGTGGACAGCCGTCGTTGCATTCCTGACGTGTTAAGGCCCGTGGCTGTTCCCTAACTTCAAGGCCTGCGTGACACCATCTTTCAACAAGATAATGCACTACCGCATGTTGCCCGTGCTTTCCTGACCTTCCTAGATAGAGAGGGTGTTCGACTGTTTCCCTGGCCAGCACGCTCTTCAGATCTGTAACCCATTGAGAACATCTGGACATGGGTTGCCGAGAGACTGACACGCCACCACTCACCCGCCACTATGATTGATGAACTCTGGCATAGAGTTGAAGCCGCATGGAATGATGTACCCATAACTGTCATCCAAGCTCAATTTAACTCGATGCCCAGCCAGATTACAGCCTGCTGTTGCTGCCAGAGGTGGCAACTCTGTGTACTGAATTCTGCATGCTGTGTATGCCAAACCACCTGCAAATTTAATCATGTCTTCCTCCCATTATACCGTATACGTACAATAAATAAGATTCAGCTATTTGTTTTCCTTGGTGTAGCAAATTTAATTACCAGCAGTGTATTATATCTCCTCGATTACTAGTTTAATACGTATTTTTCTTAGCGGAAATTTATACTTATTTTTCTTAGATTGTGATAATTTATTTATTTTTTACTATAATATTAGTTTATTATTCTAAAAGTTACATTACATAGTATATATATATACTTGCATTGCATTAACCATCATTTATCCACTATCTACATAGTATTTCTGTCTTATTTACTTTAAATGCATTTTTCTCGAAACGAACTTTTCAACGGTTTTACATTTTTAAAATGCTCCATGCGTCTTAATTTTTGTTTGAAATGCATGAAATTTGGCAAGAAGACACCTTTCATACTTCTTAATGAAACTGGGTATGCATTTTACAATTGGACTTTATTAAGGTAATTAAAAGTGAATAAGAACCGAATGAAATGTGAAATTTTGATAAAAATTAAGTTTTAACGCAGAAAAATATTTTTAAAAAATTAACTTTCCAACCGATTTAAAAATACATACCCAAATTTGTTCATAATATGTTTTTAAGTGATCATAACGTAAAATTAATCAAAAATGTGAATAAATGGAACGCAAGGAACATTTTTAAATTTTTGTTAAAAAAAATTAAATTTAAAAAAAAAAATACAAAATTGAAAAAAATTTCATGGTATTATATATAGTAATGTTAAGAGGAATATTTATACAAATTTTCATGTTTCTAAGTCAATAAATAAATAAAAAAAATTTCAACGTCCACCGTCCCCTTAAACAAGATTTCCTCAAATTTGTAATGCAATATTCGGACGTGTTTTCAAAATCATTAAAAACTTTAGGAGCGACTGACATCGTAAAACCGGTGATAAAGCTTGCACATGACCATGCAATACGTTCCAGGCCATACGACGTTTCGTACGCACTGCAGGATACCGCAAAAAGTCAATTAAAAGAGTTAGAAGAAGCAGGGATAATTGCCAGAACAAAATCAAATTTTGCATCGCCGATGATTTTAGTGCGTAAAACAAGTGGAGAGTACCGCTTATGTTTAGATCTGAGATTAATTAATAACATATCCACTCTGTTTCCTTACAAAATTCCACGTGTGAATGAAATCATAACTAAATTAGCGGGACACAGATACTTTTCGAAACTGGATTTTCATTCTGCATTCAACCAATTGGTTTTACCTGAAGACACAAAAGAATTATTTGCATTTACAACGCCCTATGGCAATTACCAATTTGAAAGACTCGTTTTTGGACACGTAAGCTCCGCTCCAATTTTTCAACAGGTGATGGACACCATTTTAACGGACTTAAGAGAGGAAAACATACAAGCTTACATCGACGACATAATAATCCCGGCTAACTCTTATTCAGAATTAATACATAAATTAAAATTAGTATTCGATAAATTAAGAAAATACAACCTAACTCTGACACCCAGCAAATGTAAATTTTTTGTAGAAAAAGTAGCATATTTAGGATTTGAAATTAGTCAAAAAGGCATTACACCAACAGATGAAAATATAAACAAAATCACTTCTTTTCCAGTACCAAAAACTTTAAGAAAATTAAAAAGATTTTTAGGCATTTGTAATTTTTACAGAAATTCAATAAAAAATTATGCTCAATTAACCGCGGTTTTATCAGACTTAACAAGAAAGGATAATAAATTTAAATGGGATAATAAATGTGAGGAGGCATTTCAGGAACTCCAAGAATGTTTTTTCAAGAAACCATTACTTATACAGCCAGATTTTGACAAAGACTTTTATCTGACTATCGATGGCAGCATTCAGTCCATAGGAGGCGCTCTTTTACAATACAGAGAGGGAATTTTAAAACCGATTGCATATTTTAGCAGGAAATTATCGATACAGGAGCAAAAGTATCCGGCCATGAAAATTGAATTGCTTGCTATGCATCAGGGAATGAAATTTTTTAGAAATTTTCTTTTCGGCCGAAAGTTTTTTGTTCTTTCTGACCATTTACCTTTGGGACAGCATTTAAAAATACAAAACCCACCCAGCGTATTACAGAGGTGGCTTTTAGAGATATCTGAATACGACTATAAATTTATTCACGTTCCGGGTAAAGATAATTTATTAGCGGATTTTTTATGTAGAGATGATTTTGAAAGTAAACAAACAGAGCAGAATGAGAGAAAACAAAACATTGAGAATCCAAGGGGAGAAATTAACCTGATAGAACAAATTAAGAGAGAAAACACGGTGAAAAGAAATGGATATGTGAATGAGGATAGTGTCTATATTGCACAGATAAACACAATAACAGAAATCCCGGCATTAGATAGAATTTTAGATGAACAAATTAAAGATCCAAAATTAAAAATAATCAGAGAAAATTTACAAAATCGGAATTTTAAAGAGGGTAAACATTATGACACATTATATATTGACGAGGAAACTAATTTATTAATGCACGTAGGAAACTGGAAGGACAGACCTTGGAGAGACAATTTGAACAAAACTATAGTTATACCCAGAAATTTACAGAAAGAAATTTTAGCGATTACACACGTAACACATGCAGGGATTGATAAAACTTACAAATTATTATCGGATAGGTATTATTGGAATGGTATGTACAGTGACACACAAAATTTTATTACATCTTGCGAACAGTGTAGAAAGAAAAAGGGAAAAAATCAGTCCGTTCCCCTGGGAAGAAATCCTATACCTGATGGGCCCGTGCAAATTTTGTCGACAGACATTTGCGGACCGTTTCAAACTAGCACTTCAAATAATAAATATGTGTTATCGGTGGTAGACCATTTCTCCAAACATATACAAATGTTTCCAATCCCAGATATTACGGCCACTACAGTTGCTGATAGACTCTTAAATTACTTTATGAATTGGGGATGTCCTAGGACAGTTTTATCGGACGCAGGCTCTCAGTTTACATCTAATATACACCAAATTATGACAGAAAAACTCGGAATAGTTGCCAGAATAGCATCGGTACGTTCGCCATGGGTTAACGGTATAGTGGAGGTTACAAACAAACAATTAAAACACACCTTAGCGACATTAGCGGAGAATTCGCCATACTGGGATACTGCAGTACAATGCCACGTAGCTGTTTACAACGCGACTGTACATTCAAGCACCAAAGAAACACCAAACTTTCTTTTTTTTGGAAGAGACCTTCCAACCTTTTTTGAAACTAATGTAACAGAAAACAATACAGAAACAACATACCAGGATTACATATAAAAAAAAATAACAGTGATGAAAAACGCATTCAAGGAGGCAAATAAAAATTTAATTCTCGCGAAAGAACGCCAAGAAAGTCAACAACTCCAGAGAGCTAAATTCAGGGATTTGAAAATCGGATCGAGGGTATTCATGGAAAATAATAATAATAAGTATAGAAGAGGGAACCACACGGGACCTTATCGAGTAATTAATAGAATAAATAAATTTGTATATGAAACAAAACGTTTGTGACGCAACAAAACTCTGAACCAAAACCGGAACTAAAGGAAGTCAGGAGTCAAAATGAGAATATTCCGCTTATCATGTTGGAGGAAGAAATAGCAAACGGACAGTACAGAGACGAAAACACTCTTACTCTTAAATCCACGAAACCGGTTACTGCAGAAGTGCAAAACGAAACAACGCAGAGCGCACAAGAGAATGCAATCATCCCTCCAAAAGACTCTCCGAACGCAAACATTCTTTCAGCAGGGGGGGACTCAGACAGACATATCACGCTAGAAACGCAGGAGAATTTGGAACTTTCAGAACAGGAGGACTGTACACAAATTGAAGGAAACACGGATAAAGAGGCGGGAGAAATGGAACGGGATACACAAGTAGATAGGGGTTGTACACAAATGGAGCGGGGAACACGCAAGGGAAGTATGAATCAGCACAAAATTTACAAGGGGACGGTATAAACATTACAATTGATTCACGCACAGTGCTTCTTCCAACACCGGTTAGGCCGAAACACAGATATGCTTTGAGATCTTTAAAGAATTTAAATTTAAATTAATTCAATTAAAGCACGAAAGAAATTTAAACATAGGTAAGAGCGCGGACAAACCGAAATTCAAATTTTTGAAAATATGCAACAAAGAAAACACACGGCATTCACAAAATGCAACGCGAAAGATGGAACGCAAATTTTAAATAAATATTGGATTATAAATAAAGGAAATTTTAAATAAACATTGAATTATAAATAAAGGAAATTTTAAATAAACATTGAATTATAAATTAAGGAAGTTTAAATAAATATTACATTAATTAAGGAAGTGTAAACAAATTGTGAAATAAAAAAAATTGAGGAAATGTTAAATAATTCTTACATTAATAAGATGAAAGTTTAAATGAACAGGAAAGTTTAAATAAATATGGAACTATAAATAGGGGGAATCTGAGATAAATAAAACATAAATATATCATTTAAGGAAATCGAAAAAAAAAAAAAAGAAAAACAGTAAAATTTTAAAACAAAAGTAAACTTTCTCCACACGCTCTTCATTTAATTAGCGGACTGATCAACCATTGTTGGATGAATACGCGTGAGGAAATAGGAATTATAGAATTATAGTTTAAAATAAGTAGATAATTGGTAAATATAAAAAAAAAAAAAAAAAAAAAAAAAAAAAATTCTAGTTTAAATAAATAAATAATTCATAATTAAAAATAAAAATTAGAATTTAAATAAATAAATAATTCATAATTAAAAATAAAAATTGTAATTTAAATAAATAAATAATTGGCAATTCAAAATAAAAGTTGTAATTTAAATAACGAAATAATGGGTAATTAAAATAAAAAGAAATTAGAGTTTAAAATGGATTGAGAATTTAAATTAAAAATCAAAATGGCAGTTCAAAGAAAATAGATAATTGTAATATACGCAAATTATAATTTAAAATGAATAGATAATTTTAATAAACATACGCGAATTGTTGGTTAAATAAAAAGCATTTGAAAAAAAAAAAAAGCGTTTCTACACATATTTTGATAGGGTCACACATATTAATTAATTGGGAGAGGCGAACTTTTGAAGGGAACGCTAGACGACGGAGATTTTGGATTTAGGTTCACTTAACGGGAAATAACATGATATAATAATAAAATAGAATGTAAGAACAAAATAACACTAACCGCATTTTGATTAATCCAGAGAATGAAAGGGTATAATCCTAGAGGTAATCCGTGTAATTCCAGAGTTTTTAATCCATTTGGGGGCCTCGGTAGAGCACTTTCACATCACACAATCCTTAAGCCACTGAACACTGACCAGAATGGCGGATGACGAGATGGACCATTTTCAAAAAGGCGACATGTACGAGCCATGTACGACTAATTGGGAGAGGACCTCACACGTAGTAATGCCCGGATTTAGCCGCGGGTCAAAGGGGACCGCTTTTTCCCAGAAGTTTGCCTCTATCCAAGGACGGTGCGACCTTGTATCCAGGGGCTAGTTTTTCGTTTTGAACAGGGAATTTGGATGCTAGAATAAATGTTACAAAAGTTTGGAAATTGAAAAGGGAAAGAGGAGAAATGAATTAATTCAGGAGACTTTGCATTCAATTACAAGGGATATATGAAAAGAAAATGTACATTTTGGTATTCAAATATGGGATTAGAATTGAGTTAGATGATACTTGAGAGAAAATTTGTAATTATGTATGAATTGAGAGAATTTCAGTGAGTTATAAGAATTACGGGTAAATTTAAGTATGGTTTCATTAAGTGGGAAAGTGAATAATTTAATGAATTCGGGAAATTCCGTATCCAAGTATAAGATATGGATTAAACCAGGTGATATGTGAAAGAAAATGTATAATTATGGATATTGTAATATAGAATCGCAGGGGAGTTATAAGAATTTAAGTAGGATGGTAATTAAATATTTACATGGGTTTTTCTGTCATCTCAGAGATTGTAGGAAAATTTTAAGGTATTTTGCGGAAATTTTTGGAGTTATATAGGTCTTATTTTGATAGTATTTGAGAGGATAGTGTAATGGTTTAAGTATTTTATTATAAATATGTACATGAGTTATATTTATGGCACGTTCGATTGAGAACACATGATGAGGTCAGGAAAATATAAAGTGATAAGAGTGGTGAAGTCTAATGTATAAAGAGTGTAAGAATTTCAATATTTTAAGTATTGAATAAAATATCAAATTTAAATGGATAGAAAAAAATAAATAAAAATAAAAAATAAAAATGTATATATAGAATGGAAGGACATAAATAGATAAATAGTAGGAAGTTGAAAAATTTAAGTTTGAAGAGAGTATCAAATTTAAGTAAAAAAAATGTATATATTATGTGGAAGGATTTAAAGTAGATAAATGGATAGGATGTTAAATAAGAAATGTATATATATAATGTGGAAAAACATAAGGCAGAGGAATGTAAAATAAATAAATTGTAGGAATTTGAAAAATCTAAGTTTGAAGGGAGTATCAAATTTGAATAGAAAATGTATATATTTTATGGAAGGATTTAAAGTAGATAAAGTGTAGAAATTTCAATGGGGCAATTTTTGAGAATGTTAACAAATTTAAAGGAGTTTGAAAAAAAAAGAGAGTTTTTTTTGTAATGTTTCGTGAGCCGGGTGACAAATTAAAATTATGGAAATTGAATTGGTAAAAAAATATACTTTGGTGAGTTAAGAGAGGAGAGTAATAATAAGTTGGCCTGAGTGTAATGTATATGTATTGATTTGCTTAAACAAAACATGAAATAGCATACAGATCCTGTTGCCCAATGATTTCCAAGTTGTCAGCGATTCCGGTCACTCAACAATTCCAGACAAACAATGATTTCCAAGTGGTCAGCGATTCCGCTCACTCAACAATTCCAGACAAACAATGATTTCCAAATGGTCAGCGATTCCGGTCACTCAACAATTCCAGACAAACAACGATTCTCAAGTGGTCAGCGATTCCGGTTACTCAGCAATTCCGGACGTGCAACGATTCTCAAACGGTCAACGATTCCTGTTACCCAGCAACTCCAGCGATTCATGTTCATTTCTGCAACAAGGCCAGTGTTTAACCATAAGGAGATAGTGTACACTCAATCGTACCATTACAAAGATGAACAGTTTAAACAATTTTTTCTTTCCTATAAACTTTACAAAAGACATTCCACGAATGCAGCTACAATGTTTCAGATACAGAATAACAATAAATCGAACTGATGCTTACAACAAAAAAAAACAACTTTCCAGGAGCACTGTGATTTGTATTTATGCAAAGAGTATTTGATATTTTGTTACCAGTAATATCTTTGTTGTACTGAAATGACTGATATATGTATATATAGTGTAATGTTACAGATGACTCAGTATTTGAGAGAGGAAGGAGGTGATGTCACAGGTATACCTGACGTGTGATGATGAACTCGCCAATCGATAATTGGTTTTTTTCCCACCAAACTTTGGGGGGAAGAAGGGTAATTGTTATATGGTAATTTTCAATTCCCAATATAACATTGCTATTTTGAAAGTGGAAGGGGATCTAAAAAGATGGTCCCTCATACAGCGAGACAATTCATATAACGTTCCCTTAGACACAGCTGGACCGGACGTAGTTCGAGAGTGAAAAAGGGTGCTTCTCGTATTCACGTCAGCACTAGGTACTAAATTAGATGGAAGGGGTTGAACCTCTTGACCCGAGAGGTCAATTAACTTCCTGATGGACATGGGAAAATTTTCGGGAAAATGTTCGGAAAATGTTCGTGAATTTCACAGAAGAACAAAATGTACTGTCCTTGGCGAATGGATTAGGTCCAAGTAACGTGGTTCCAGTAACAGCTTGCAAGATAAAATTGAAATAAAAAAATACAGATTGAAACATTATAAAATACATTAAAATGCGAACTATTGACAACAAATGGCTTTTAAAAGCACTTGTGAATGAATATAAAATACATTAAAATATAAAATATTTACAACAAATGATTTTTAAAAGCAATTTTCTGATAAATAAAAACATCAATATTATCGTAAAATCTTTTGTATAGTTTATAAAAATTATTAATGGCACAATAACACTCAATATTAGTACTCATTTTTATTTCAGTAAATAAACGCATGCTCCTGGTAGAATACTGGAGAACATGAAACCGGATCCCATCTAATACATGGGCACAATCAATTCTGTTATTGAACGGATTCCCCTGAAGAAATAAAGTAAAATGAAATATCTTATGTTCTGTAAGCTTTTAACATTAAACATATCACGAAAAAAGGTAGAAACTAAGGTACAGCACAAGTATCAGGTTTCTTATATTATAGATATCTCAAAAATTTACTTTGAATAATTTCGATTTTGATTACAAGAATTACATGAAAAGACCTCCACTTCGATTCCAGTCGCTGCCAAAACTGCCGCCGTGTTCATGCGGAGTACGATCACGTTAAACATGTGGGTCCGTAAGTCCTTCCGAGAGGTTGGTGATAGGGGAAGGAGGGTACGGTCTCTGTGGATGCCTCCCCCACTGGGTTCCGGTCTAAATTGGGTGGCACATCCCGGCCGTCTAAACAGTTACCTTACACCTTTCTGGTAGGTCGGACAGTCTGGGTCTCAACAACAACAACATGCACAGCACAGACGCATACTCAAGCCCAGACCTGACCAAGGTTTTAATAAGAATAATAATGGTATCTTCATTTTTAAAATCCTGAATAAGTATCTTACTGTCACCGAGTTTCCAATATGATTTAGAACATATATCAGAAATATGAGGAGAAGAGGAGAAATCAGACGCATAAATATCGCAAAGATCAGTAACAGAGAACTTTACAGTCAAAACAGAGTTGTCAATACCATAAGAAAATAAAATTGGTACTTTTCTACGAGTAAAATAGGCGACACTACATTCAATAATTGTCATAGTGAATATGACATTTTGTCTAATTCTAATTAAGTCAATTATTTTTAAACCTTTAAACAAATATTAAAACCACATTTTACCTTATTTTAATTCATAATTTTAAATTCACTTTCCTTTATTTTAAATTACATCTGAAGGACGTAGCCATAGACTATACTAATTTTTAATCTAAATTATTTTCTTAAGCTCCTGCTGACTGAGTTATTTTCTCAAGCTCCTGCAGACTTGACACAGCTGCAAGCCCACGAAAGTAATCACTGTTATATGGTAATTTTCAATTCCCAATATAACATTGCTATTTTGAAAGTGGAAGGGGATCTAAAAAGATGGTCCCTCATACAGCGAGACAATTCATATAACGTTCCCTTAGACACAGCTGGACCGGACGTAGTTCGAGAGTGAAAAAGGGTGCTTCTCGTATTCACGTCAGCACTAGGTACTATATTAGACGGAAGGGGTTGAACCTCTTGACCCGAGAGGTCAATTAACTTCCTGATGGACATGGGAAAATGTTCGTGAGAACTTTCTGCTCGAAAAAGACAATGCTCAAATATCTGATATTTCAAGGGGGGCTTCGGCCAGTTAGATAGCCGGAAGGCGGAGTTATGTATTTACGGAACCAATGAGAGTCTGGGGGCCTAAGAGAGAGGGGAGAGATGAAGAGAGACTTAAACTTTTAAAATTTGAAAATCGAGAAGAGGAGTTGAATTTTTGGAGTGCTAAAAGGTGGTCGCACGAGGGCGACGAGAAGACACGCAGCTTATCGGGGAGTCAGTTTCCTCCTGCCGGTGACAAGTTCCGGTCAAGGGCGATGTTCCGAGGTAGGCAATTTCTTTACATGTATTTTGCACGAAGGTCAATTGTTCAGTATGCTCTCACCCTCTCTCGCTATTAATGAAGAAATAATGTAGGAATGATAAATGGTTTTAATTAAATTTAATTATGCATGTGTGAAATGCATGTCACACGTAGGACAGGGGTTGATAAAGGCGAATTTCAGAATATGTATTGAAATAGTGTATGTGAGACATTTTATCCTATAGGTAATGTAGGAATGATACGGTAGGTTACTTATAATGGTATTGTTGTATGATTGTAAATTTAAATGAGTTATTACGAGTGCTGGGATTATTTAACATTCATTGTGGAATTGTTGACTTTATCAAATATCAAATAAGGTTTTAACTTAAGGAAATAAATTCTTTGTTATTGTTTAAAATTAAGCCTCTTCATTTTAATTACTGGTATTATGTATTTCTTTATTTACTCCACTTTACGAGATCGGTCCATGTAGCGTCAATACCTGACGTGTGATGAATCACAAATCAATCACATGTAACAACCCTCCCCCCCTCCCTAAACACACACACTAAAAACACGTAAAAGTTCCTTTTACATGTTCAACGCGTAACGGTCAAATGCCTTAGCAGGCAGAAACTCAGGATTCCAAGAGAAACCTAGTGGCACCACTCCTGTTACTGCACGATTAAATTGCTTTATCTCTTAAAGAAAACAATTTGAACTGTCGTCTATTAAATTTGGTGCCAAATGTCACTCCCACTGGACAACACACGAACCAAAAGTATATGTTTCCAGGATCCTAAAACTGGGAAAACAAGCAATTTTACCCCTGGATTTTAACACTGTCCAGACTATATCCAATTAAAGATATTTTTATAATGCCCCCAGTTAATTACTTGGGACCTTAGTAATGCGCTAGAGAAGATCACGTTGCGTAGGAGTGAGAGTTAAAGATGTTGTTGGAAGAATACGAAGTGCATATATGGTCCGGCCCTGTGCCCGGAAACTAAGGACCCCTTTTTCCATGTTTTATTACGTGCTGAGATTTAGTCCAAGTGAGACACATAATTTCGGGCTCCCAGCTCGAACCCTTGATACAGGACATGAGTCCAATTGGTTTGCGCCGTATTTTAGGCTTAATGATTCTCTCACTCTCGGCCTTGTTTCTGGCCCTGATATTGGCCCCACTGATTTTAAAGACTCGGAAATTGTAAGAATACGAAGTTTGACTGCTGATTTTATGCCTTTGAAGGTGGCTATTCTCACCAAAATAATACCAGGCTATCTGAATTGCATGTTAATATGTAAATGCCGCAGCTTCACAGCAACCACACTAAATTCATTTTATTAACTCTAATGACCATGCCTAGAGCAAAAATGATACGTATGGTTTCTCAATACCGTCCAAATTGACACTGTACAGACTTAATGAATGCAATAAAGTACAATATAATCATCAATGAAAGTTGCCTGCCTAAAGATATTGAATACAACTTTGGGAATCAAGACTCACGATACATAACTGCATCCACGATACATAACTGCATCACGATACATAACTGCATAAGAATTCGCCAAAGGATGTTGATCCATTGAATTCAGCAAGAATATGAGTATAGTGCATATTAGTGAAATTGAAATCGATTTTAACACCCACATTTATTTTGCCATCACAACTTACCATACAAGAAAAGACGAATGTATTACGTAAAGTTAAACTCTGCAAAAAGTGAACCTAAGCAATACGTGACAGTATGTGCTACCACGTAAGTTAACTACACATTTTACGAACTTTATTGATATAAATGATATTAAGTATAAAATACAACTTCATCAAAATTGTTAGTATACTATGATTCAACAAATAAGCATTTAACATACCTACCCTGCCAGACATGGGAAGAATATGTTGTTTATGAAATTTGTATTTTACACCTTATTTCCTATAAGGTATATCTGAGTTACAAAACTTTAAAATTTATGAAATACTAAAAATATGAATATTATAAGAAATGTGTTAATTTACGAAAATCAGAGATTACATTCAATATTATTTTGTCATTAAGTCAAGATGAATATAATGATTGTCATATATATATATATATATATATATATATATATATACAGTAAAGCCTGTAAAGTTGGACACCTCTATATGTTGGACACCTGTCTATATTGGACACAATTCGGTGGAACGAAACAAATTCCTATGTTTTAACATGTATATAATACTGTCTAACTTGGACACCTGTCTATCTTGGAAGTTGGAAGCTGTTTACATTACTAAGTTGGACAAGTTCCTAAAAATTGGCGTTTGCATAAAGGAAGTAACCTACCACTTTTGATCTTTCTTATCTATTACCCCAGGGATTATCTTTTGTTGTTGATCCCTAGAAGTATTCCATTTTTGTTGTTATCACTTCCAGGAAGCTCTTATCTGCCCACATTTCTTTCTTATTGTTGCTAAGGGGTAGTCCCTCCCCACCATTCCACAACCCTCAATTATGTATCAGAACCTTTTTGTTATCACTTTGTTTACACACACAATAACAACACACTTGAAGAATGCACATTTGTAGCTTCCCTACCCCATCTTTCCATTGTCCAATTAGATTTCTGCATCTTCTGAATAAAAAGGGGTTTATCTACCCTCAAAAGTCACATTTGTTTCTTAGTGCATTCTAGAAAGGTGACTGTGATTTTAGTGACATGCACATGATTGCCTAGACAAAAGTGACAGCTGCAGAAGTTGGCAGAGGAGTTCGGCATATCAAAATCTACTGTTTCCAATATAAACAATAAGAGATCTGATATGATACATGCATGGGAACTGAACTGCTCTGGAACAAGAAAAAAATCTGTATCATAAGTATTTTGTAACAGTAATTACAATATTTAATTAAAACCATTGGCTTATTATTATTTTCTATATGTTAAAAATGAAGTCTTTTGATGTGCTTTATTGAAGGATGAAAATGAAATTTTATCACACTGTCTATGTTGGACACTTGTCTAAGTTGGACGCTTTTAGGGGGAACCGTGAGCGTCCAAATTAGACAGGTTTCACTGTATATATATATATATATATATATATATATATATATATATATATATATATATATCATGCCTTTACCTTGCTTTATATAATCATGCCTTTTGATTTGTCTCTGACTTTTGGAACTATTTTTTGCAATTGTGATTTTATTACAGCTGACTTTGAGGATAAGTATAATTTTTTAAATCTAAAAATTTGTTCATTTATTCAGAGAAATAGACATTAGATTTTGAGAAGAGTTTATTTTATCTTAATGATTGGTCACGCTCTCTGATCTATATACTTTTTTTCATATATCTGTAGTACGACGGCCAATATGCACCTGGTACTAATATTCAGATGAATACAGTTATATGATTGCTACACGATTAAAAAAGACATGCAACTCAGCCTGAACATCGGTATAAAAACTAGCATCCAAATTGGACAGAAAAAGTTTCAAATTATCGGCATAAAATAGACAGTTTTGAAAACAATCAGCGAGGTCATTGATGGAAAGAACAAATAACAAGGGACTCAGAACAGAACCTTAGGGCACACCATGAAGTAGCCAAAAAACCCTTACTTAAGCAACACCAATTAACACCCATAAACCTAGAAGTTAAATATTATTTTAATAGCATAATCAAATTAGAACAAACACCGATACTCTTTAATTTATGAATCAAAGTATCTTGATCTACCGAATCAAGATCTTGCGTAAAATCAGTGTAAACAACATCCAAATGAACCCTCGAATTAATGGCGTCAACCACATACAAATTATAAAAAAGGACCTACCATTCATAAAAACATGCTAACTAATAGAAATAAAAGTTCGAAATTGACCGTAGAAGCATTTATGCAAAATAAATTTAAAAATTTTATCAAATGGAGAAATAATAGAGATGGGCCTGTACTTTTCAATATGATATTTGTTATACCTTTTGAAAATAGAAAGTTCGAGATATCCTCAACTCATCCATGGAAACATTAAAATTGATAGATAAGTTAATATGTAATAGAGAATGATACACATGATCAGTAGAACACGCGTTAATAATATACGCAAGAACACCATCAAAACTCAACGAGCCAGAAAATTTTAGTCTATTAATACCATCCAAAATATCTGAGGCAGTTACATGATTAACATTAACTACATTAGAAAACGCAATTATGGGATAATTGGCAGGGACAATATCAGCATAGAATGCTATCAGATCGAACAGTATCAGCATCACCATATAATTATGATTCGTAAATACTGGAACTCTGTTTTAAAAGTGATCCAACATTCGAATGATCATAAATTCTTGTATGGTTTTTTGAAAAAACATAAAAAATTATGATCTTTCAACACTGCGAAATAAATAGTTATTTTATGCCTAATTTTTTACAAATTTTAGAACACTAGTTTGTACCATTGTCGAGATAACGCAGGCTTTTTAAATAAATGCTGCTAAAAATTATTTCAAATCTATCTATAATATGTATCTTCAATTACGTAATACGTGACGTTAAATTTGACGACCTTAGTGACTAATTTGACAACATATAACTATCATTGGTGCTTTCTGAAAATGGCTTCAATTTGACTAAAATATATCCAACAAAAACAAAAAAATGGCACTAAAGAACAAAAATCCAGCCAAATTGGTAAATTAATAATTGACAGATTAATCTTTTAATAGACCATATTGTTTAACCAATACTAGCAATATTTCCAATTGTCAAATTACATTTGCGGTAAATATACGGTAATTTTAAACTTCAAAATATTTTTCATGTTGTCATTTAGAAAAGTGCGACACATTAAAGTAATTTCCAACGTCAAATCTCTGTACCGTGCATCATATATCGGTTTGAAAATAGTAAAATGATTGCATTTTGTAGAGAAAGGTTTGAAGGTTTGTTGAAAACATGAATTTATTTTTTTAAATTTCCGCTTCTTTATAATTCACATCACGTATCAAGCTGTAAGATCTTCCTCGTCAGCAAAAACTTTTCATTGTTGTTCTCTGAAAAGTTAATGATATGAGTAAAATACAAAAAAAATTGCGTCATTAGATTTTTATAGAATAAAACATGATTATTCTTCAGCAGAGTGAAGTGACATTGGTTTCTTAAGATGAGAAAAAATAATTTATTTCTTTTCACAGAAGCAAGTGGTTACGAGTACAATATATATATACTTTCGTAGTTTTTGCAGCAATAGATATGTAGTTTTAATTGGGGTTTTATGTTTATAAAAATAATTATTTATTTGACAAATTTGATTATACATAATATCGATTTATGAATAGATTGTAATGTTTAATCAGTTTAAAACAGATGTAAACAATACAATTATAATCCATTTTTAATTGTAAAGAATGTAAGGAGTCTTAATTTATTTAAAATCGAATAATATTTCTTACATTTATTTTGTTTATCACAAGTAATTATAAGCAACAACTTTGAAACGTCTTTTTCAGAAAAGTTTAAATTTAATCTAAACAATAACCTCACAGAAAAAGCTATTGTAAAATGTCTAACAGATAATAGTAACTATATCTTGCGAATTTGAACATTTTGATCAAAAATACGGATCTAAATGTAAATGATTAGTTTACAAGACATGAAGTTCAGAAGGAATCCCTTATCTGCATTACTTGTTGAAACCCTTGTTCACCGTTATTAGAGACGCTACGTGAAACTTGGGCTCAACATGTTTTTGAAAATATAGTTTTTACACTTTTATCTGGATTTCTTCCAGGCTAACAGTTGTGCTGTCAGTCTATCTACCGTTAGTCTATGTACCATAGTCAGCTAGTTTATATAGTTAGCGTAAAATATTTCACATCCGGATACCAGCGCCAAATATTGCACTGAACATATACAGATATTAAGCTGTGAAAACTCACCAGGAAACACTCTCTCAGGCACCAATGATGCCGTTAATGGTGTCATCAAAAATAGCCGCCATGACTCGACGTCTTGATTTCTGTAAGTTGCAATATCTCAATAACCAATGATCGGATTTTATTTTTTTTAGTCTCAATTTGACTCCAATAAAACATATTTTCTGAAATTGCTTATAAATAAAACTTTATTTGAAAAAAATGTTCCGAGTTCATTTTTTGTAGATACAATTACAACTCAAGTTATTTTTTGACATACGAAGCATTATTAGTTTAATGCAAAAAACTATCCCCATTTTCGAAGACGAAAGCATTTCTCAGTTTTACATATGATTGTATTTTATTTTGTGTCTGTTGAAGTGACATTTTTATGGGAATTAAAAAAATATATCGTGATCCTTAAAAATGTTTTAATATTAAAAGTATGTGGTTAAAATATTCTCATTCTTTTTAACACTAGTACAAATTAAGGTAAACCTGAGTATAACATTGAGACATTGTCGTCTTCTGCACTTATTTTTGCATTTATATAATATTACTTTCTTGAAGTTTCTTTCGTCATTTCACAGTTTTTATACCAAACAGGGTAATACATTTTTCAGTTTTTCCTCCACATCCAGGCGACGTAAAGTTTCCAAAAATACTCCTGTATCTTCATAAATCAACGACTATTTATTTATCTTTTGATTTCACAGAGATATTCCTTTTAACTCATCAGAAAAAGGTTATTTCATTTTTGATGGCTCAAGAAAGGATGCCTATCTCTGTATCACACGCTCATTTACGTACTTTTTCAATTGTACCTTTCCCTTTACGTACGTAAAATTATCCTACTGTTACTCATTGTAATGAATCATTCGTCTCAAAGATGATTACCATGGTCCTGAAAAACTTCACAAACGAAGAAGCATGTACTGAAACATTATATAAAAGCTTTCGGTATTTTCATGATGATGGTCTGTAGAAGCGTCATCTTTCTTAAGACCTTGAATTTCTTCTAACTGCAAACAACATTATTGATATTCCAGGTTTGCATATTATACATATTATAAGTCCTCTCTCATGTCTAAGAAGTGATGTTTTGTACATAAATTTGGTCATGGACTAACCAAGAAAACTTCTTTTACAGTCCTCGTTCAAATTCACGGAACACGTCTCGATGCAGTTCTGATAATTGCTTTAAGTTGTACAAAAATAAAGGTATACGTCGAGATTAATTAACATGATGTAGAGCGAACAGCCAAAGACAAATGCAAACAGACAGATGCCGATGTGTCAAGCCTGAACTAAAGTGTACAGTTCTTCTGAGGGCAAGTAAGTGTTCGAGGGATCAAAGAAATGAAAGACATATTTCTTGTTGTGCGAAAATATTCTAAGGGCCCTAATGTATATCTTTAATACCTATAGAAATGGCATTTTAAAAGACCAAAAGCAAAATGTAAAACGGAGAAATAATTTCTTATTCGAAAAATATATTTTTTTGTAATGCATTAAATTAATAACGTATTTTTTTATATCTAATAAATTTTTAACTTGTAATTGTTTCTATAGAATTACAGCTAATTATTAAGTGTTATTGTTTCTATAAATTTCGAAAAACGGGCGAGGATAGAAAGAAATATTTGACATACTCCACTGTAGCTCTTAAAAATAAAAACTAAACAATTTGATACCATTTTTCTGCTAACAATAAGGGTACATCATACATATATCCAACGTTGAAGAAACAATCATTCAAACCGGGGATCAAAATCCAGCTTCCTGGATTATGCACAGATCCGCTGCCTATTACAAACCTCTGAAAATTTAGGAAATTACTAAAATTACTTTACATACTTCCCCACTTGAACATGACCGTGGGTGTCACCGCTTCAGAATCTATAATGTCTGAATTTGGACGCCATCTACATAATAATAACTTAACGTAATTTTCTATTTCCAGACGCTACAGAGACCCTATAGTGACCGAAAAGGCACTCTAGATGGCCTCCAGAGAGTTTTTTTTATACTCATAAGTTATCAACAACTTTGATAAAGTGTGTAGGTTTCACATTTAATGACAATCAGCCAATTAGAAAGCGAGAAGAGCGCGTGATATTGCTTGTTTCAAATGTTATCATATGTTTTAATCTTATTTGTTTTGGAATTCATTTTCAATAGTAAAAATTCAAGGAAAATTCATGACTACATATATTATAATTTATTATTTAAAGTGTATATAAACATTTTTCTTATGTCAAAACAGTATCTGTTATCACCTGGCAAAATATATAAATAATGCATCCTTCTGGCCATTCCGCGGATTCCAAAACATTAATTTTATGCCTTACACATATTTTACTAAGGTGTCGGTTTTGGGTGAAACCACAGACAAGAGATAAATTGGAATTTTATACAATTTTTATTACATCAGAAAATATCAGGGCAATGATCAAATCAATGTACATAACATTTATAGTGGAATAGTACATCCTCAAGTGAATTAGCAAATAACTCAGAATCGCTCTCGGTAGGGTGTGGCAATTGAGAACACTCCTGGAGGAAGGAAAATAGAGAGAGTACACATTACACATTCTGATATGCGATAATTACAAGTGATCTTCATAATACACTTAACCCGTTCAGGACCGGCGAAAGGAGAAAGAAGCGCTTCCCCAGGCCCGCGCGCTCAAAGAGACTACGCACGCACGGGACCGGGCATTTTTCCCCGTTAAGCCTAATTTCATTTAAAAATTCATAAAAAATCATTACTGCAGTTAAATACGTTGAAATTTGCAGATTATTATCATTGATAGTATCTGAATAAACTGTAGTAAATTTTTCACGATATGTAAAAACACAATTGCGTAATTTAAAGAAAATATTTTCATTTTGCTAAAAAAAAGTTACATAAAATAACAAAAATATAAATAACAAAAAATTATAAACTTACGAGTATTCAAAATATAGATAAAATATTATAAAACTGAATATAAGAAAATATAAGATAAATGTAAGAAAATTACTCAATAATATTTAAAACTTTTGTAACTTATGATACATTTCAAAACACTCTCCAGGACAAAGCCCTACGTTGCAAGTTTTGCATTCATAATAAGTCAACTTGCGTTTTTTTTCTTTTACTGAACTTTTTTTGCATACAATGCATTCTCTTCGTGCCTTTTTACCTTTTGCGTCTACATATATGTTAGGAAAATGTCGCCCAGTCAATCACAAGGGGTTTGCAACTTTTGCAGTTTGTAGTTTCGAGGGCTTATTTTCTTTATGTCTTTGGACAATTTGCTCAACAACATTTGTTCGGAATTCCAAAGATGAAATTTTTCTGCCTTTTTGCTTGCAGAACAGTATGTTTGCATTTAATAACGCCGTGTCAAGAAAACCGAAAAATAATTTCCTATACCATTTTACAGTTTTTCGGAAAGCTGGGTAATGATGCATGATGGAGTCCCCTGTATCTACTCCTCCCATATACTTATTGTAATTAATAACGCAATGTGGCTTTCTTATGTCCTCTCCTGTTTTTCGATGTTTTTTTCCTGTAGGAATTAGTTCCTTACCGTGAAAAGTGGTCAACATGGTGACATCTTTCTTTTTGTCTTTGAACCCTATGACATTCATACCCTGCTTTTGAAACGCAACAATACGATCATTTTGGAAATGAGTCGGTAAATCTTTTGGCATGCCTTTCCTGTTTTTTTGCACAGTGCCACACATATTTGTTTTTTTCTGCAAAAGATGAGTGGCTAGTTCAGGAGAAACAAAAAATCTATCAAGGTATAGATTATAGCCTTTATTTTCTAAATCTGCCAACAGAGTCTTAACAACACGTTCTCCATAAAGTGCACCTGGCTCCGATAGTTCAGTGTCTTTGCCAGTATAGACAAGACAATTCCAAATGTATCCAGAATTGGAATCACATAATTTGTAGATTTTTATGCCATACCGTGATCGTTTGGAAGGAATATACTGACGGAAGCCGAGTCTCCCTTTCCACGGAAAAATACTTTCTCTTCCGAGAATATAAAGAGTTCTGAAATTGTGTACCAGTTTTTCCAGAACTGGGTTTACCTTTTCAAGTTTTTTTGCATCCTGTTTTGATGTAAAATGAAGACATCTCAAAATTTCCAAAAACCTATTTCTCGACATGACAGAACCAAAAAAAGGAGTGCAAAGCATTGGATTTGTAGAAAAATACATTTTGATTGTGGGTTTCTTGATTATACTCATTAGTATAATCAAAGATATAAACACCCTAATTTCATTTCCTGTCACGTCTACAATGCATCGAGGATCTGGAGATTTCGATGAACTTGCTTCTGTTTTGGATTTTTCAAAAATAAATTTTGAAAAATTATTTGTTTCATTTACTATAATTTCAATAATTTCATCCGTGAAAAACAAATTAAAAAAATCTAATTCCTCATCAACTGGTTCTGCACTCTTTATGTAGATACCACTATTTGCAGAAAACTCCATACTTGGCAATTCTTTGATATCCGTTTGCCAGTCACTCGCACTTAAATTGCCCGCACTATTATCGGCATAATCAACTATTTCAGTGTCATCTGAATAGTCAGATTCACTGCTGCTAATATTCGAAAAATCACTTTCCTCCGTTTCACTATCAGATTCGTTCATCAATTTAAAAATATCGCTCTCACTTAAATATTTTACTCTTTTCGCCATGATGGCTAAGATAAAACTGACCCAAATCGTACAAAATACTATCTTGCTAACTACTCCCAACCCTAAGCAATAAACATTTCATCCTTTCCCCCAATCCGCGAAGAAAAAAAACAAAACAGCGCTCTGTAAATCACAGCCCTTTAAATGCTCAAACCTTCGGAAAAGAGCGAACACGTGCAGTTGTTTACATTTTCGAATCCCCCTCATACGACAACAAACAAAAAAAAAGCTCGGAACCGAAAGTGCAAATTGAAGGTCAAAGCTCTCTGGAATGATATTTGAAAATGTAACGGACTTCAACCGCCATCTAGTGCCGTTTAAAAATTCAAATAAAACGTTCGAATCTGAAATCACGTCTGTGCGATGATGGGCCGGCTGGCACGGAAACACTGATCACAAATACGATATCGCGGGCCGTGAGGGGAGAATCGTCTGATCACATATACGCGATCACGGTCCTGAACAGGTTAAATCACATATGATATTTTCGAGTAACAATTTCATTCATAAGACAATTATTAATCACTCAAATTCACCGATCGCATTGGCATTGACTGACACCTCATTTTTTCAGACGGAAAAGTGAATAAAAAACAAAAATTTACCTTCCTCTCTTTACAACACATATCAATTTAATAATCCTGGATTGTAGAAAAGAAAATCCGGATGGACTGTTAGAACTACAATAGCACAGTTCTTGAGGAACGAAATAGTGAACAATCTGGAATCTGGATACACAACACTAATCTGATAGAATCCGGCATCTCAGCTGGTCACGATGGATTTTTCACACACTAGAAACGAAGGAAATGAGTTTTGAGCAAAACTGCTATTCGGGAAATGACAGTAACTTCGTTGCGCTTCTAGAACTCCCAACGGCATTCGCGACAGGACGGAATCGAAACCTCAAAAGTCTTCCACAATTCGACTATAATCCGTCCCGAAATCAAAAATCACGAAAAGAGTCAGACGGGACAATCACTGTAGATAAGCTTCACTTTGCTTTTAATGGCGTTTCAAGGCCGATCCATGGGAAGAGCTTTTATTCCACCAGAACAAGATTTCATTTCTTCACAAGCAAGGGTATGCATTTCTACCAGAACGAAGATCGACTGAGCCATACCGCCACAAAACCACTCCCTCTCCCTAAGACATTATATGCTCTGGAATACAATCCACTTACATTTGATTCCAATTAATTTTATTCTAAAATCCGACCGCGAACCCAAACTCACGCCACCCTCTCGATTTCCGCTATATCCTCTCTCCCGAAAAAACATTTAAAGAGTGGCGCAAGACCGACAAGGCAAAAACTTATCAACAGAAAAATCGAATACAAATTATTTTATTATTTTTATTCTGAAACATAAACAAGTTCGCAATTTAAATCTCGCTTCCCTGAAACGTCAATGGAGTCAAAAACAATGGAAAATATATTTACATGACACAATTAATACTTTCTCTCAAACAGAAATAAAACACTACTTTAATTTAAAAACAATTACAGCACTGGGGTGTGAAAACCTTACCACTTTACTGTAACATAACTGTTGAAGTGAAACTCATTTTAAAGGATTTATGATTCCAATAGTCGATTACTATAAGTAGTTGAAATACAGTTCATATTTTATCTAGGAAGCAAATTATCCGTTAGACCCACATCCTAAATTAGATTAGGTAGATACTGTAGGCTGTTTTTTTACTCACAAAACAGTATAACACAGTTACTACTTTAATCCATGATGTGTTTCTTATGAGTACAAACGGCTGCTTACCTGTGTTGGAGTGGGTTCTGTTTTTATATCCTGAAGAAAGTAGCTGATTCTTACATTCGAAACCTGTAGATTTCGTTATTAATTTGGTTTATGAAGATTACATTTCTAGCTATTCTTTCAGCGCAACGGAAATAATCAGTTCTACAATTTCAGCGTCTTCATTTTCCCTCATGTTGATCTAAATTCGAGTTTTCATAAACTGGTTTACATACTTCATCAGGATGTTTTATTTTTCAGATTGGCAGCATTGATAAATGAATTGAGGTTAGCGATCCTTATATGTTTAATGCGAGAGCTAAATATTTTAATGGAATGTTTATGAAAGGTAATATGAAAAATCTAGTGGAATTCACAATAAAATCACCAACAGCATCGGGTATATGTGCTAGTGGTACAGTGACATATTCATTAAACTACATACATATTCATTTAAACTATATTGGTATAAGTAATATTGACAGGGGCCAATAATAGGTATTTTGACATATAGTAGGTATTCAACATCTGTAACGACAGGTATTTAACAATCTGAAAAATTCTAAGAAAGAAAATATATTTCAACTAAATGGGACGCAATTAATATTTATCGCAGTCGCTTATAAATGATTATAGTTCCACGAACTCTGAAAGAAAATCAATTTGTTTAAAACATTTTTCATGTTTCTCCTGAAAATTTCTTCGTGATTTCCCATGTTACCGATTTTACTATGAAGACTGGAAATAAGTTATTTTACAAATGATTTACTTAAAAGTGCTCGACGTATTACCATGAAAGTAGTGCTATTAAAGGTCAAATTTACTTTTGGCTTTCATCCAATGTTCTACAGGGTAATGTTTCTACTCAATTATGAAATGGAGTTACTTTATCCGAGCAAACAAATATGTGTGCATTGTTTTAAGTCGCAAACTTCAAGGTTGTATTTTTTTTATGAATGAAGTACGTTTCTATATTTCAAAATATGAATATTTTTCTTGTATTTACTACTTTCCGTATATACATAATGTATAACGAAAGTATTGTGACGGGGTCGAAAATTCGAATTCGAGTTTTCGACGAGAGAGCACGTTTCAAGCATCCCTGATCACGAATCAAACATTTTTGAAGTGATGTCTGTATGTGTGTGTGGGGGGTGAAAGTATGTGTGTGTGTGTGTGTGTGTGTCAGTGAGACTGTGGAGACGATAACTGACGAACGAATAGACCGATTTGAACGAAATTTGGTACAAAAATCACAATCTGTAAACGCTGGAAGCCTATTGTTTTTATACGCCATCAAATGTTCAGAACCCCCTAAATTTTCGAGTGAAATTTTGAAAAAATCATCAAAAAATCAAAAGTTCTAATAAAGTTACGCAAATAAACATTTCTTATGTAAGTTTTCATTAGAAAACGATTGACATACATTTTAGAACGCTAACATGAACCCTTCTCGAGATATTGCTCATTTTTCAAAAAAATTTCAAAAAACCATATAAAATAAAAAAATATATATATTTCCTATTGAGAAACATGTTCACTTTTCATATGAGTTTTCCATGCGATAAATTTGGTGACATCATCCTCGTGTATCTAGCTCGTTCCATTCATGAAAAAAGGTACTTTGAGTAATACGTTTGTATTTGAACGCCAATAGTCATTTATCTGCTTTAAGAATAACTTATTTCTTCGTCCATAACGATTGCGATATTTTGGTGATGAATTTGGTGGAATGTCGCCAACTTGGCGACTTTATTAAATGTTGCTGAATTAACGAAAAACTCGCCAAATGGATAAAAATGACCCTAATCAATGACGACTCATTGATGATGACGACATGGAAAATGAACACTCATTGACGAAAATTCAATATCTTGGAAAGAATATAAAATACTTCTATAAAAATAATATATTTTTTTTACTGTAAAAGTAGTAAATTCATTGCATTCTATAAGGAAATTCATATGCTGACCACATCAGCCTTTTTTTATTATGTGGTATTTAGTTTTTATTATAATATTTAACTTCCCAAGGTAAATATAAAACCTGGCTATGATTGACACTTAAGTTTAACTATGATATTAAGGTGGAGGTGATAATTGAACAATATCGACCCTGTGGATATCTAATATTATAAATCTTTAACTACTTTCAGATGTTCTGTAATACAATCGTGTATAAGCAGTTGGATTAACCTAACAGTTTTGTAAGTTCTACTGTATTTAACAGAAAATGATAATATATCAATATATTCATAAAATTATACATTATTTAGATGTGAAATATCATTTTAACTTTATTTTTTATGTCCAATGTGATTGATTGTTATTTGGTAATAGGGTATTTTATTTTTTATTGAAATATAAAGTTATAAAAGGAATAGATGATTATATGAATTAGAATATGAAAATAGGATCAGAGTAATAGGATAAAAATAAGCGTACAGACAATTTAATAAGAAACGCTGGAGGTATTATATAATTTAAACTTCATTTTTAAATAAACATGCATTTCTATGTATTTGAATGTATCACACATCATTTTTTATCTTTGAATGCGATTGACTGACACAGAAATGGAATGTGTTTGACATTATGTACTTTCTGTTAAAGAAATATAAGTAAAATTATATAAAGATATGGAACAGTATTTCCTGTATTTTAATAAATAAGATAAATTATACTGATGAGCACGCAAAAAATATGTCTTCAATTTAATTTCGTTTATCTGTTTGAAATTTAGCTGAAACAGACAAAAGTATATGAGATTTCGCTCTATCTTATCGTGTAGTATCTAAACTATATTCATCTGAATTAATCAAGACGGAATTGAAAATATTTTAATTAATCTCGAAAATAGCATTCAACTTAAACTATAAATATTAATTCACCTAACTCCAAAATTGCGAAAATATTCATACAATTATTTATCCAACTTATTTGTTACACCAATTGTCCTCACTGCATAAGTTTAAAGAGATACACATTTACTTTCGATTTATTTACATATAATATTCCCATACTATCACACATGATCTATAATCAATATAATTTTATACGACTTACCAATTGTAACCCGTACTTTGAATTTACCTTGATTATGTAAAATTCCTCTAACAGTCTAACCGATCAGACCAATGTAACCCTACAAACTATTTCATGGATTCAATAAGACTGTCTCAAGAAATTGGAAAATGACAACCATACATAAATTTGATCGATATCCAGAGTAAGATTTTTGAAAGATATAAGAAGTTTATAAAAAAATTAAAATAATAAAAGGTAAAATAAGTATAAAATGATAATAAATATCTCACTAGTATATTTTCAAAGAATTGTATTATGATAGAGTAACATAATTTAAAATATTTTAACATTATTTCAGTTTTCTGTGGTCTATGTATTAATATATGTCTCAAATTTGTTTAATAAAATTAAAGTCATGGAGATGGAAAACTTGAGCAACGTATGTAAACACAAAAAACACAGTAATTTAGCATACAGTTGTTTCGAGGATAAACTGGATCACATTCTTCAGTGCAAGAGATCCAACGAACCTAAAGTCCAAAAAAAGAAGAATGGGAGCAAATAGAAGAGACGTGGGTACTTATATACCCAATATATAGATTAAGAGCTCACCTGAGACAACAAATCAAAAAGCAGAATGGATAACTGCCCTACCAATCCGAAACGAGAAGTAACACACAGGATTGGCTTACGCTAAAACAAATACAGAAAATCTCTACAAGACGAGTCAACTCCGAACAAGAATAAAGTAGACCCAACAAAACCAAAAAATTGGTTGAAATGACACACAAGATCTTCAAATATTAAAAAATAGATCGAAGAAACTGGAAAAATTACCAGACCGCGGATGTGGTTTGAATTATTTATTAATAATTAATATTTAAATATTTCATTTATATCAATTTAAGCATATATTCAGTTAAGTTTCACAATTAGTATTTATTTATTATCAACATTTCGTAATCACTAATGATTATCGACATGAAAAAATATATTGGGTACATCACTTTAAGAACAATCCTGTGAAAAAAAAATAACTTGTGAACTAAGCATGTTTTTATTTAATAACATTTTTAATTTATGATTCACTCGCCTTTATGCCATTATTATCACTATATTTATTTTAAAATATTTGAAATTAGAAGTATTTAAAGTAGAATTCTTTGAAGTGCCGTCACAGTACGGTGTATAAAAATGAATTACTTTGCAAATTGTATTCCATCATTAACCTCATTTCAAAATATCAAAAGGCTCCAATGAATTATTAAAAACTAATTAGCCCTACTGCTGCTAATAGCCATGGATGAGGTAATTGCATAGACCGAGTATATAATTGCGAATAATGATGGTCAAAAGAAGAAATGAAATAATAAATTATCTTCTGTGGTCAGTTTTCTTTCTTCAATAAATTGTAACTAAAATGTATTTTCTAAAGAGATAGAAATGAGATTTTTATGAAAAATGCATATATGATGTTGCTTTACATGATTAATATCTATCAGTGACTATTAGTTCTGTGTCTTTTGTTCATATTTCAGCGCTTAAATTAAATCAAAAATCGTGTTTATGCTAAATGCGGAACGCCATTTTTTAAAATTTTCATAAAAATGCATTTTTGGAGGAAAATAATAAATTTTCTTACATGGTTGAGATTACTCAGTGGTTAAGCCAGGGGATAGGTACAAGGGTTCATACCTTGAGATCGCCCAAAGCTATCTAATATCTGTACGAGGTGTGTAGGTAAATCTGTAGTTCCTAAATTATATCAAAGAAGTAATGGGTCTAAATTAGGTGGTGCTGTACTAGTTATATAACCAGTTACATTACAATATAGGGTCTATTGGATGGTCTGCTTAATAAAGCTATTTATTTGTAATAGTTGATGATTTAAAAAATAGTAATGCAATTACAGCTTTTGGAAACATTGTTAGATTATATGATAAATGGATTTCATGATAACTGGATGCTATCCTTGCAACAAATCGGCTAGTGACATTTTGGCGTTGATGCAGTTGTCTCGTTTAATTGTAAGTGATGCCATTATAAAATGGACAGAAATAAGATCAATGGAGAAGATAACCGTGGAAGTTTATGCCTATTATTTCTCCATGACCGGGGTTCAATCTGCCATCCAGCAGAGTCGCCGCCGGGGGCCACGTTCTCGACGGGATCATTCACCGGGTAGGGTCCGAAGAACATCCGCCAAGCCCGACCCCGGTCGCAGGCCGGATCTAGGCTCAGGTCATGAGTAAACATAGCCCGTGAGATCACAATCACCTGGAAGTGTCCTAGGCCTAACTGCCTCACCGGTACAACGGACGGTTCTTTGGATTATTATGCCCCCCGGATTCGGAGGATCAGAGCCACAGAGCTACTATCCGTACACCACATCTAAGGTGGCGCCGCCCCGGGGGGATTGTAAAATGGGCACTTCTGGTGTCTACAACTGCAGTAAAACGAATTGGTAGACAGCAGAAACTCACAGATCCCAGCCGTCGAATCCTGAAGGGAGTGGTGCTGAATAATAGTAAGGTCCCAGTGGCAAGGGTCATTGGTGAGTTCCTAAATGCGTCTGAAGTCATCTGTAGCAACAGTACTGTTCGTTGGGATATGAAAACATGGGTTTCTACGATCGCGCAGCCTCTTCTAAGCCCACCATCATCACGGTCAATGCAAAACGTCGGTTGCAGTGGTGCAAAGCTCTCCGCCATTGGACTGTGGAGATGTGGAAACAAGTACTTTGGAGCGATGTGTCCCTCTGTATAGTAGTCCGACGGACGTGTCTGGGTTCGACTGATGCTTGCTATCCGAGTGTATTGTGCCAACTGCAAAGTTTGGTGGCGGCGACGTCGTGGTTTGGGACTTTCTCGTGGTTCGACCTGGACTCCTTATCTTCTATGGCAGGAAAAATGAACTCTGCGATGCATGATGGCATTCTTAACAACTCTGCACTTCCAACTCTCTGGTAACAGTTCAAGGAAAGACTGTTTCTGTGGCAAAATTATAAATGTTCTGTCCACACAACGGAGGCTGTGCGGACTTGGTTTACAGATATGGATATTGAAAAATTAGACTGGACGTTATAGAGTCCAGCCCTGAATCCCATTGAACTCTTCTGGGATTAATTGGAAAGCAGAACATACGACAGGTCAAATCGCCCATCGTCCAAGCTGTAGTTAATGCAGCTCTCACCGCCAAATGGAAAGAATTCCTGGCGAAATATTTTAAAAGCTGGTGGAAAATATTTCCAGAAGAGCACAGATTGTGATTGATGCAAAAAATGTCAAAAAATTCTATTAATATAAATTAAATAAAATAATACTTTGTGTTCACTATATTCGAAACATAAGCCCGATTGTTATAAAAATATTGTTCTTAAGAAAAAACAAATCATATTTTTTTCATTTCGAACGAATTAAAGCGGCTGTGTGACCATGTACGCAGTAACCTAATACATATATAAGAATTTTCAAATATATACTTGTGAACAATGAAAACTTGCATATAATAATCTGAATATTTATAAAAATTGAAAGATAAATTTCACACTCGACTCTTTATGCTTAATGAGTCATTTCCCTTTTATAGAATGGTAATTTAACGGCCCATAAAAAACGTTATCGGTAAACACCCATCACAAAAAGTCATTATTTGAAGCGTAGAGAAATGTATCATAGAAAGGAAAATGTATAGGTTAAACACATAATAGTATAATGTTTTCTTCGACTTACACAGGCCATAAAGATATTAAAGTCAAAATCATAAATATTTTTAAAACAAGCTCTTAAATTTACTTTTGTTGAATTTTAAGTAAATATATTATTATATCGGTAAAATATTGATCTTGCGGAAAACTGCTTTCATTATTTTCGACTTTTTTAAAGTAAAACTTGGTATATTTATTTGCAAATGGATACATTGTACGTGTTGCCATTGTGCATAAATAGATACTTTAAATGCTTTATTTAAAAAAAGTAACAATGTTCCTTATTTATTGAAATAAATAAAAGTATATAAGTTTGTACTGAAAGCTTCTAGTTTCTTCAAAACAACTCAAACATGAATTGGTCCTTCTCACACATATATGCATCTACAAATTTTCTTAATTTATTTCAGTCGCTAATTGCGTGGAAACCTTTTTTAAAAATAAATTGTTTCATATATATATATATATATATATATATATATATATATATATATATATATATATATCCAAAGTATTTATACCTTTGTTTTTAAAGACTTTTTCAATAATATTGTTATAGATGATCTTTATAAAATTATTTTATAAATTTTTGAAAAATATAATATTATCCTATAATATTCAATTTTCCTTTTTAAAAAATTACTTAATTTCACTCTCTATGATAATTATATTCAACATGGTGATGGTAAACAACAATTTGGTATCCGAGACGGGGTGTGTGCCTCGTCGTTATTGGCTAATCTATATTTATACTTCTATGAAAAAAACTTAAATTCAGGGTTGCATAATATACTCATATATACATATTTATATGATATGTTACGTGTATCCCATAATAATAATCCTATTGTATTTAACCTTTATCCAAATAATTTACAATTAAATGCAAGTAATAGTGACTGTAATGTCGTAAACTTTTTAGATTTAAAAATATATTTGCAAAATTGTAATCTGGCTATAAACGTATATGATAAAAAACTACATTTTAATTTTATTACTTCTAATATTCCACACGTTGACTCTTTTTTGCATATATCATTGGTTAGAAATGTTATATCAAAGCAGGTGCTTAGAATCAATAAAATTTGTGATGACAATTATAAATTAGCACATTTTAGAGAATTATCAAATACTGTAACTAATAATGCATATCCTCCCAATTTCGTAATTAAAATTATCAACTCAATGGATTAACTACCACTCGATAACGCGCGAGACATCTTTCGCAATTATGAGGGATAATAGTAATAATTTAAAAAAAGCTAATTATTATAATTATTTATTATATAATTATATAAAAATAAAAATAATATAATAAACTATAAAATAATTTGAAAATAAGATACATACATCGCTTTTTCTGGTGTAGAGGTTAGGAAAACCTTCACTCATCATTTAAGACTTCACAAAACCTCACAACATTTAATAATACCTAGAAATTTCAAATATTTTACAAAACATATCTAGGATAGACCATATTATACAATAAGTTAACTGCGTGCTTCGAATGCCACTTCGAACTCGACTAATTTGTAAGATTTTAAAGCAAGACAAGTAAGATTTGTAAGCAAGACAAATATTCTTAAATCTGGTTGAGTGCTGCCATCTAGTGCCCTTTTGGAAAATTACAGAATGTCTCTTACACTCTCCCCCTCTGGTTCTGACGTCTAGGCAACCATCTCGGTGAGGTTGGAACCAGCACTTTTCGTGGAAGGCCACGTATACGCGGAGGATTCATGGGTTGTACACTGTCCTCTTGGGAATAAGTTTTCAAGGGAGATGAGTGATAAACTACAACTGGTACTTGAGAATTCTCTAAGCTAGCTACTTCGTATGAGGATGGGATCGCTGTGCAAATATAACATACGGTCATTCCCGTGGCGGCATAAATTTTGAACTTCCTCCTTTGGCTACATTACTCACAGGGTGTAAAATTACGTACATTCAATCTCCTGGCGTAAATTGTTGAGAAGGTCGTCGTCGTTGCTCAGCATAATGTTTCCTCTTTTCTTGCTGTTGCCCCACAACTTTTTAAATATGTAGGGTGAATTTGGTGAAATTCTTAAGATAAGGCGTAATTTTCGAAACAAAGTTATCATTTTCAATTACACTACGAATATCATTGGTCACACCATCTGTCGTGAGAGGTTCTCTACCAAAATTTAGGAAAACTGCTGATTGTCCAGTGGTCTGGCACTTTGTGGTATTTGAAGCAAAATGGATGGCTGGTAGCTTCTCAGACCAAGAATCATGTTTATCTTAAACCAAAATTGCAAGTCGTGGCTTTAGATCACGGTTCCTTCTCTCTACTGGGTTTGCTTGTGGGTGATAAACAGGAATTAATGACTGTTTAATTTAAACAGGCAACATAGTTGTTGCATCACATTTGAAACAAATTTGGTGTCATTGTCTCTAATGATTCGACGTGGAATGCCATACCCCATCAAGACTTCTTCTAGCAGCGTTATTGCACATTTTTTCGTAGTGGCATTGAGCAATGGGAACAATTTCGCCCATTCAGTAGCGATATCTTCTCTTACCAAAATCCACTTTTTCCATCTTTACTCTCTGGTAAGGGTCCAAAAAGGTCTATTGAGAGGGTCTCAAAACGTTGAGAAGGAACTGGAGTCTGTAAAAATGTCTGTAAAATGTCCATATAACAGCCATGCTTCAAGTTCCGTGGTGGATTAACTTTTCTCAGGAGAACTAAGTAGTCTACTTGCATATTCAACCGGATGCTCATCCGATTCCTGGTCTTGATGAAGGCCAGCTCCCAAAGTATAGCCACTTGCGTCTGTTCTAATCACAAAAAGTTTGGTGAAATCAACTTGCTCCAGAATAGGTGAGGACACCAAGTATTGCTTTAGAGAGTCGAAAGCTCTCTATTTACTTTCAGACTAAATCTAGGGAGTTTTCTTATTTGTTAGATTGCTCAGAGGTTGAGAAATCTCAGAGAAGTTCGGTATAAACTTTCTATACCTGGAACATGTCTGCAAGAAGGATAGCAGTTGCTTCAGATTTTTAGGCGATTGAATTTCTATGATAGAAGACACCTTTTCAGTATCCACCTCTATTACACGAGGGGTAATCCAGAGTCCAAGATATTTAACTCGAGAACAAGACAATTTGCATTCCTCTCGGGTTGCACGAAGTTTGTATTTGATTAGTCTGTGAAAACCAATTCAAGATCTTTAACATGTTGTTCAAAAGATAGTAACACGACTATGAGGTCATCCAGAAATGCAAGAACTGGCAAGCCTCTACGTAACGTGTCCATTGGTCTCTGAAATGCAGCAGGGGCATTTCGAAGACCAAATACCATTCTTAAGAGTTTATAGGTCTCAAAAGGGCAGATGAATGCTGTTTTATCTCTATCAGCTGGATTGACATTTACTTGGTGGTAACCCGATTTCAGATCAATGGTTGACATAAAAGAGGTGTGTTTAGCATCTTGCAATAAATCGTCCATCCTTGGAAATGGGTAAGCGTCAGGAACAATGACTTCATTAAGTTAACGATAGTGTATGCACAGTCGAACTTTACCATCTGGTTTTGGGATCAAAACTACAGGTGCTCCATAGGGCGATTCACATTCTTCACTAATGTTCTTTTCGAGAAGATCATCAATTTCTTTTTTGAGCAGCTCCTTCCGAGTGGGTGACATTCTGAAAGGAGGTACAGAAATAGGATAATGATTACTTGTAGTACTATAATGTTCGATAACCGAGGTGGCTTCTCCCCCTGATTCAAAGATAATATCATATTTTTCTAGTAGACTGTTAATCTGACTTCTTTCAGTATCTGCCAGATTCTCTCCTTCACTTTCCCGTAATTGACAAACGTTAATCATAACTTGTCTATCCTCGTGGGATTCTACGTTGGGTCGGGTGCCCAATTCTTCACCAAATGGATACTTGTGATTTGGGTTATCACAAAAATACCAGCGTTTGTTATTTACGTCAAGGACAATACCCGCAGAATTCAGAAAATCTGTTCCAAGAAGCGTTCGATTTCCAGTAGCGTTTGTAAGGACGATGAAGTCCGACAATACTTTATTTCCTTCAATTTCTATCATCACTTGGGTAGTTCTGCAATTAACAAGAGATTGCTGGTCATCTGCCAGACTTATTGTTAACTTCTTATTTTGAAATAATTGTCCATGCTATTTGTATAATATTTTAAACGCATTTTCTCCCGCAATAGAATGTGAAGATCCTGAATAAGCGTACAGTCTACCTCTTCTTCCACAAAATGTTACGTCTACTAGGGTAACTTGAGGACACTTAGTGAATGCTGAAAATTATTTTATGCTATTTGAGGAAACTTCCCTTTTGATTGGGGAACAAACAGGGCATTTAGCTTTAATGAATCCAGCTATTCCACATCCATAACACCTTAACGAAGGACTAAATCTGAGGGAGAAATTATGTGTTCCCACTCATCCAAGTAACGTTCTTTGCATTCTGGAATTCAATGTTTTTTCATTTGGTCAGAAATAATCAAATTCTGCAACTCCTCAAAAGTGGAAATGTTCAATTTTGATATCCATCCTTCAAAAAAACCTCTGATTCTGAAATAGAAATCTTTCCACGTGCAATCAGTGTTTTTTCTATGTTGAGAAAATAACTTTCGAAACCTTTCTGCCGTCGATTTAAATCGTTGTAAAAGAATGCCACGGATGTGAGAATAATCCTTTAATTTTTCTTCGGGATCTCTAGCAATGAGTTTTTAAACATCGATGGGCAGTGTTCCTATGAGTTGAGTCACCCACCTTCCGGAATGTTTAGGATCTTCATTTAAATAAAACTAAAAACAAGCTCATATCATCCATTTCCGGGTTGAAACTTGGCAAAATTTTCTTTAAGTCCACTTTCATATGGCAAGTTTCCTGTTGAATGACTGTGGATGCAGTTTTTTTCTGATTGGCCAACTGTCGTCTTAGATTTTCTATTTCAAATTCTCTAATTTGCTTTTCCACTCTTTCTTTTTCCAGTTGTTCTCTTTCTGTTTGTTCGTTCTCTCTTACCAACTGTTCCTCTTTCAGTCTTTCCGAAATAATACCGCCAAAAATATTTCTTACAAATTATTTTTCCTCCTTATGTGCCATGCTCTTTAAAATAATATCCATCAATTCAATGACTTTCAGATCACCATTACCGTTTTCTTCTAATTCAATCGCTAACTGTTCCAGATCAGCTTTTCCCCTTTCTCTAAGAATGTCATCGTTACCTTTACTATTCTTTTACAAATGTGAATGATCAGTTCTATTAAATTCAAAAATTGTTCTAAATGATTTTAAAATTGATTGTTTTAAATGCTCTAAATGAAGAGTCAGAAATCACCCTCACTTCAATAATTCAAAGAAATATAATTTTTGTCTTTGAGTGGCTCAAGATCAACATTATTATCAAATTCACATTTATTTCAAATATCTCATAAATAGTAACGTATCACTTTTATCCGTTCAAGATTCAAAACTACAACTTATTATTCTATGATTACGATTTATACACAATAGTACAATCAAAATAACATTAAAACGAAAGTACGAACGATTTCAAAATTCTTATATGCCAGGATTGACAACATCAATTTATTCCAATTCAGCCAGGGTGGCTCTTAACGTTTAATTTTCTAAAACGCGGTTATGCTAATTAAACATTACTTATCTGACTTCTACTGACAAGAGATGAATATAGAATGTTCCAAATTTTACCGAGGATTCGGTTGGATAACTTTTTCTGGTGTAGAGGTTAGGAAAACATTCATTCACCATTTAGGACTTCACAAAACATCACAACATTTAATAATACCTGAAAATTACAAACAGTATTTTACAAAACATAGCTAGGATTAGCCATATATTACAATACAATAGCTACGCTCTTCGAATACCATTTCGAACTCGACTAATTGGTAAACAAGGCAAATTCTCTTAAGTCTGGTTGAGTGCTGGCATCTAGTGTCCTTTCGGGAAAGTAGAGAATGTCTCTTACATAAATATTTAATATTTTGAATATTATTTGTGCTAAAAATATGTAACTTTAGATAGTTTGATATTACGATTTGAACCCCTATAATGGTGTTAGTGTCATAATCGTTTTTTCAATTCTTCTGCGAATCATTTTTATAGTAAGTTTTCTCATCTATGGTTCTTGTGCATCTTGTTTTATTAATGGTTGTGCTGTCTCCTACTTGAAGTCCCTGAAAGGGTTTCAGGGAAGGTCATTTCAACTATTTGTTCATAACCCTTGGTCTATCTTGTCCTCCTTTACACGTCCAACTTTTTCATTCAGTTACAACTGCTCACTTTCAATACACGTGTAAGCTGGGTTCCTGCCTCATGGATCATGGCACTTCTTGAATTCTTATTAAATTTTCAATTTTCCCTCTTCTAATGCTTGTAATCTGTGTTTTGGAATTTAGAGTAATTTACTATTGCCAAATATGAAACAAGCATGTGTTTAAGTTAATTAAAATTAGTTGCTCAGATATGACGAAGAATCTAAGGCTGGTTAACCTCCAAAATTGAGCCAATGGTGTTTATTCCTATTATCGGCGTTGTAGCTTTGATTCAACTGATTTGGTGATTTTATTATTTCGTAATTACTTGGAATTGGTCATTATTATATATTTTTAATATATATACAGGGTGTCCCAAAAAGATTGAAACGCAATTTAATCCCTTACCTGTTGGAGATAAGTGGGAATGTACATTACAAAAAAGTTGAAAATAAGGTAAGAAATAAGACTACGTTAATGAAATAATCCTCTATTAATTTTAAAAAAGTTACACTTTTAAAATTTTTATACGACCCACTTAGACAAATTTGGTCAATCAGATTTTTTCTATTTTTAATGCAACAAGCTCATTAAAAAATCTGTATATATGTATCTTTAAAATTGGGAGAGTTACATTCAATTAAAAATTGAGCATTGTGAATGGGAACAATATATCAAATTAGAAATGTCAATTTGTGACATATCACAAAAAAGTTTAAACTGGATGATAATATATAGGATACCCAACCGCATAGTGAGTACCACTGGTTTATATGATCCCTGTCTGTAATGATTTATTTAGATGCATTTGTTTTAGATGCATTTGTGCATGTTTTGACACATATTAACGTATTTTTGATCTAAACAATTTCCATCGTCAATTTGTTTATGATCAATGTTTTCACTGATGAAACAGGCTTTCACATGGTGCGGAAGAGTGGCATAAGTCAGATTTTTCATTTATCATAATTCAGTTGATTTTTAATATGCGGTTTTTTTAATGATCCTGTTGCATTAAAAATAAAAAAATTCTGATTGACCAAATATGTCTAAGGTGGCCGTATAAAAATTTAAAAAGTGTAACTTTTTTAAAATTAATGGGAGGACTATTTAATTAACGTAGTCTTATTTACTACCTTACTTTCAACATTTTTGCAGTTTACATTGCTCACTTATCTCCAACAGTTAAAGAATTAAAGTTCGTTTCAATCTTTCAGGGACACCCTGTATATATATATATATATATATATATACTATACTTATATATTAGAAATATATATATATATATATATATATATATATATATATATATATATATATATATATATATATATATATATATATATATATATATGTAATATAAAACCTGAAAAATTGCTACAATTTTTGCTGAATTGATTAAAAAGCTAAAAGCAAAAGATAATTTATAATACAAATTGTAAAGCGCTATGCTGCTATTTTACATGTGTATACCTATATAAATTCCCAAAAAGGACAAGTAATAATGTACTCGTAAATTTCCAGAAGAGTGACAAGAGTAACGGTCGGGGGAGTTGCGACCCCCAACACTCCGGTTAAAGCTTTTTTCCTCCATGGCAAACGCTCCCGGTAGCCGATACTCCCTACCCTATATACTTCATGACTCTTATAAAACTGTAAAAATTACATACAAACATATACATTTTCAATATTATGTAAATCTTAAGTTTACTACTCTACCCTAAATCAAACCAAAAAGCACACCATAAAATTGTTTAACAATTAATTTAAAATACTAATGTATGAAATTACTTCACTCGTGCATATTTAATACTTTAAAATCAATATATTCATGACTAATTAAATCCAAGTCTGAATGGTTATTTTAAAAAATGGATACAAGACCTATTAGCTACATTATCGCCATATAAATACTGATGAATTTTCTTCACTCGAGGTTATTAATCCTTTAAAAACTATATATTCAAAACTAATGTTTGAAACCCAAGTCAGAGTGGTTGTTTATTAAATTGGATATAAAACCTATTGGCAACATTTTCGCCATATAAATACTAATGTATGAAATTACTTTACTCGTGGTTATTTCAATACTTTAAAATCAATATATTCAAGACTAATGAAATTCAAGTCAGAGTGGTTAATTTTAAAAAATGGATAGAAGTCCTATTGGCAACATTATCGCCATATAAATACTAATGTATGAAATTACTTCACACGCGGTTATTTAATACTATAAAAACAATATATATAAGACTAATTAAATCCAAGTCAGAGAAGTTATTTTTTAAAAAATGGATTCAAGACCTATTGGCATCATTATCGTCATATACATACTAATGTATGAAATAACTTCACTTGTGATTATTTAATACCTCAAAATCAATATATTCAAGACTATTGACATCCAAGTCAGAGAGGTTATTTCTAAATATTGGATACAAGACCTATTGACAACATTATCACCATATAAATATATAAATACATAAACACATACACACGCTATAGTCCAATATAGTTAATAGGAATATATTAAATGAGGTATTATTTACGTAGGAATATTTTAAATGAGGCATATTTTAAATGAGGTATTATTCCTACGTTACGTGGACGATCTTCTATGCGGATTTCAGGATTGTAGTTATACAATGAAGTTTGATTTTTATCCTCCATGTTTAAATTTAAAACAAAAAAACAGCATGTAATGAGGATAGTAGTCTGGATTTTTTGGATCTCACTATAATGAAGCCTACAACCTTGCAGTGTTTTCGTATGTACGATAAACGTAGCACCTTTAAATTCGATATCAAATATCTGACGTCATGGACAACTTGTTTACATCGAAATATATTCAGAAATCTGATTATAAATCAAATGAAACGACATAAGTTGTTGAATTTTACTAATAACGATAGATACATTTATGATTGCCGTTTTCTGAAAGAAGCTATCAAGGAGGGTTATCCACCCGCTTTTCTGATTAGATTGGTTTCCAACTATAATGGTTTAACTGCAGCCGTGACTAGAAAGAGATATTTTGAAATAATAACAACATACGGCTTTTCCGATATCTCCTGGTGGCGGTATTGTTATACGTGGTTGGTGCGAAATCGACAATCAGATGGCTAAACATAGGTATTCTATGGACGGAGCTATTTTTTGTAGACACATTTCAAGCGATATCCAGACTGCATTTACGTGATTACAGGGGTTTTCTGAAATATCGGACGATCATTTAATATTCACTTTAGCGTAAAGGATATTATACGTGAAAATGGTATAACATCAACACGTTACCTGTTGTTCCATGGGAAGGTGTATTGCGAAATGTCTGGACTATAGCGTGTTTATGTGTTTATGTATTTATATATTTATATGGTGATAATATTGTCAATCGGTCTTGTATCCAATATTTAAATATAACCTCTCTGACTTGGATGTCATTAGTCTTGAATATATTGATTTTAAAGTATTAAATAATCACAAGTGAAGTTATTTCATACATTAGTATTTATATGACGATAATGATGCCAATAGGTCTTGAATCCATTTTTTAAAAAATAACTTCTCTGACTTGGATTTAATTAGTCTTATATATATTGTTTTATAGTATTAAATAACCGCGTGTGAAGTAATTTCATACATTAGTATTTATATGGCGATAATGTTGCCAATAGGACTTGTATCCATTTTTTTAAAATTAACCACTCTGACTTGAATTTCATTAGTCTTGAATATATTGATTTTAAAGTATTGAAATAACCACGAGTAAAGTAATTTCATACATGAGTATTTATATGGCGAAAATGTTGCCAATAGGTTTCATATCCAATTTAATAAACAACCACTCTGACGTGGGTTCCAAACATTAGTTTTGAATATATAGTTTTAAAGGATTAATAACCACGAGTGAAGAAAATACATCAGTATTTATATGGCGATAATGTAGCTAATAGGTCTTGTATCAATTTTTTAAAATAACTACTAAGACTTGTATTTAATTAGTCATGAATATATTGATTTTAAAGTATTAAGTATGCACGAGTGAAGTAATTTTATACATTAGTATTTTAAATTAATTGTTAAAAAATTTTATGGAGTGCTTTTTGGCTTGATTTTGCGTAGAGTAGTAAACTTAAGATTTACATAATATTGAAAGTGTATATGTTTGTATGTAATTTTTACGGTTTTATAAGAGTCATGAAGTATATAGGATATGGAGTATCGGCTACCGGGAGCGTTTGCCATGGAGGAAAAAAGCTTTAACCGGAGTGTTGGGGGTCGCAACTCCCCCCGGCCGTTACTCTTGTCACTCTTCTGGAAATTTACGAGTACATTGTTACTTGTCCTTTTTGAGAATTTATATATATATATGTATATATATATATATATATATTAGATGATTTCTTCTAAATTTCTTGATGTGGAATCCAGATATTTTAAAAATTTAAGACAAGTACTTCGTAATTACTAATGACATTCTTGAGATTATATTCATGAATGTATAATACAAATAAATTTCCTCAATTTCATTAAGATTTTTTTAAATTTTAATTATTTTTCTACTCAATTGCATTTTTCCTGCCTAGTTAGTTGGCAATTGAATAAGAAAAATTAGTAAAATTTTAACATCACCTCAGTTCAAATTTAAATTGTTAAGATCAGCACAGTATGGACTACAAGATTGTTACGATGCTTAATATATATTTTGAAAAATTAAATATATTTAAGGGTTATTATAAATTGAAATATTGCTATGTAGAAGCAGAATTTTTGAAGAAGCAGAAATAATCTAATAAGTTAAAAGTAAATAAACCGAATCATATATAAACTAGAAATTTAATAATAATTCGAACTTTATATATATATATATATATATATATATACTCTATATACTACAATTTAATCGATCTTAATTAGAAGGTAAATAAATTAAAAAGTAAATTTATAACTTAAAGGACATTAACGATATTATTTAATAATTAATCTTATGCTAACTTTAAAAATAATTAAAGCTAAACAATCTTCAATTTAATCAAATACATTAAGTAAATATTTGTAATTATCGTTCTCTAATAAATTAGTCCGTTTAATATTGATTATTCTAGCTTGAAAAGGTGAAACTAATCTCCAAATCTTTAAAGTAAATGTTACCTGTCTAACAAGACTTTATGGTAACTTTAAATGCACCTTTTCTAAGTAAATATTGGTCAAACTGGAATTTCCCTACTCCCTAAACAAGTAAATTGCTCTCCTAGCAAATAATGAATATAATTATTAGAGTATACAACATTTGTAAACGAGCTTATACAAAAAAAAAATCCAAATTATGTACTGAAATTTTATTACAGCCAGGATACGGAGAACTGCTTTGTATTGTTTTAGTGTAATGTTTCGAATATTACTATTGTGTTATGTGTTATAACAATGATAAATGCAATATTTGCATTTATCATTTACGTCGTTACATTTATCATTTATATATTACGTCGATTACATCGTCACCGGCATATAAACGACAGTACTCAGTTACTCTGATTGCAATAGAACCTGCGGATGCAGGGTAGATAGATTTGACGCATCCATCTTTGTGATAGGAACCGTTACTGGCTAGTGATCGGGCTTTTGGGAGCTAGATTGGAATTTGCGGGGCCAGTTCGAGACTTCGTGCCACGCGATAGGGAGCTCCTCATTGGTGATCGAAAGCATAGTCGTCGCCGGTTTCCCTTCTATTTTTCGCTTGATGGGTAATTAGCCCACGAGATGTTTTGTTTTTTTTAAGTCCGAGACGTAGAACTCGTTTTCACATTTTGGACAGGCGTCCCAGAGTCATGGCAGCGATAAATTAACGTTATTTCAATTTTAGAGAAGAAAGCTCTCTCCGCATTTTTCAACAACGATGAAGATTTCCTTGAGCCTGTGCTCTGATTTGTCGGCTCTTATATCACCAATCACATGCAGCGCTGTTATGCGTACTATGCTCCTGAATCACCTGATGAACACCCGCTGCCGTCCTGACATCGATGTGTACATATCCATCTGATTCTTGCCCGCCAGTGGTCTCTGGAAATTATAGTCGCCTCTCCCGCCCCCATTTTTATGCACCAGGGAAAATCCATTTTCAGGGATCCTCTACGTGACAGAAAACTAAATTTAAACGGTGGACTTTATTATCAAGTGGATTTTCTAGTTTTTTTTTCTCTTACCTCTTAAAGGGATACCAAGTTAATTTAAATCTATTTTGTTTTGCTGCCTCAGAAACTTTATTAATTATTTTAATTTTCCTTTTGTAAATATTTTTCCGGCGCGTTCTCACCTCTTAAAGGGAGATCAAGTTAATTTTATCTCTTTCAAATTAATGCCCCATTGTTTAATGTCATATTTGTAGATAAAAATATATTTCTACAAATATATTTTTATCTACAATACGTTTTACGTTCATTTCAACACACAGAGATTTTTTTTTTTTTTTACTTTATATTTTATACTTTTCATGACTTAATAGAGCTCGCTACACTTTTTATGTAACCTGGGTGTATTGTTTGTAAACTGTTTAATTTTCATGTCAAATTCCTTAAATTTTAATAAACTAAAATTTTTAATTAAAAATTATGTCTTCTTTTTCTTTTGTTACATTTATGCTTAATAACATAATTATAAGTTTTTCAACTTTTTATGTATTTTCTCTACGGCCAACCTTTAAGTAAGTTCTTTTTTATTCACAATACGCTGATGTCGAAAATGCACAGCAATATTTCTGAAAGAAATATATTACTGGACTGCATCTGGAGACACCCACACTTATGGGTTTTACATAAAATACACCAGTCATGTACGGAAGCCTGTACGGATACTCATCATAAAATTCAAATTTTATTTCTTTTTCGTCCATTCTAAAAATCCTCCTCTATCTTTTTTATCACGTCACATCATTCTTTTTTGTTATAAATAAGCACTGGTCCAATTCTTTATCAGGATAAATTTAATCAAAAGAGTGGCACTGCCAAAATGAGTTGTAAAAATAAAATAAACACATTTTTAATAAAATAATATTTTTTTCTATTCTATCAAATAATGAATAATTTCATATTTTGATATAATATAAATTTTATTTTAAAAAAATCCATTATCAATAAATGAGCGTATATGTATACTAAAAATGTGTTATTTGACGAAAATGAAAATGTATGACATCGTTTAACTGTATAAAAATAAAATTAACTGACTTTTTTTGTTATAGGACGAAAATGTATTATGTTTTTAAGCAGAAAAAAATAATATAATAAATTTTTTCACAAGGATTGTTCTACTTTTCCTTATTAGTATTTTATTTGTACTTAATACGTTTCTCGTTTTCCTTAAGCATTTTTTATTTTATTATATAGTATAAAGTATAGATTTAGTTTCTTAGAAGAAGCATAAATATCAAGCACTGTTATTTCATTACATGAATCTGTAGCTTCGATTTGAAAGTAAGAAGAGAAGACGAATATATTGATCTCCGTGTTGAAATTGAATCATTTCATTTTCACATTATTTTTTATTTTTACTACGGCTTACAAGCTTTGGACATATACAAAAGTAGGCTGATTTTCTAACTCTCGAATATGGCAGACCTTAAAACAGATGTTTTCAATATAAAAGAGTGCACATTCTAAAACTGAGCAAAAGCAGATATTTAGCACTGCGTTTGAATATTGTAAAATCTTGGTTTACATGCTGGTGATGATCAAAACGAGGGTATTCTAGAAGAAAAAGAAGGTCACTACTGTCCGAAAAAATAAACTACAAAAATTCGAAATATTTGATTTGAAGATCTAATGTACCATGAACGATAAGTCCGACATTGAAAATGTCACATACTATCAATATGCATGTTAAATGTACATAAAGAGACATAATTCCTGGAAGCACAATTTACAAAATAAGAGAATAAAATAGCGATTGCACAGTTGTCGGCAAAACTATATATATTTACCTATATTGAACATATTGAAATATCATAGAACCATTTTAAAGATATTTATTTCAATTTTTATGTAATTAATTTTTGTCACCAAATGAAATGTTTTATGACATTATAGATGATAAAATTTGAAAAAATATTTTGCTATAACATTTATACAAACTTTATAAATCCCGTTTCAGAAATGGAGCAAGTTGGAATGAATAATTCATTCATCCTACAACGTTTTTATGTGCAACATTCTATGTTCCCATAGACATAATTTTATGTTTTAAGTTTTCACATGGTCTAAGGTTTGATATAGTATTACTAAGCACAGAATGTAGTTATAGAGAACTATTTTATGAAAGGTTTACATTATTAAAAAATAGCATCACAAAAACCAACCCAAAAAGCCCCAAATATACTTTGGAGAAAGATATACTGGATCATGATTAGAATTTGAATGCGATCTCAAATAAGGTTATTATTTTTTAATTTTTTGACCTATCTGTAGAGAAAGATATACTGGATCATGATTAGAATTTGAATGCGATCTCAAATAGGGTTATTATGTTTTAATTTTTTGACCTATCTGTAGAGAAAGATATACTGGATCATGATTAGAATTTGAATGCGATCTCAAATACGGTTATTATTTTTTAATTTTTTGACCTATCTGTAGATAAAAAAACATATTTATGAAAAGGAGTCAAGGACTACGTGAACACGCTACGGATAAATCAAGTAGATTCAATAAAAAGTCACGGAGCATATTTGAATGCAATCGCCATTTAGCGCACAACTTTGGCTATACTATTTGTCGGGACCCTTTGTTTATGAAGAAGTTCATAAAATCCTTCGGGTGATTATAGCATATACTGAGTATAGATGCATGTAATACATAGCCATGCAATAAATGTTTTTATTCTATTTAGTCAAAACTATTGGGGAATCTTTAGTTTATTATTGAGATATCATCAGATATTCTTGTAAAAATATTCATGGTTTGAATAGATTCAATAGATATTCAATGGTTTGAATAGATTTCGAGAACTCGATTAGGACTGAAACAGTGTCTCGACTTAATTATATTGATTTTCCATTTTAATCAATGACTTATGCGTCTCAGGAGTTACAAAACATTTAAAATATGTGTTTATATTTTGCATGTGCTCTTCCGGTACGCGTGAAGTGTAGGAAAAGCGCGAGAAGCGAGTTCCATAAGTTTGTGAGCATCAGCCAACAAAATACGCCTGCATAGTAGGTTTGCCGGTCTTTCTCGCGGTGCGAACACTGCAGGTTGCGAAATTTTAGCGATCTGGGTCGAAGTCTTCTAATTAGATGAATCTACAAAGGTGGGTGAATATAAAGAGAATACATATTTCTAGCTAATAACACACTATATAGTAACATAGCTTTACTAATTTTGAATAAAATATTATACAATTAGGGGATAACCTATTACAGTACATAATTTTAAAGTATTTTATCGCACGGATGGCAAGATTTTCATAATATTGTTTTGATCGAATTTGATCTAGCAATCTCCAAATATTCGATTTTACGATATCTGTTCTCTTCTTTGTTAGGATCGATTTTTATTAACACATATTTGTGGATGATCTGAAAGTACGATATACTGAGAGTCGCACCGAAAGTACCTCTAAATTATGAAACACATGTTTGCTAAAAATACGTTTATATCAATTGGACCAATACATCTTGAGCGCTATACATTTGCCTAAGGACGTGCCATAAAGCTATAAAAGTATATATTAATTATCATGATTATAACATCATTATGCATATTTGTGTGTGGAAGAAATTCAAACTAGTATATCATCAATAACAAATACAGGAAATAATATATTTGAATTATTTAGTTATAAAGCGTTATCTATTTGAAAATAATTATTACCTGTGTTAAGAGCTGGACATAATTGAATTTAATAATTGAATGCGTGGTTGTAAAAAAAATGTCATTCTATAATTTTTTTTATTACTTGCAGTGTCGAATGTTCTCAATTCTGATAGAGAATAATCAGGTTTCTACTGCAGAGATACTTTATTTATAATTGTGATGATTGTCACCTAGTCAATATACCCTTGTATCTTGTCATACATTTTTGCTTAGGCATATGTGGATATTTCGAAATATATTATAATTAATTAAATATATTATATAGTGGGACAACTCTGAGACTTAAATAAAAATTGCACTCTATGAATAATGGCGCCAAACGCGAATTTATAGAACCAGAAAGAGCTAGCGATGCAACAGGTATAGTATTGAGGTCAAAAGTAATATTTTTAATTCAGAGTTGGTCTGAGACTATATTCCAGCAGAGCAATACTCACTCACATATGGTCCGGAATGTCTAACCTTTCATACACCAGATATATCTTCTTTTTCCCTAAATTGCACGCTCGCCAGACATTTCTCTGATCGAACATGTTTGAGACTTGAAAGCTCAGATACTGGCCGTCAACTGCTCACCCTATCCATCGCAAATATACAATGAAATCGTCTGCAAGCAGTCTGATAGGCTATTCTCTAGGGTAATATAAAACATATTCTTTCAGTGTCATTCTGCAAGAATGGGCATCAGACTATAATAAATTTTCAAGCTAATAAAATCTTGTATAGCTCTGGAAACTTAAGCAATAATCTATTGTATCATGAGTAATTAGTGTCAAACATTTTTTTTAAACAGCCTGCTTTTTTCTTTGCTGTTACAATTTTTACAAAAAGATATACATTTCTAAACTGAAGCTAAAATTATTAATTTCTTTACAACTCACATCTTTTAAATATTTACGTACTATCTAACTGAGTACTTTCCAATTCGAATCCATTTATTTTATCTGTGGAAAGCCGTTCGGGACTTTGTGCAAAATGAAATGCATTGTTCTTAAATTTTCAGAATGAAACTATTCAAATCAGAAATAAATCGCACTCTTAAAATGTTCTAAATATAAATGGTTCATTGAAGATATATGATGATAAAAATTTGTGCTTTCAACACTTTGAATATGAAGAGGACCAATGATTTGAATATGAAGAACAGTAACAGGATGTGATTTTAAACACTAAAAAACGATTTTGAACACTTAAAACTGCAAAATTATTTACAAGTAGTATATTGTTTAACTGTATGAAAGAGAAAATCCTCTTTGAAATGATAATGTATTTACTTATTTGATGAAAGCTGAAAGGGAATTGATGGTAAATCTTATCATAGATTCTTATATTCTCAGAAATAACATTTTCACATGAGAAATAACTCGTTCTCAAAAGTTATTTATATTGAAGTATTTCAAGAAATATAAATATCAAACCCGTTTATTTCATCGTCTGTCTTTGTTGATTTGTTGCTTTGATAAAATGAACAAGAGAGATCAGTCACGCACAAATAACTGATTATGAAACACTGTCCAACAGAAATTGATTGTGAGAAATTGAAAAGTGTTTCTAAATTGTGATACATTCAGTACTAATATTTTTAAATTATCACTATACTATATTATATATATTATATATTCATTGATGATATTATTCATTTTGATTCCAATATGTCCCACACACCTTCTCAACAACATACTAAAATTTAATTTTTATAAAGTCATTTTTAAGGCAATTATCCTACGAATTTACAAATATACAGACATGCATACGGAATGATCAAGGTCATAAACACTTTTCAACTAGGTTGAAAAGTGTTTCTAAATTGATTTAAGCTTGGAAAATAAGGTAAAATAATTTGGTGTTTTATAGATTTCTATTTTTCGCTTTGCAGCTTTGGTCGTTTGCAAACTCTGACCGATTTTATAAATCTTCAGTACGGCAGATCATAAAACACGTCAATACATTGTAAATGTTTGTATATTCTAAAGTTGATCTAAGCAACTTTTCAAAGTGACATTGTTGAAAATTTTGGTATACAAAATGGAAGATTGTAAAATGACGAACAAAATGATGCAGATTTGAAGAATAAGGGTCCAGTTCAAACCAAAGCACACTGGTAGAATTCCAAACATATGCTTCAAAGTATATGAAGCATTTGCCTCATGTCATTGAAATTTCCACACACAATCCACACTTGTGTTAAATGTACATTAAAGAAATATTTCTTCAAAATGCATGTTGCAGAATAAGACTCTCTCTCTCTCTCTCTCTACATATTTATTGAAACACATATTAACAATTATTGAACATATTAATCTATTATAGAAATATTGCTTAGATCTTTCTTTCCACGTTTATGTAAAATCTATATCAACACAAATTGAAATATATTACGAAATTACATTTAGCAAGAATTTGAAATAATATTGTAGCAGCATTAATATATCTAACTAACTTAATGAATTGCAAACACATTATAAATGGGAGTTTGTCGTCTATATTATGAACAACGTTTTAAGTACAGCATTCATCGTTCAATTTCACCTAGGTGCAGTTTTCATTTTTCAATTTTCTATAATCTTGCACATAACATACCCTGGCTAAACAAAGATTGTTGTAAATATAAAACTACTGTGAGAAAGGTCCTTTTGTTAAAAAATAAAAATGCCAAATCTGGTTTTATATATTCCGAAAACTTGCTGTGGAGATAGATGCATTTAATGCATGGCCAGAATTGAAATTTAAATACGTTCTCAAAAAAGTATATTTAAGAGAATATTTTGCGCTAATCCTCAAGTTAAGAGCTGTGTAAATAAAATCAAAAATATATCTGTATGTATATATCTATGTGTGTGCGTGTATGTGTGCATGGGTGTGTGTTTGATTGCCTTATCATCACGGGAGAATGATTGCACCCAATTTCATGAAATGCTGTGGGTAACTGTGAAACAGCCCGACTTAAAAGTTAGTCCATAGTTTTAGACTCTAGGACCAGGGGTTGTCGAGATATTGATAAAAAACTAACCTACCATTGAGGTAGCATTATGCAAACCAAATTTTTTCACAAATTTTTTGAATCAAATTATATTGTTTCTAAGCAGTGGATGTAAACCCAATGAGTTTATACAACATACAAATTTTATTAAATCTTTTCCGATTTAAATAAATAATAAATGCATATAAAGATAAATTTTATCAGAATTACATTCATGACTGAATCAATTACTGCTTTTGGGTTAAAAGATTATGGATATTTTGATATTTTGAATGTCTTAATCCATCTGTTTTACTTTTGCAAATATTTTTCAAACACATTTATTGTGTTTAGACAATTATTGAAACAGAATAACAATGGTACGAGTATATTACCTTCTAATGACATTTCAAGTCTTTAATTTTGACATATGTTGATTCAATTAAATTTCACTTTCGCTTTGGAATATGTCAATAAAATTTCATTTTTTTTTTGTAAATTTGTTTACAAATGGTACCAGGATATTATTTTTTCCTAGCTGCCTCTGAAGATCATTTAGCATAGTGAGAGCATATCTACTTAATACTTTTTTTTAGTCTTTTAAGAGAATTAATTTAAATATTTAATATAAATTTTTTAATAACAGTATCATTTAGAATACTATAAGAATTTGCACACACCTGTGAGTTTTAAGTATCTCTATATTATATATTAGATACAAATAATCCATTTACATTTTGTTCAAAAATAAAATTATGAAAATAGACCCAGATGATTCCATGTACACTATGGGGATAACTATAGGAAAATCATCAAATAGACATAAAATGCATTTGAATATGATAGTGATTTAAGCAAACCTTTAGTGAATTTATTATTACCTTGAGATAAACTAGAGCGATAATGGAAATCAGCTTATTAGATTTCAAGAACAAATTAGGCACATATAAATTTAATAAATGACCATACATTACATTTGGATATTTTATCAACTTGCACAAAAAGACTGGACAAATTTGAAAGTCCAGATCTGTTATTAAACAAAAATATAAAAATCAAGCGAGTAGATCAAGAAAACTCGTTGATGAGAATAACATCATCCTAACTTAAACAATGTGGGGATTCTTTAAGGAAATCATAGTTGCTGTAAGCCCTCTGGGTCAGTCGAGAGGTCTGGGTCTGCAACATTCAGTTTCGAAAAACCCACTCCAGTGATTGTCCCGGTCCAGTGATACGGTGGAGTTTTAGTTTCAACAAGAGGTTTTGGTAAGTAAGAAGCTAAGAAGAAAGACAAGCAGGAAGCTTAGAAGAAAGACAAGCAGGATGTTAAGAAGAAACTGAAGCAGGAAGCTAAGAGGAAAAATAAGCAAGAAGCTAAGAAGAAAGACAAGCAGGAAGCTAAGAAGAAAGACAAGCAGGAAACTAAGGATAAAGACAAGCAGGAAGCTAAGAATGGAGACAAGTAGGAGGACATGGAATTAATCGGCGAAAGTGTGGCATATTTGGCTAAGGAAGGCCATGCCACGAAATTGCCATGGGATGTAGAGATCAGGAATGTTCATCGTCTTCACATAGTAAGTTATCGCATTAACTAGTTTCATGTTGATATTCAGATTGATTTCAGATTGATATCAGTATAATTGAGTTGTTCAGATTATATTAGTAATGTTCCCATGTAAAATCTTGTTTGATTAACTGGACGAATAGATGTGTATATGGATTTGTTTGGGATGTCATATATGTGTGAGTTTCAGCGAGATAGCTGTGAATAAAATAGTTAATATGTTAAGTGTTGTGATTCTTTCGTCGAATTTTGATCGTTAGGTAAAATGGAATTATGTTTCACTTAGATGCTTAAGTTATTTAACACTGTACAGTGACTCTGTCAGATAAGTTATTTATGCATATATAATTTCCATTTCAATCTTCATATTATGCGTATGTTTTAAATTTGGGAAAAGTTTCAAATGGTTAAAAATAGAGGATCAATGTGTCCTTGGACAACATATTTAGTTCAATCCTAAATTATAAGTTTCAACCTTAGGAAGACATTAATGAAAATTACTACATAATTGGAAAGTACTTTTCCATTGCAGCCTATATAGCTAGATCGACGTGTACGATGTGTAAAATGCAAAACTTTGGAAAAGTAATGTTTTTAGCTATTAATTTGCAGTGAAGTATCTTGGATGCGGTAATCTGTACAAATGGTATATCGGGAGTTACCAAACTGTTGAATTAAAACAAAATGGTAACGAGAACTGAAGTGAATATTAAAAAAGGTCTTTGAACAGAAGTGATGACACTACTATGGCTGTCATGCGGTAGAAGAGTAACTATGAAAGTTTCAATAAAGTGTGGAAGGGATATTAGACTGTATGTATTAGACTATATTTATTAGACTGCTTTATTAGACTGTATAACAACTTCAAACAATGTTGCAGGCTTTGCACCGTGTGTGAGGAAAATAGTGGTGTTTGCAACTGTGTGAGGAAAATAGTGGTGTTTGCAACTGCGTGAGGAAAATAGTGGTGTTACTAAAATTGTACACGGCAGTGTATATGTTTATATGTTTCGATATCAATATCCTATATGTTAATATATTTCAAACATGAAAAATTCATTGCTTTAATAAATGTTAAAGGAAAGGAGTGTAACCAACAAGGACTTTTATAAACTAGGAAAATAAAAAGCAAAGAATGGAATAGGCAGGAACTGTGATGGGAAATGTCACAGGTCTCTGTTACAATTATGCACTTATGCTCAACAAATTTTAAGTGCATTTTAAAATTCTGAGAAGAATATGAAATTAAATTTCTCATTTTGAAATCTAATGTGTTGCATTTCTATTACATAAACATTTGATACGAAATAACAATTATTTGGAATATTGTTTGCCATAGATATATTAAGTGCTTTATGAGTGGGAAATTTCAGTGACTGAGATCAATACTCATGATATTATTATATTGCTTAAAACAAAAGAGAGGCAGCTTCATGCAACCGTTCAGAAACCATTAATGCATTATCACTGCAATAAAATGCATTACCCAGTTCAATACTTATCGATACCATTTATGTGCTCAGTTTAATAGATTTCCTATAACAGATAAAATAACTCGTTAAGCAGAACACCTTTATTTCATGGGAATATATTTAAATTGTAAGTGCATCGTAACTACTTCTATTAAATTAATTTTGCTGCAGTAATAAATTATCGCAACACTCGGTTTGTTAAATATGCATAAGTTACAATAAAGTTTTTGAAACTTTGCACCGAGCAGCATAATTTATATATTAATGGTTCAAACCGCTTTCAACATTATTTGTCGGTATTATCACTAAGATGTACCTACACTCAATAGAGAAAGATGAGTATATGCCGGTAGATAAGCAAACATGGGGACGAAATGATGTTGCCAGCAACGAAATGAGGAAATAAATTGCAAAACCCTGGATGAATTAACAAGTTATGTGAAGGTTAACAAGAATATGTGAATAAACGAAAACCAAAGAGAAATATGAACTTCAATCAAAACTATACAAAACATATATTTCATCATACAAACAAAGCGGATATCATACTTCAATATTACAAAAAAAATTGTGATCTCAACAGCAACAAACAAATTTCATCAAAATGGCATATTAAAATACCTTTCGATAAAGAATCGGTATCACTTTATTTAAATTTAAGTGATACAACTTGATGAAAGAACTAACTATATTAAATAACAAACCTAGCTCATTTAAATGAGTAGGATGTAATGCGACTTGCATTAAATGGCATTCAATTGCATTAAATTGCAATAATGGTGTATTCAGCAATATATCGCTTTACATATCGCTGTACAGATTCTATAAAAGAATCAGGATTTATTTACTTATAGTTTTACGTTGTGTTCAATTACATTCCTTCCATTACGATGTTGGTGAATGTGGTCCCGACAATGCGCAACGGCCAATGGGTTAAAATTTCGATAAACCCTGGTCCTAAAACTCTAAACGTGGACAGAATTTTAAGTGAGATTACTCCACATCTGCCCTTAAAATTTCATCAAATTCGTTGTACCAGTTCACCCGTGATGATGACATAAACACACACACACAAACAGACAGATTTTCAATTTCATTTATATGTTTTTACTGTAACCATTTGGACAGGACTTTGTTAAAGTCAAAAATAGATAACTTTATTCAATCTCAAAGTATGAGATTACGGAAAATTTAAGTTTAAATATTTTATTTTATATTGCCTGTATATATCGATAATATTGTAGAAGTAATTAATATATATTTAAATATATCATTTAATTAATAGTTTCAAACTAAGGGTAAAAGAATTCTAAAAGCCGCATTAAATTAGGCCACAGTTTATTAACCTTACACTTTTCTGGTAGATCGGACGGTCTCAACACTGGCTGTGTAATTTTTGTACGTCGTATTAATATTAACGCATCTTATTTTCCAATTTTTTGATTTTTCTAATTTTTTTAACATATTTTATTATTTTTCATTCTCATTTATTTATATAATTAATAAATAATTATATATATATATATATATATATATATATATATATATATATATATATTATGTTAGCCAACATAATTGGGAAAGTTAGTTTTCTTGGATGTTATCGAGCGGAAGTTGATAGACTGAGTTGATTATTTTCAGTAACGAACTTGGGAGGATATGCATTATTAGTCGCTGTGCTCAATAATTCCATAAAATGTGCTAATTTATAATTTTCATCACAAATTTTAGTGATTCTAAGAACATGGTTTATTATAATATTTCTAAAATCAGATATATGCAAACAAGAGTCAAAATGTTGAATTTTTGATGTATTAAATTTAAAATATTGTCTTTTATCATACAAGTTTATAACCATATTACAATTTTGTAAATTTGCATTTAATTCTAAAAAGTTTGCAACATTAGAATATTATTGCTTGCATTTAATTGTAAATTATTGGAATAAAAGTTAAATACTGTAGGGATATTATTAGGGGATACGCATAATATGTCATCTAAATATCTAGACATGTGCATATTATGCAAGCTTGGATTAATGTTTTTTTTCATAGAAGAATAATTGCTGATTAGCTAACAATGATGAGGTCCCCCCTTATGGTGTAAGGTAAAAGGTAAAGGGTAAAGGTATAAGGTCCACAGGGACTGTACCCTATTTCCCCTACCAACAACCTCAGGAAAAGACTCACATATTTGATGTACGCGTACTCTATGTGAACACGGGGACAGTATATGCAGAGCCGGAAACCGAACTCGGCTCGTCTGTGTACAATCCCCATGCATTAATCACTGGGTTGTTCCACCCATAAGGGGCAAAATAACATTAATGTATAAAAATTAACGTGTTCCACTTTTTAAAAATACTTCGTCAAATTTGCGCTCTTCCGTAGGGATTTCTATTTTATTTACTTTATATAATTGAAATTAAATACGCTTTTTAAAAAGTTGTTAATTCCAAGAAGATCTGTTAAAATGAAAATGTTCGCAAGTGGCTTATGGGCCTGTCATAGATGAATACGAGTTTTTCTCGGCCTGTTTAAAGGTTTTGATGATTATGTGTAATTTTAGGAATTTAAAGAAAGCTTCAAATTAACGATCCTATTATTGTTTCACATTTCATGATTAGGTAGCCAAATTTCCATAATATCAATATGCACTCTCTTAGGCAAATTTTTTGCATATAAAATTTTGAAAAATCGAACATAGTTTTTGAAAATCAAGAAAATTTACTTTACTAACTGAGCCATTTAAATGCATTAATGACCCATTATAATCTCGAAAATAGAATTATTTATTTGAGAATCTATGATACAAAATCTGATTTGGGTAGCACATGACAGTCGCTGGCATTTTGCAAGAAAAGCAGGTTATTTGTTTTCTCATTGTACCAAAATCTAATCAGCACCACCGACTTATATACCGAATTTTGTGAAATTCAGTCCATTAGTTTTTCAGCTAGAGTGGATACAGGTTTCTGCGGGCCATTTCGCAAAAAAAGGGCGGGTTCTTTTATCCCAAATCGTACACAAAACTAATTAACACCAGATTATAAATTTAATTCAATGATCGTTCTCATCAGATTTGCCCACAAGGTGACTAATAAATTTTATGAAATTCGTTAGAGTGAATACAAAATCTGCGCAGACACACAAACAGACGTAACGCTAAAATGGTTTTATCGTGTCCTAGAGGTCCAGAAACATGTAGTTCTGTCGAAAAGTCGAGTTGGGATTTTTGGTATGGGCAGGGAAAGTAAAAAACGGTTGGTTTATCAGCCGGATCTTTTTTATTGGTATGGTTTTTATTGGTGATGGATTTTTTTTATCGAAATTTAGTCAGCATTAAAAAATAGCTTGTTTTTTTATTGATAGTAGCTCGAAATTTGATCAGTATTAAAAAATAGCTTGACCAAATTTTATAAATGACCACGAAAAAGCTGTTTTTAATGTTGACATACTAATGTTAATCATTAGTAGTGTTAATCATCACTTTAATGTTAATCATTTGCAAATGCTCACCGATTTGGTTTTGAATGGAATAATTTTTAAATTATATATCTGGTTTAACTTTTAGGGTTACAATAGTTTGATTATATTTTTGAGAGACTGCTTATACATACATATATATATATATATATATATATATATATATATATTCAGTCATCAATATATCAATATATCGTATTCAGAGACTCAGGGCAATCATACATATACATACATAATAGATAAAATGTGTTAGTCATGTGTTCATGGAGGTTTATATCCTGTGAATGGATCAAAATGGTAAAGTGAATTTTTAACAACTAAAGTTTACACATGGTATGTATAGTAAGGAGAATGCAAGTAATCGAAAAATCAGAAATTTTCCCTAGAGTCAGTTTCAACCAAATATTTGCCCACTAATATGAAGTTATGAAAAGTGGTTAAAATATATATCAATCATTATTATCTTAATATCTTTTTTTTTTTTTGCACTTTCAGTGCTCAGTAGAGTAGAACTATGTTTTAGGTATAGGTTCATAATGAGGAAGCTTAATCGTTACAGCAATCTAGCCGCATGTGTATCATAATTATTTAAAAGAACGTTTTTGCTTAATAATGATTTTGTCTTTACGTAAATCGTGCACACCTCTCAGAAGATACATAACTGCGATTAAGTTAATTTTTTCATGCTTCGAGAATTGATCCAGCAAAGCGTATCAAATTAATATAATTGGAAGCAAATTGCCCAATAATTGCTTTTAATAAAGGAAAAGCTGTCTATCTTTGGAATGTAAAATTTTGAAACACAATTTGGTAGTAAAGTCGTTGAATATTCATTACGTTTATTTTCATTTTAGATTTTAATTCTCATATAATTTTATTCTTTTGAACAGGAATTTTGAGCTCTGTTTTGGAAAAGTGTTTTAAATTGGCATTTTAATGCGGAACATCGTGTTTCATTTAAAACTAGAATGGATTATCCGGTGTTGTTCATGTCCTAAATAAGCGTCCACTACTTAACAAATACAGAAGCAAATAACACTACTTAATTTTCAAATAGATTGTTTTTAACCAACGAAACTCTCACTATAAAATGTATAAGGTAAATAATATACTTCAATTAAGAAATCGACTTAATTTAGGCATCGCAGTAATATGTAAACCTGGGAGAAGCAAACTTTACCAAATGTGACGTTGCTTACCAAAAACCAAATGTGATGTTGTTTTACAGGCACTATTTTATGTTTCGGCAATATTTTTTGCAATTGGATGGTTAAATTTGAATCCATTATATAAAGTTATACACAAATACTGTGATATTTTAAATTTGAGCGTAAACTCGGCATTAGCGATGCCCCAATTATATGGATTCTGTGAGTGTGTATTTATATACTTTGTGATTATATATTTTCATCTATGAAAATTAAGATCACTGTGTATATGAAAATATTTATTTTTAAACATTTATTTAAATATTACTAAATACCATTTCATATGAAATATTGTAACGATTTTAAAAAGGACATTTCTCTCTAATTTCGCCCGCTCAAAATGATTAGAGGTTGCTAAAAGTTGTACATATCAAATATTGCTTCAAATTTAAGCAAAAATGTATGTAATGACGCAACATTTTGAGATGCAAAGTTGTGTACGTTTATTAAAATTCGTTTCTATTGTCGTCCTTAATTCGAATTTTTAAAATTTTTGATTTGGTATTGATCTGGTATCTAAGACGGATCGAATAAGATAAAAACTGATATTCCGGCTCAAATGGAAGTGAAAGGTTATTTTGAAAGTGGGGTGCACAAAAAGGGAACTTAAAGGTTATCACTTTTTTATATTGGATTTCGGCGTTGATTACTTAATAATACTGCATATTTGAAAAAAAAACATTGAAGTTTATTCATTCTCAGTTGCGTTCATTGTTTACTATTACCGCTTTAACCATCATATGAGACTTATGCAAAGCATAATAGTAAATTCAATTATCTAAACATGGCAGTAATGTCGTAATTCACTGATCATTATAACATTAAACATTAAACACATTGCGTTGTTTTTCCGCTATTAAAACCCACCATTATCTTCTTTAGTGCGAGTTCCTGGAATAGAATTCTTATTAACATAATACTACTCAATTAATTGCACCATTGTTAACTTCAATTAATGGCACCATTGTTAACCTCAATTAATTGCACCATTGCACCATTGTTAAATACAATCATTTATTCAGAACATTAACTTAATTATTAAATCCATAACAACAATTAATATATATTATTTGGGGAGAAGAGTTGACGAGTGAGTCCAGTTACTAAAAAGGCCTAAATTGCATTAATGACCGTCTATAATACTTGACTCGCACAAACCTGTTGGTTGTCTTTAGAACACAGCTTGTACATCATTTATGTTGCATCTCGGACTCTGCCGTTAAAGTTCTCTTAGGACATGGACTCAATTCGTTTCTGTCTCACTCGTCGAAGTGTATCTCAGAGAATTTCTGTGGAATCTATACGGAATCATTATGGAATTCTGCTCTCTTGCTGGAACTGTGGCTCTGCTGTAATGTCGAGATTCGAACTCGCATTACGTTTGTGTAAAATGTATAAATTCATATAATGTATTTCAATTTATTTAATTTATACAGCTTTTTATTAACTATTTTAATTTTGATTTGAACCCTCCCCCCTTCTGACATTTTATATAATTGATATATTTTAGAACATTTATACTTCTTAAACCGCAATCTGAGTCTTTCTTAAAGTATTATTTCAGACGTGTGAGCATTCGGAAAGTTATTTGTTCCCTTAAACTCGAGGTCATCGTTTTAGCTGATGCAACAGGAAACTAAAGGTTTAGTTTAATATACGATATATGTTTCTGCTGTGAAGAATGTGTAGAGGCTGCTTTCGTCGCGACGGGAGAAGGGATTTCCCCTCTTTGCTGGCGCGACCTGGAGGCATGTAATGTTGATGCGTGGGAAATGATTTTTGAAGGTAAGATTTGATATGGAAGGTGTCTTGACGGTCCGTGTGGCATAAAAGCTGAACAAGCCATTTTGCGGGGCGTATTTCCCTTTCCTCTCAGTCAAACATCATTCTGCTGTCCGGATCCTTGATCCGGTATTTTTCGATGTTTTCCGTCGATTGGGAAGTGTTGCCGCTCGAAGACTAAATTCGTCACTCATGTGGGAATGACCCGAGGTCCATGCCGGTTCCTATTTCATCTGATTCCGTGCCTGAGTAAATGACGCTGTGTGTCCAGGACGGACCATGTCTGGAGCAGGCTAGTAACATGAGTGTGTCGACCATTCTTCACGGAAAAGGAAATAACCCTGTTTTAGTTACTCCTCTGATGTCCTCAGCTTCTAGTGAATATTCACCTTCGGATGTGAGGATTTCTTCGTGACCTGAGATAAGCCCCTTTTTCCATCGCTAAATATTTACTTATATTTAAAGACAATTGGACGAACTTTGCGAGCCTTGTTATAATTCCGTTGGCGCTCATTGCCGACTCGGAGAGATGGATGTACGACATACCAAATATCGATTTACGAAATGTGTTGATATATGTATATTGATTGACAACATTTATTGAAATATCTAACGGATTTTATTATTCTAATACATGGGTTATTCTTTATTTTATAATTAATTTAATAACGTATTTTCGAGTGCTCGCCCATGTTGTTTGACTGACCATACTTTACATATTTATGAAATTTATAATTATTTTGTTTGCCACTGATATAATATTGGATCATTACTGTTTGAAGCTTGTAGCATTGGTTTAATGTGGTTTGGAGCGTTTGTGTCCAATGGTACAAATGCTGATAAAGATTCAGTTTATGTTTTTAATACTCCATAAAATTAACATCTGTAATAAATGATTATTTTCTTTTAATCTCAAAATTTTGGGGTGTTTATTTATTTATAAAATTGTTTTTATTTAGCAATTTATTTCCCTGATGAAGATAACGGTACATAAAGGTAAGGGTATAAGTTTTTAAGTGTTGTTTTTCCTGTGTTTCGGGCAGGTTATCTTGGAGATTTACATCTCCGGACAAGAGGATGAACCTGAGGGTTAATACTACTTGTGGCCTATTCGATCACGGGTTTGTAAGTGGTGCTGGTGCTTATGTGTCTTCCAAATTCCAAATTTTTGGAGGTCACATACCGGGAGCTTTTACACTGCGGCTTTTTAGCTCTGCAGATTTGAATTCAATATCGTTCACTGCTCTCTCATTATATTATCGTATCTAAATCTCTAAAACTTTCCATATGTTGCAACCCCTTCTTGCCTGAGGCCTGACACGCCTCTTTGGCTCTGATTGGCTCACCTGACGTTGTTTGCTATTTCAGAAAACTAAACTATAAATAAATGCAATAAAAGTGACTCACCTAACTCTGTTGTGAAATCTATTCCTGCACTTACTTTGATCTCACAGAAAGGTAATTTTGATTATATTTTATTATTACTTTGCACCGTGACCATTACCATCGCATATTCTATTTTTAATATTATATTTTCAAGATAACTTGGAAGCTGCTAAGGACCGAATGATCCCAAAACCAGGATTCTAGCTCGACAGGAAGTGCTCGATAATTAAGCAAAGTGATTTTGATATTTTTTATATTTTATCCCCTTGTACCGTCACATCTAATTCCCTTTTTTACATTATATACGTTTCTCTTGGTCTCAAAGCTGTTCCGGATCGAATGACTCTATAACCACGATTCTAGCTATAGTAGAGGTGCTCATTAATTCCCTTGTGCCGTAGCATATAAAAAGGTCGAATTAGATGTGACGGTACAAGGGAATAATAAACAAGAAAGACCAATCATGCTTAAAGCATTGATTATGAAACACTTTCCAACTTCAATGCAATTTTATTTAAAAAAGTCGAAAATGCAATACAGTCCTCGGTAATATTTTAAAACTTATCACAATACTACATTGATTTATTATATTTGAAAACTTAAACCTTCATTGAAAAAAATGAACTTCATTCAAATGACGGCATTGAAATATAAATTGCCTGGTTTAAATATCTCTAAAATGCAATACATTCCACGGTAATATTTTTAAAACTGTCATAATACTACGATAATTTATTATATTTGAAACCTTCATCGAAAACAACTGAAATAAATTCAAATGACGTCATAGAAAAAATAACACGCCTGGATCTCTCTATAAAAGCAGGATTTCATTCATAACTTTCTCAATTTCATTCATCACAATACTATAATAATTTATTTTATTTAAAAATTAAGACCATGGAGCTACAATTCATAAACTTTATGCTTCAAACTTCATCGAAAAAATCGTTCTTCTGTTTATAAAATCAATTAATATTTCATTCATATCAGCCATGCAGACTCCATGGACTGAATTATTTTGTGTTAAAGAAATACAGTAATTCTAATACAACTCATTCGACATATTTTGCTGTTTACATTTTACATAGGTGAAAAATAGGCTTAGTTGTGGAAATAATCAAATTTGAATGAGAATTTAAACTCAAATATATTGTCATTGTGTTGTTTTAGTATGTAGATGCACAGAATTTAAGCAAAAATAAAGTAGTTTTAGGACGGATACAACACTCAATATGAATTAAAAAGAACTTAAAAAAATCACGATTTTGAAACAAGATGGATGCCATATATCATTTTGAAGTGGGTCATGTGATCGTTTCATATCATGGTCACGTGATCGTTTCATATAAGATGTGTAATTATTATTTTAATTTTTATTTTAAAAACTACTGAATATATTTTGCTGAATTTTTTTTATATATTTTATGGAACAATTTGACCATTACCTAATATTTTCGAAGCAATTTGTGAATTTTAAATCCGCTTAAAAAATGTTTGAAAATTTAGGTCCCATAGGGCTCAATGTATTTGATTTTTTCAACCCGGGTTCAATTCAAAACTAATTGGGTGATATTATTCATTTATATTCCCATAGGTCCTACAGACCGTCTGAACAACATACTGAAATTCCATTTTGATTAAGTCATTTTTACGGCAGTTATCGTGCTAACGGACAGACAGACAGCCGGACAGACAGACAGGCAGAATGAACAAAGTCATAAACACTTTTCAACTTAGTTGTAAAGTGTTAAAAAAATCAAAACCAGTTTGCTTAATTATCGAGCACATCCTGGTTTTGGGATCATTCGATCCACCTCATGTTCCAGGTCAGCTAGAAAATGTAATATTAAAAGATATGGAATATGTGATGATAAAAGTCAAGATACAAATTAATAATAAAAAATATTAATACTATAAATTTTTATACACCACGCCTTCACTCATTTAGTCAGTCAGTTTAGTGCATATTAGCTAGATAAATTGAAAATTAATTGAAAATATATCCGTGCTTTTATAAATAAATAAACACTAGTATAAAAAATTCGGCTTTCAGCCTTAATATAAAAATGTTAAGATATAATATAAATTTTAAACTATATGATTTAAATACAGTTTAATATTTAGATGAATGCACTTATCAAGGCAAGTTCCCTTCAAAATTATAAATAGTACATGTACTAGTACACAAACATTTTCCAACTCATATTGTCACTGTATTAGTCTGGGAGTACTCTCTCATCTGTGCATTGTGAAAATTTAGTAACACAAATAAGAACCTTTTATTCCTCCATAATTGGGTGAGATAATTTGTTTTCATGGAACACGAGTCAATTTTTCTCTTGTTTCGTAACAAACCCTTATAGTAACTTTGATAGAATAATCTCAGTGTGAATAGCTTCGCTGAGAGAATAAGAATAGGCACTTGGCTGAAATAACTTTTCAAGAATTTCTTTGCATCCCATTATCTCAGAGATTACATTAAGAACTTATGCCATACTTCAATTCTGGCTATTTTTACAATGCAATTTTTGCTACATTTATACAATCGCATCTAGAAATTTCTATAACGAGAAATGAAGCAGAAAGACAAACATTTCAATTGTTGTAATTTAGGTTTCTAAGAGTGCATATGTAGTTTTCATCTATTTTTCGTAATTGAACTGAACGAGAATTTTCAAACTGAATAGTTTACTAAAATTAAAGAATGCGAATTTTTCAATTTTAACTAAGCGCTTCTGATATATGAAAGGAAAATCATAGAAGAGAGTATTTGTTAAAGGTATTTTGCCTGATACTTTTGGCTTGGGTATGTCCACATTCATGACTGCATTTTATACAAAATGTGCACTGCATTTTAATTTGTGATAAGAAGTTTTCCGAATTGAGGTGCAGTAATTACTAATGGAAAAGCATGAAAAAGCAGGAATCTGTGAAAAGCAAATTGATTTAGAGAGGATGTGTTAAAATAAAATGTTTATGAATCCACGTGTTCCGGGACTTTATATTTAGGTGTACGAATCATATTTTCTTTTATTTGGAATTTATAGTTGAAGACCCAGACCGTCCGACTCGTCCAGAGGACTTAGAGTAACAAGTTGGACGGCCGGCCATGGAATTTATAGTTGTAATATTTTCTTGCATTCTCTCAACATACATATGGAGTACGTTTTGCAATCTTATTCTAAAGTTTGGTACTCCTTCTCTGTAATGTTTTATAAGAATATAAAATATTAAATATGTTGAAGGATAAAACATACAAAATAAATAAGTTATACATTATTAGAGGACAAGTACATGCAATGTCAATATTATATATCTTAATTTTCAAAGATATATATCAAGTATATTTTCTTATGTTTTTCTTACATTTAAACGTGATATTACATTTTGGTTATTTTCCTGCATTTTCTGTTATACCTAGATGTTTTCTTCCATTTACTATATTTAGGATTATATTTATGTTTCTAATTTTAGGTGATAATATTTTAATTATAAGTATAATTACATGTGTTATATTGCTCACAACAATATAATTTTAGAAAATTTCGCATCCCAAGTTATGCGCCATTTTTAGATTTCATTATTGGATGACATTGCGAGTCTTGTATTATAATTGTTATCATAATAATTTTACATTTTAAAAATGTTTATACATATAGATTATACTAATAAAAAATCTTAAAGGATATAAGAAAATCCAGTTTGACGGTTTCCTTATAGAGCATAAAGAAAAGTAAACAAATATTTTCTCAAAACAAATATCCCTTTAGTTCTCTATATCTGTGAAATACATCCACAAACCATCCTTGTCTATTAACAAGGCAATACTAGTTGTAGATTTTCTGTTACGCTGAAAATAAAAATGTATGTTACTAGGAAACAAATATTTTATTTGATTATACGGACTGGAAATTATGTGATTTATTCTTTCTTCAATAAGATTTGAGCAATGTTTTGAAGAATAAAGAATATAATACAGCTATAAGTTTAAGATGACTTCCAAAATATTTCTTATGTATCTTATAAATGTGACTTAAACCACATATATTTTTCCCAGGACATTATATTTACTTTTGCTTGAAATTCCTGCATCGATAGAGTTATATAAATAATTTAGACTGTATTTAATATGTGTTGCACATGCACATGCTGCATATAATACATAGATTTAACTTATGTACGTAAATTCGTACATTTTTAAAATATCAAATTGGGCATCGTTTAAAGGCGTAGATAGATTGTTAGTTATAAGGACAATTGCAAACCTCATTTTTAATTACTTTAATCTCATGTTTTTAAACAATCTTTTGAAATACTACTAAAATTTGCACAATTCAAATCACGAACAACGGCGGATATATAAGCTAGTATATTATAAAAACCTGTCTTATATCAGTAACAGCGTTTCCTCAACAAGTTTAAGGACTTGGCAATAATTACATTTTTCAGGGACATATAGTAATTATGTCTTGTTATTGTTAGAGGGTATAGCAATTTTATTGGATGATTGCATAGTAGTTAATGAGAGTAATATAAGATTTTGTTCCGCAGCTGAAGTTTTTTCGCGCATATATGCTGTCAGTATATGTATATAACCAATTTTGAATGTATGGAATTTTATGTAACTCTCAAATAAATCATAGGTTATTTTCAATTTATACTAATAATATGGATGAACCGTTATTTGATTTCTTCAAAGGGAATGTACGAGCTAAGTAACGGTTCCTATGTCGAACAAATGAATTTCAATATTTGTGACTTCTGTATTTTTGTAATTAAATGTAAGATAAAAATCAGATTTAACTTTGTTAAACCTTGTTTAACCTGTTTAAATCTTGGATAACTGATGTTGTAACAAAACTAAAAGCCTAAGATTATGTTTTAATATAATATATCTATGCATATGGAGTATTCTGGGATATTTACTTAATTTATCCCAAAATTAATACGTAAAGCGTGTCGAAATCGATTAGATAGATCTCCTATGCATTTCCATATTATAAATAAATTGTAATCATATTAATAAATATTCATGATGTATGTAAACGCAAATTGATTTTCCATTGAATCACTAAACTTAAAATAAGAAAAACAACAACCATCTACAGTTTTGATATAGGTTTTTACACATGTATTTACAAATATATATGTATTGCACGTCATTTGAACATTTACAGTACATTACTGTTTTAACCGATTTCAAAGAAATGATTTGCTGTGAAAACCAAACACAAATATTTTACTGAAATTACTTTCGTTTTATTCCCGAGAAAAACAACAACAGTAATTGTACCAACTTACTGCATTGCTTAATGGCATGCATAATGTGTCGTCTAAGAAAAATAAAACACTGAAACACTAGAACGTTTAGAAGACGTTAAATGAATCACCGCATTTGACATTTATTGATGACTTTACAAGTTGTTTCACAAATCATTACTAAAGGATTTAAACCGTTATATTTCTGAAATTATAATGCTAGATCCATACTATTATATACTTAAAACAATGCTAAAATTTAAATATTGATAGAACAAAATAATTATTAGTAAAATGTATCAAGACAATATTTGTTTTTTAAATATGAAGTTTTGTTAGCAGTTATATTTTTTTCAACAATATATAAAGGAATTATAGCAACGAGGAATAACGTTTGGATTCAATTTTTCGGATGTTCATGTTTTGAGCATTTGTGATAGTATTGGACTGTATGGGTGTTTAATGCAGTATGTATATATATATATATATATATATATATATATATATATATATATATATATATATATATATATATATAGTAGTATATCGAATACTGATCGAATATCGAATGAAATTTGGTAAGATTATAACTATCAATAAACATTTGAAAATTATTGATTTTAAACAGCAATGGACAATCAGGACAACTAATTTTAGCATAGTATTTTCCAAACACTTTCAAAATTTTAAACAATTAATCATGCCAGATAAATGTAATAGTTAAATGTAATTTAAGAAAATGACTTGCACTTTTCAGAAAATGTTTGTAAAATGTTCCCGAGTTATTACACGGTTTCGAATACATTTATCAAAAAAGTTTCTTGGGAATGTGTTTTATTTATATGGTTAGAGATGGCTTGCCGTATTCAGAATTATGCAACAATATATTATCTTCATCTTTGGGAATTTAGAACGTTCCATATACGAGAAGACGTACTTTTAAACATTTAGGACTAATATAAAGAAGTTCACTATATTAAGTAATGATATATCTCATACTTTTTGCATTCCGAATCAATTGCAATGAGAAAATGGGCGTAACTGTGATAAGTAACCGTAAATGGATTTTTCATTGGATCTCTAAAATTAAAATAATAAAACATACATCATCTTCGTTTTGATATAGTTCTTTACATATATTTATTGCCCGACATTTGCACATTTACTATACATTTGTGCTTTAACGATTTTCACTGATATGATTTTCTGTGTAAATCAACCAAATATGTTTTACTGAAATTGTTTTGTTACTGAAAGAAGAAACTGTAATTGCACCAACATACTGGATTGCTTAATGGCCGGTATATTGCGTAGTCTAAGAAAAATAAAACACTGAAATTGTTCGGGACTAAAAAACGTTTAGAAGCCGTTAAAGTAACATCCGTGTTTGACATTTATCGAGTATCATTCCCATGCGTTGTTAAACCTCCAAAGGATTCACTTTCAAATTTTGTCGCTGAAATTTCATACCACTAGATTTTTCTTACTGTATACTTAACATGTTATTACTATTTAAATATTGATAAAACAAAATAACTAATGGCCTGCTTTCTTAAAGCATTTTTTTTAAATATGGAGTTCATTATTATTCCTCTACAAACTTTCCATAATATATAAGTAAAATATCAAGACGAGATTGTAAATACTAATTACAATCTTCGCCAGATCTGCACGTTCTAAGCATTCTTGAATATAAATTGAAATATTTTGTGGCAGTACTGAACTGTATATATTTTAGATGTTTGTATGTATGAATGTGCATGAGCACGATATCACAAATGAGAAAATCTGATGTGGGCAAAACATGACTTTCCTTATATAATGCAATGAATATACTACTTTTACAGTAAAAAAAATATATTATTTTTATAGTAGATATTTATATTCTTTCCAAGATATTGAATTTTCGTCAATTAGTCGTTACTTTCAGTGATTTAGCCTCATTTTTATTCATTTGGCGAGTCTTTCGTTGTTTTAGCAACATTTAAAAAAGTCGCCAAGTTGGCGACATTCCACTAAATTCTTCGTCAAAATCTCGCAAAGCGTTATGGAAGGAGAAATAAGTTACTTTTACAGCGATAAATGACTATTGGCATTCAAATACATAAGTATTACTCAAAGTACCTTTTTTCATGAATGGAACGAGCTAGATTCACGAACATGATATCACCAAATTTATCGCATGGTATTACATATGAAGAGTGCACATGTTTCGCAATAGGAAATATTTTTTTAATTTTATATGACTTTTTGATAATTTTTTTGAAAAATGTGCAATATCTCGAGAACGGCTCACGTTAGCGTTCTAAAATTTATGTCAATCGTTTTCTAATGAAATATTACGTAAGAAATTTTTCGAAACTCGAATTCGAATTTTTGACCCCGTCACAATGCTTTTCTCATACATTATGTATATAAGGAAAGTAAAAAGAATATTTCTAATAAAATTTCGTAATACTATCATGATATACCATTTATGGTAGTAAAATTCTTCTTCTTCTTTTATAAATTGTACCAATTTGTATTAATTAGACTTCCTATGGTGTGCATAGAAAATTTTATACGTCCCTGTTTAATATGTAATATTTATACATCTTCCACTGAGATTTTAATTGGGCGAGCACTTCTCACCAAGAATCTTATATCATTACCATCTATATTTCAAAAGAGAAAGCAAAAATATTATTTTGAAATCCCGTTTTACTCCTTCTGTCAAAAATCATTTTGAAATGCCCATCGCTCCATAATCATTACACGTGTCTAAAAGACAAATATTTTTATTTTCTTCCGTTGTTACTATGATTTGAATTACGTAACGTAATCTGCTGATGCATGATGGACCGTGATTGGTTAGTTTGATTCCTCAACGTACCTTTAAATTTGAATTAAAAGCACTTAGAATTCAAACAAGTCAGTAGGGCTGAAAATCTGTAAGATGTAAGATGTACACTGAAGGCCTCAGATTTTGTAAAGGAAAAATCCAAACTTACAGTGTTATATTTAGAAGTTAGGTTCTTTGTTCAATTACCTAAGCCCAACTCTATGCAATAACGAAAATTCGGTGCATAAAAATGCATCTTCTTTTTCTCTTATTCAGTCAGTTGGAGAAATTCGTGTACATTATGTATTATTGGTGAATTAGTTTGGAAGTCTAGCTCAAGTTTCGTAGGAAAGCTTTGGACCATTTGATAACAAACTATTTTCAACATATTCAAACTAAAACATCCGTGAACAGACAAACATGGCCTAAAGTTTTACCTCAAAAGTTGATTTTAACCTGTGACAAGTTTTGAGCTTCGAATGTAAAATTGAGTTTCCATATGGAATGCTTACAGGATGACATGTTTACATTGAAGCATATTTTGATAGATTTACGAGATTGAGGAATTTTTTATACTAAAATGCAGTGGAGTACAAAGACTAATAAACGTTAGGCCGAAACCGAAGCAATAAATGCAAAGTTTCAGCTGACAATAAAGGCAGACAGACTGACACCAAGAATTGACATGAAATTCTAAATAATTTATTGTCGGCAATGAAACTGGCCCACGCCTTTTCGGAAAGCATGTGATTCTTGCGGCCACCGAGCTCACTCGCATAACGACTCACATAACGAATCCAATGATAAACAGTGAGGACAGAACCAATCCACGAGAAAGTGCCCGTTAGACCCTCCGGATTCAAAAACGTTTTAGATAATCGATATGCAAAATGCGGCCAGTCATTTTGCTAGGAAATTTCCATCAAGATGAGACGGCGAATGATTGTTTTTGGTAGCAGTCTGAAATAAGTTCGCATAACGACTCACATAACGAATCAAATTGTAAACAGTGAGGACAGAACCACGCCACGGGAAAATGCCCGTTATACCCTCTGGGCTCAAAAAATTTTTAGATGATCAATATGCAAATTGCGGCCAGCTAAGTCATTTTGCTAGAAAATTTCGGTCAAGATGAGTCTGCGAATGTTTGATTTTGGTAGCAGTCTGAAATAATATGTAAGCGATATCAGTTGTACGAATCGTATGTCATCATCATCATGAAAGTCGTCACTCTTGGACTTCAAAAGTTGTCTATGAAAGAAATGTATTTATTGAAGTAAATAGGATCTCATATTTACTGCACATTTCAATTTTATTTTTATAAAATTATGTTTGAATAGCTATTGTATAAAATTCTGATGAAAGGGAATGCCATTATTACAAGTAAAAAATTATGTTTAATTGACTGGAGGATAAATTTTTCTGCACTGTATAATATTCTTTTGATATCCTAGTACGAATATTCATTTCTTTAAAACCTTCTTTATAATTAAACTATTCTTTCTATTAAACTTTTCCTTAGTGAATATTTAATACACAAAGATTAGATTTCATTCCCAAGATAATTAACAGGTATTAAATTACTATTAATGTAAATATGCAGGATCAAAAGAAAATGAAATAAAGTTTTAGGTGAATATGTTTGTACATCACATTATTTGAGAGAATAATAAGTGCATATTTAAGAGTGATTAAAATATAAACATATTGGAATTGTATGATATATTTTAAAGCATTTTTATAAAAACTTAAAAGCGTTTCCATAAAGTTAGAGATAATTATTTTTCTCTAAATGTTTCTTGAAAAATTATATTTTTTTATAATAAATATGATACAAAATAAATAATAACACATATATTTAATAAATACTGTATTACTATATCTGCATATTTTTCCATATTTAACGAATTAGGTATTGTAGCCCATATTATGCTACATATTACGCGACTTTACTCTTTAAAATGACATTACTAAATATCCTACATAATGATATATTTTTATTTTTAGTTGTAAATGAAAAGATTCAATATATTAGAAATAAATACACCTGTTGAGTAATGCATCTAAAAATATAACGAATTCATTCATTTTGTGATTCGCTATATAATTTCTAATAAATACTACTGAAACAAATAATAAATGACATTTTTTACAGTACAAAGATCATATTTTGATATATTTCTCTAAATTTAAATTACATTTGAATATACAATAAAATTGGTAAACATGAATTGTAGTACAAAATACGTATCCGATCTTTTTCCATACTACCTTGAATAGCAAACACTAAAAAAGATATAATAAATATTATACATATATATATATATATATCAAGTAGACGAATTAATATTAAATAAAATATTTCAATCATACATATCATAAATTTTAATTTCATAAATAAAAAGACAAAACAATGCGTTAGTTTTAGATATTTTAATAGCACCTTAAATTTCATTAGATGCAACATAATATTAATATTAGTAACCTCTCAGTATGTATTTTGTACGTTTTGTTACAATACCTTTAATTAAATAACTATGAGCTGAATAAAAATTAGTTGCCCTCCCTTGGTAGAAGCAGAAAAAAAAACATTTTGTTCAATTACAAATTTTTCAAACACATTATGGGCCTTTTCATCATAGAGCAAGCAGTGTATACTACTTAAAATGTAAATAAATTTTCTAAACTTATGCAGTTAAATGAATTATTTTAATTAATTCAAAAGTTTTCTGATCTTGTGAAGAGAGCTTACTATAATGGCTTTAAAACAATAAACTCTCCGTTATATTTAATCTTTTGATTTGCGCACACTAGTTCTGACTTATTAAAGGGGGTTCAAAACTCTATTAAACCAAAGTTAGTCAGTAAATATTTATGTCTACATCTATCAAAAGTATAAGAAATATCTAAACTCATAAGCAGCTGTTACTTCCAATGTGGTTTACTTAATATATCAAACTGCCTTTCTTCTTGATCGGCCATTCACTTGATTCTCTGAGATTAGTATAAAAATCGACTCTGGGTCATTAGTGTAAAAATTTGTGAAAAGAATCAGTGATCCGGTTCCCTTCTTACATGTTTATTAGCGTCAAATAGCATTAGTATTAAAAGCAGCAGGATAGTTTTAAGATGCCAACGAACCCACATGTAAAATTACAATTCAACTGCACGATACTGCAATTCCCTGTTCCTTGTTCCCAAACACGTTTAGGGCTATTTTTTAAACTTGTAATCTTGACAACCAGCATCGTTAATTCCAGTTTTGCTCTAGTTTATTTAAAGACAATCCCTAATTATCGTTAAGCTCAGACACCATAAATATGATAATTCGTTGGAGACTGCCAAAATTTCAGCGCATAGTAATTTTCATGATGCCGGTTGAATTGATGACTAACTGTTTTATGATCTCTAAAGTTAGAGAAATTGGTCCATCAAGGATTGTAGTTGCACATGGAACATATTTTTAAATATTAATTTCATAGCTTCAAATAAAACTATCGTAATTATTCCTAATTGTTAGCGACATATTCTACATCGTAAACATTTTGTATTTTAAAATTGTTATTAATTTTACTTTATATTCTCATTTTTATGCGATTCATATATTATAAAATAAAATATCTTAAATAATGTGATTTTTTTAGAATCCTACATTTGTAAAATAAACTACGTGTTTTTATAAAATTCAGTTTCAAAATTAAGTTTATTCATCGTTCGAATGAAATGCATTTTTTCGTGTGTGTACATCTGTTATCTCTTCTGTTTTCAATATTTTTTCTACTTTGGGGAACGCATTCTGTTCCCCCAAACAAAATATTCTATTCATTCCTTTTGTTAATGATTTTCAAAGTTTCGAATTTCTTATGCCTGTATATCGAAATTCAATATATTTTGTTGAAAAATTCTGCTCGTAACGTGTTTTCAATATTTTTCTTATAAGTAAATTATGTTAAAATGACTTCAAATACAACTATAAACTCATTCTGACGAATTTCAGATCTCTGCTGTCATCGCATTTTTGATTAACAGTACAGTATAGTCAATTTTTGAAAAAAAAAATATGAAAAAACGGTGTGAATTTATGTATATTATTCCAATGCACACATTAAAACTTCTTTATGTATATTAATCTAACCAAATTCTCAGACATCTTAAATTTTTGCTGAAAGGGAACTTGGAAAAGCATCATAAAGTGTGTTATTGAAACTTCCCACCATTTTTTTTTATTCTTTACTCTCCCTATATACATAGTCACATTATTATGACCACCTCCTACTTTTGTCGTAAACAGCTCGTAGCGAATGAAATAAGGCATATGCCGTGATCTTGCTTAGAGGGTATTAAAAGATGTGGTGTAGGCGTTCTGAAAACATATCACTCATTGCTGTCATGGTTAAAAGGAGCGATTTATCAGATTTGAAAAAATGGATGATTATCAGGTTTCAGCCCAAGGGTGGCAGTATTTCCGAAAAAGCGCAGTTTTTGAACTGTTGTGGTAAACGTGTATCGTCAATGGTGAAAAATCACCATTTCAAATAAACGACTTGGATACTGCGGAGCACCACACGCCTATGATGTTAGAGGGGAACGTCGGCGCCGAAGGCCCATGAGGGTCGATCACCGCGCTACAGTAGAGCAATTCATTGCCTAATGACCAGGTGCTACTGGACTTGTATCTCAAATAAAAGTTATGCGAATTATGACCTTCCGAAGCAGGGGGATGTTAATGAAGACATTCTTCGATGAGTCACGTTTTCTGCTACACGAACGGATGGACGTTGGCGTATAGTACGTGAAGATTGGAGAATGAACACTCATCAACCATTGCTGGAAGAACACAAGGCGGTGGAAGAAGCGTTATGGTCTGGGAAATATTTTCGTGACATTCTCTGGAACCACTCGTACTTGTGGAAGGCACTATGAACAACACTCGTTATGAATCCATCCTTTCAGACCACATACACCTATACATGCTGATTATCTTTTGTGGGGTGGTTAGGATCGACCAGTATGACAATGAGACGTATCAAATAACGAAAATTGTCCGGGAGTGCGTGAAGGAGCACAAAGAAAACTTCGAATACTTCCCTGACCCCCTAAATCCCCAGACTTAAATCCAATTGAGCATTTGTGGAATCACCTTGATCCGATTGTTCACTTTATGGTTCCCCCACTACCTATCCTCTAGCAGCTGTCAGATGCTCTGCAGTCAGCATGGCTCCACATACCTGTGAACACATTCCAGCAGTTGTTTGAGTCACTTCCACCTCGTCCTACTGCTGTCTGCACTGCACACGGTTGTTTCTCCGAATATTATATTAGCTGGTTGTCAAAATAATGTGACTGGACTGTATATAATGTATAAGGAATGTATGGTAACGAGTTCGAAAATTCGAATTTGAGTTCACGTTTCAAGTACACGTTTCAAGCTTCCCTGAACACGAATCGAATATTTTTGAGGTAATGTGTGTGTGTGTATCTCCATGAGTCGTTGGATGAGACATCTCTCGAACGAATAGAGCATTTCTAACAGAATTTGGCAAAAATATTACAATTAACCCATTAAGCGCCATTGCTTCCATATAGGGAACATCCATAAAATATTTTTTCTGGCAACCTTAAAATTACGAATAACAAATATTATCCTTAGTCTAGTCCAAATCTCTGATAATATTTGCATTTCTTAAATTTTAATATATCTTTTTGAAATTTAAATTAAAATATTTACGAAATTCAGATTTCCACAATATTATAATTTCCTGTGAAAATATCCAGAGAAAAAAACCTGAAACTTATAACCTGAAGTGTTATATTCCGAAAGCCGAGATATGGTTCTATATTTCCCAGTTAGGAATAATTTTTTTTTCTTATTTTCTGGCCATTTTGTTATGCGTTCCCAAAATGGGAGCATTGGCTCTTTACACTACCAAAAATAGATAGAAGCATTAATCAAGAATTATTAGCATATGCAAGAGGTCTAGAATCTTCCAGTCTACTCCCTGCCTTTTTGTTGTGCTACAGACACTTTTCGAACTGTGATTGAATTATTTAAGAACTAAATATGAGAAAACAATTTTTTGCTATATCGGAAGCAGTGCAATATTTAGAAGATGAAGATGTTGATCCAGAAATTATAGCAGCCCCAAGGAACTCGTGTAGTATAATATCTGATAAAATGTGTTGAAAATCCCTACTGACATGAATTATACTTCGATAATTTTTTCACTTCTTTCTCTCCTTTTGAAGAGTTGCCGAACAGAGGATCCAAATCTACAAGAACACTCAGTGGAAACAGTTTACAACACTGTCCAATCAAAGACGTAAAGCAAATGAAGAAAGAACCTCGTGGAAGTCACGATGTATGTGCCACTAATAATTTAGTGCTTGTAATGCAGAGATAATAAAGTTTTAAACATAGTATCCAATTCTGAAACTGTAGATCCAGCTGCTAAAGCAAAAAGATGGAGTCGAACAGAAAGGAAAAAAATCGACATTGAACAGCTTCGTGTAATTGGTTCATATAACAGCTATATGGGAGGCGTAGATCTTATGTACAGATGTTTGAGCAACTATCGTCTGAGAATAAGAGGGAAAATGTGGTGGCGGCCATTTTTCAGTAATGCTCTGAATATGGCAGTTATCCCAGCATGGAAGATCCATAGGGATTTGACCGGACAAATGTCTCAGTTAGATTTCCTGAGAGACGTAACAATTGCTTTGTTGCACAGTGCCGAGTGTGTTATGATAAATTATTCTGGTCCGAGTTACCCAACTAACACTAACGTATGTTTTGATGGCATGAACTATATAATTGAAAATTGCAACAAGCAAGCACGTTGTAAAATGTGTGACAAAAGCACACGATTGCATTGCAACAAATGCTTTGTTATGCTTCATAAAGCATGTTCAGTTGCATACCATACCCGATAACAGACATTTTTCTGGGATATTTTTTGATATATCAAATATGCTAATTTTTGGTAGCGTACAGTTACTGTATTTCAGTAATTAAAGCGTTAATCGGCTACTTATCATGTTCATCAAATTGTTCATAGTATTTGCAAAACAAATAACACATACAGGAATGTACGCAGGTGGAGGACCAAATTTTGGTCCTGTATGTTACTGAATAGGCATCAATAACAAAAAAAAACCTGACCCTAAAAGAAATTTAACATTATGCCCCCCCCCCCCTCATTTTTTTTCTGGCTAAGTTACTGAACACATATATTACATTTAATTATGACCATTTCTAATTTCGCTAATGAGAGTAATAGTCAAAACTTCATTTCTCCCATTTTACGAACACTTGATATGATATCGTAAAGGGACTTTGCTCCCATTTTGAGAACGCATGTAATGATTCGGTAAAACGCCATTGCTCCCATTTTGGGAACCTACCATAACAATCTCAGTTTTTGAAAAATAATTTATTTTTCATCTGTTTTGTGCTAATTAGTGTATAATCCTGTGTTTTTCTTCATCAAAACGTTTCTGAGTCATGTAAAGTTAATAGCGGCCTTTAATGGATAAAGATCACTGGAACTATATTGATTTTAAACGCAATCAAATGTTCGGCAAATCCCAAATTTTTGAAAGAAATTTTGAAAAATTCATCAAAAAATCAGAACTTTTAAGAATGTTAAGTAAAATGTCATTTCTTATGCCATTTTCATTAGAAAACGTATGACACAAACTTTAAAAAGCTAGCAGGAAAGTTTTCAAGATATTACATCCTTTTCAAATAAATTTATAAAAAATATATAAAGTTAAAAAAGTATTAACTATCGTGAAATATGTTCACTTTTCATATGTAATAGTTTGCGATAAGTTTGTTGACGTCATTTTAGTGGATCCATTCCATTCTATTCACGACAGAAAATAATTTGGGTAATTTTTGTGTTTTGACACCTAACAATTCACAAGCATTTATTTATATATAAAAAGTCTCTTATATCCGTTTATCTACAACACTTGCCGATTTGACGAACTTGGCAACTAATTCAGCTAAATATCGCCGACCTGGCAATATTTTGTTCCAGGCTGATAAAAATATAGTCAAAATTTTCAAAAATTACGTTAAATCAACAAAAATGGCCCAAATTGATTAATTAATTACTAAACATGTTTTAATATACGGACCATATTGCTTTCTGTCGGTATTATCAATATTGTTAATTATCAATTGAAAGATTCGCGAAATTGAAGATAATTAGGCACTTTATCCGGAAAAACTCCATATGTACACTTCAAAGTTACACACGTTTTAATAGGTAGTTTAGGTACTACATATCAGTCTTTTACTAAGGAAGAAATAAATTCACTGCATTATATATGGAAAGTTATGTGTTGTTCACATCAAGTTTTATTTTCAATTTACATATGTACTCTCTGATAAACATGACGGGTGTCGAATACTTTGAGGTTAAATGCATATCCATTTGTTTTCTATTGTGATAGATGATGGATAAACTATTAATAAATTGGATCGCAACATCAAATGCAGTGCAAATACTTTCAATTCGGCATATGCATATTTAAAAAATAATTAATTTTTGTTTCTTCAGTGCAACAAGCCAGGACCAGAATGCTCAAATTAGCGCAAAACTAATCCCATCAGGCAGAAAATGGTTAAAGAACAAACACCTCCAGATATAGTAGAACTTCTGCATAAAACAAAATAAATATGAACATAAGAAGCGAATTAAAAAAAACAATAACTAAATTGCACAGTATATAAACTCAAAGTGCAGAAAAAGAATGACGAAGAAATGAAAAAAAAATAAACATGGTCATGGCATACGTTAGAGAAATAAAGAGTCATAGACAAATCCTTAACTAGATTATTGATATAAAAATCTTTAAAGAAATTGAAACTAAAACTGAAAAGGACTTTTCAATAATGGAGGCAGAGAAAAAATTAAACCGGTAACTATTTATTCAATAATATTTTGTGAGTTAAGAATCATTAATTTCTTGGGTTTTGACACATATTTAATTACTTTCCTTATATACAATAATGTATAAGGAAAGTATTGTGACGTGGTCGAAAATTCGAATTCGAATTTTCGACGGGAGAGCACGTTTTAAGCAACCCTGATCACGAATCTAACATTTTTGAAGTGATATCTGTGTGTGTGTGAGTGTGAAAGTATGTGTGTGTGTGTCAGTGAGGCTGTGGAGACGATAACTGACGAACGAATGGACCGATTCGAACGAAATTTGGTACAAAGATTACAATCCGTAAACACTGGAATCTTATTGTCTTTATACGCAGTCGAATGTTCAGAAACCCCCTACATTTTCGAGTGAAATTTTGAAAAACTCGTCAAAAAAACAAAACCTCTAATAAAGTTACACAGATAGACATTTCTTACGTAATTTTTCATTAGAAAACGATTAACATAAATTTTAGAACCCTAACATGAACCGTTCTCGAGATATTGCACATTTTTTTTTTTTAAATTATAAAAAAAATCGTAATAAATAAAATAAATATATACTTCCCATCGAGAAATATGTTCACTTATCGTATGTAATACCATGCGATACAGTTGGTGACATCATTCTCGTAGATCTAGCTCGTTCCGTGCATTAAGAAAAATACTTTGAGTAATACTTTTGTATTTGAACGCCAATAGTCATTTATCTGCTGTAAGAATAACTGATTTCTCCGTCCATAACGCTTGGCGAGATTTTGGCGACGATTGTGGTGGAATGTCGCCAACTTGGCGACTTTTTTAAAAGTTGCAACATTAACGATAAACTCGCCAAATGTATAAAAATGAGGCTAAATCAATGAAAATGACGACACATTGACGAAAATTAAATATCTTGGAAAAAATATAAATATCTACTATAAAAATAATATATTTTTTTTTACTGTAAAAGTAGTAAATTCACTGCATTATATAAGGAAAGTCATGTGCTGCCCACATCAGGTTTTTTTTTTATTTCAAGCGGTATTGAGGGCACGTTTAGCTTGAACAATATATGATAGACCGCATTGACTAGGAATTTGCTACATAATGTATTAATGAAATTATACGCTCTTTACTAATTGAAGTACGCCAAGAAATTTTAACCGCTGTATTTTTTCAAATTGATAAATGTTTCTTAGTTTATTGTTTTAAATGTTCAACGAGATTATATAACAATAAAATCATGGACAAGGGAATTAAAGATTTATTATTTTTACTTTTCTTATATACATAATGTATAAGGAAAGTATTGTAACGGGGTCGAAAATTCGAATTCGAGTTTTCGACGGGGGAGCATGTTTCAAACAACCCTGATCACGAATCGAACATTTTTGAGGTGATGTCTGTGTGTGTGTGTGTGAAAATATATGTGTGTGTGTGAAAATATGTGTGTGTGTGTATTCGTGTGTGTGTGTGTGTGTGTGTGTGTATGTGTGTGTCAGTGAGCCTGTGATGACGATAACTGACGAACGGATGGACCGATTCAAATGAAATTTAGTACAAAAATCACAGTCTATGAATACTGGAAGTCGATTGTTTTAAAATACAAGCGAATGTTCAGAACTCCCCTAAATTTGCAAGTGAAGTTTTGAAAAAATCATCAAAAATTCAAAACCTTTAATAAAGTTACGCAAATAGCCATATCTTATGTAATTTTTCCTTAGAAAACGATTGACATAAACTTTAGAACGCTAGCATAAACCGTTCTCGAGATATTACACATTTTTAAAATACATTTATCAAAAAAATCCCATAAATTAGAAAATATTAACTTTTGAGAAACATGTTTACAGATAAGAAAATTGAGAAACATGTTATAACATGTTATAGAAACATGTTGAGAAATATTGAGAAACATGTTACATGATATTGCAGTCTTTTCAAATAAATGTATCAACAAATTCCTTAAATTAAAAAAATATATTAGCTATTAAGAAACATGTTCACTTTTCATATGTAATATCATGCGATAAATTTGGTGACATCATTTTCATGGATCTAACTCGTTCCATTCACGAGAAAAGATATTTTGAGTAATACTTTTCTATTTGAACGCCAATAGTAAGTTGTCTTCTGTAAGAACAACATATTTCTCCATCTATAACGTTTGGCGAGATTTTGGCGACGAATTTAGCGAAATGTGATCAACTTGGCGACATTTTAAAATGTTGCGAAATTAACGAAAATATCGCCAAATGGATATAAATGACGCTAAATCAATGAAATGATGACTAATTCAAGAAAATTCAATATATTGGAAAAAATATAAGTATCTACTATAAGAATAACATATTTTGAAACTGAAAAATTAGTAAATTCATTGCATTATATAAGGACAGTCATGTGCTGCCCACATCAGGTTTTTTATAACTGTGATTATAATATTTTCTGATAATAATTGCACCCTGAAATTTCCATGATTTAAATCTCCCAATTTGCATATTTATTCTATATACTTTCTATTAATTATTCTTGCAAAATATGCTGTGTTACTTTCCTTATATACATAATGTATAAGGAAAGTATTGTGACGGGGTCGAAAATTCGAATTCGAGTTTTCGACGGGAGAGCACGTTTCAAGCATCCCTGATCACGAATCAAACATTTTTAAAGTGATGTCTGTGTGTGTGCGTGTGTGTGTGAAAGTATGTGTATGCGTGTGTGTCAGTGAGTCTGTGGAGACGATAACTTACGAACGAATGGACCGATTCGAACGGAATTCGGTACAAAAATTACAATCCGTAAACACTGGAAGCCTATTGTTTTTGTACGCAATTGAATGTTCAGAACCCCCCTAAATTTTCGAATGAAATTTTGAAAGAATCGTCAAAAAATCAAATCCACTAATAAAGTTACTCAAATAGACATTTCTTATGTAATTTTTCATTAGAAAACGATTGACATAAATTGTAGAACGCTACCATGAACCGATCTCGAGATATTGTACATTTTTCAAGAAAATTATCAAAAAGTTATATAAAATAAAAAAAAAATATTTTCTATTGAGAAACATGTTCACTTTTCATATGTAAAACCATACGATTGGGTGACTTCATTCTCGTGGATCTAGCTCGCTCCATTCATGAAAAAATATACTTTGAGTAATACTTATGTATTTGAACGCCAATAGTCATTTATCTGCTGTAAGAATAACTTATTTCTCCATCCATAACGCTTAACGAGATTTTGGCGAGGGAAATGGCTGAATGTCGCCAACTTGGCGATATTTTAATTGTTGCCAAATTAACAAATATCGCGCCAAATTGATAAAAAATGACTCTAAATCAATGAAGATTATGACTAATTGAAGAAAATTCAATTAGCCATAACAAAATCACACAAAATCAGTACAAAAATCACAATCCGTGTATACTGGCAGCCTATTGTTTTAAAACACAATCGAATGTTCAGAACCCCCTTAAATTTTCGAGTATAATTTTGAAAAAAAACTTCAAAAAATCAAAACCTTTAATAAAGTTACGCAAATAGACATTTCTTATGTAATATTTCCTTAGAAAACGATTGACATAAACTTTAGAACGCTAGCATGATCCGGTCTCGAGATATTGCACTTTTTTCATATAAATTTATCAAAAAATCCCATAAATTAAAAAATATTAAATGTTAAGAAACATGTTCCCTTTTCATATGTAATATCATGCGATAAATTTGGTGACATCATTCTCGTGGATCTAACTCCTTTCATTCACGAGAAAAGATACTTTGAGTAATACTTTTGTATTTGAACGCCAAAAGTCATTTATCCGCTGTAAGAATAACTAACTTATTTCTCCGTCCATAACGCTTGGCGATATTTCGGCGACGAATTTAGCGGAATGTCGCCAACTTGGCGACATTTTAAAATGTTGCCAAATTAACAAAAATTTCGCTAAATGGATAAAAATTAGGATAAATCAATGAAAATGACGACTAATTGAAGATAATTCAATATCTTGGAAAGAATATAAGTATCTACTATAAGAATAACATTTTTTTTAACTGTAAAAGTAGTAAACTCATTGCATTATGTAAAAAAAGTCATGTACTGCCCACATCATATTTTTTTGATTAATGTATATGGTATGCAATTATGAATAAAATCTATCTAAATATTTATTACATTTCATTTAAATATTTTAAAGCGCGTTCTTATGAATAAATTAACACTACTTAGGTAAGTTATTACTGAGAATGATTCATTCAGTTTAGGCTAGGACAATTTTTTTTATAAAATAATTTGTTTCATTCTCCGATACGTCACTTTCAAATAGCGTAAATATATTTAAAAGTTTATTAAGGACTTTCACTCTCGCAACAATTCAAAAAACATTTAGAGTTTTACTCTTCATTAGGTTTAAATTTTGAACGTTGAGTGGCCACGAAATGTATTATTCATAAATTAATTTTATCTCTTCGAGTAAATGAAACCTTGAGAGAAATGAAAGTAAGAAAATATTAAAAGGATTCAAAGTGACACATCCGTGCACATTCATAATTAGAATTGAAATATCTTGATATTTCCATTTCTAATTCAAATTTAAATAGTTGTAGAGTTTTCTTCTAAAGTGCGAGACTAATTGCAGAGTTTAAATATTTATCATAATTTCAATATTTAGGTGAGATTTATTTCATGCAATTTGTGTGTGCAAAACCTTATGTTTTAAAGTTATCAGTTTCGTGCAATTTCAAAATTTTAAAATATTCTACTTTTACAGGTTTTTATGGATTGATCCACTATATATTCAATTAGGCAAAATATATTTACATTTAAAATTAAATTATAAAATTTGTCCCTACTAAATATACAATTTATTGCTGAATACAAATATTTAAAATGATTCATGTATTTAAATATATATATTTCATCCATATATTTATGAGTTTGAAACTGAAATATAAATTGTGCAGGAAAAATGTTTTCAAATAGTTAATTCCGCGTTACAGACAACAATAAGAAGTTTTAAATCAAGCCATGCGTTTTATTTTGTGTGAAATTTGCTATCATAATTGACTGAAAATTTATTTTCTAATCACCAGAATTTATTCATAAGCAATTCATTATGAAGTCGTAGACAAAAACCTTTTCAGGTCGTCTCGTTGAGAAATTCTCTCTTATATAAAAGTATTATGCACTGAAAGTTTGAAGAAAATAATCAGTAACAGAAACAATAATTTTCCTATAACGTCCTATGACCGGTTATTAATTACTGGAACGAATTACTCGACCTTATCACGGTCGTAAATATGCGCCGCTTATACATAAACAACACATTTACAGATATTGGACAAGCAATACAGATATTGTACAACAATTTACAGATATTGTACAAGATTACAAAAATATTTGTTAGAATGCGAAGGTACAAATGCAGCTTATAGCACAACTATAGAGTTGTGCCAATGTTTATTTTCCGGATGCGACGGAATAGGTATTAGATAACCTGAGTAACAGATAATAAATAATGTATATTTCGTCGTATTTAAGAAAAAATAAATATGAAAGGGATTTTTCAACTGATTCGGCTCAGATGTTATGAAGAAGTACGTCCACCGATCTTCCGATGATAAGAGGAAAACTTTGTGATAATATTTTCGGTCGATAAGGAAACGAGTTTTCTGAAAATCGGAAAAAATTCTTCTAAATAGTACTAAACCATAAAATAACTGAAATTTAATCAGAATTAAAAAAAAAGTATCATCGAGGTGTATATTTCCTGGTCCTGAGATACTTGTGTTCCAAATACCATAGCCATAAACTGCTTAGACTTCCCGCTACAAAACGCACACATACACACACTCAGACATCGTATTTTATTATATAAGTTATGGATACCAAAAATGTATTAATCTGACTGACGGCTAAATTTTGCCATACAATTATTTTTACTAGATTTGTTAAAGTATGTATTTCTCAGCAACTGCTATAAATAGGTTAGAGGTTAACTAACTTAGAGGTTAACTGATATAGATTCATCACAAAATTCTGGAGAAGGTATATTGGTTCGCTAAAATATTTACTTTTGTATTGCTAGTTCAAATTAAAAAAATAAAAAATGGCTATAGATTGAGCTTAGGTTATAACTGTTATGGATTTAGCAGCATAATCTGAAAGATGCAAGAAAGTCTACTAAACAATTTTGCTTCCAATTCCTTTTCTACTATTATTAGTATAATATTTTTCCCTGAAACATCTATTTTACAGGTTTGTCAATAGATATATGCTATATGATAACTAGTATGGTTTCAGCATCAAGTTCCGGCGGGGGAAGGGAGCTAGCTCACATAGGAATTCCGATTCTGATTTTGGTTATATCACATTTAATTGAAAAAATATTTTTACATTCAGTTAAAAATATGTCCAGTTGTTTTTTCCTCTACCAATTGTTATTTTCTTTCTGTTACCCCCCCCCAAGTTAAAAATATGTCCTTGAGACATATATTTCACAGTATTGCATAGAGATAGAGCTGATAACCAGGAGCGGCATTTCAGCATTCCTTTTGGGGGTGCGAGATTTGTATGTATGAAAATACACAATATGAAATAACTAAAATGTTTGTTAACAGGGGGGGGGGGGGAGTTCACAAATTTGAATTGATGTTGAGAAAAATAATTGTTGTTAACATAATTTTTATACATAATTTTGTACATAATTGTGTTAACATAATTGTTGTTAATATAATTTTTCTAAATACAAATATCTATATTTATTTACCTTATATTGACGTTTTAAACGCCGGTTCATAGAGTCTGGAAGAAGACAAAATTTTGCTACAATATTATCATAATCCGGTGGTATATCTTGTTCTATAACTAAAACAGCTAAAAATGAAAGTATTTCTTGTCCCATTGTACTGCGAAAATAATTTTTCAGCCTCCTAAGACACTAAAAAGACCTTTCACAACTGACTGAGCTGATTGGCACAGTCAAAAACGATTTAACTGATAATATTATGACAGAAAACATGATTACTTTTTAAATTCCGCTTTTTAAAATAATGCAGGCGACTTTTATAACTCAGATGGTCTATGTTTTCATTTTTCACCATTGAATAAAACAGTCGCAATTCACACAGCAGTTCCTCTTTCTGGAAGTCATATACTTTGCATATGTTTGAAACATTTTCTTTTTCTTTCTCGACATCTGATCCGGATAATACTAAACTAAGGGCAAACAAAACAGATATATTAATCTCATTAAATCTTGTCTCAATTTCATTAGATACAGAATCTATAATTTCATATTGAATATTGAGTCTGTTATATGATTTAACACCATCATGGGGACTTTTTTCTCAGCCTCCGAATTCGCTTGAAATTTTTTACGCTCTATTTTTTACAAATTTTTTACAAAACTCTACACTTGATTGAAATATGCATCAGTGCGAAAAGAACTAAGTTTCAATAGTTGCTTTAGCCAAGGTTTGCATAGTCTGAAAATTAAGATCAGATTACTAATGATGCTTTGAGAGAGTATTGTATTGATCAAAAACACTGTTCAATACAAAGAAAGTGAACAAAAATTCGAACGATGTTATGCATGTTAAAAGGGCTTCGGCTCTTCCACCATTGAGAGAATCGTTTTCAGATATTTCTTCCAGTGTTAAAGTCACCACTCCAGAATTATCAAGTAGTGCTCTTATGGCTTTAACTCTGGAAAACCACCTCGTATCACTTAGTGATCGTAGAGTGGAAGAACCTCCAGAAAAAGTATTTGTTGATAAGTGAATATTTTCGAAAATAGCATGTCTTTTATATAATGTTTCCATAAAAAAATATAATGCATTGAGCTGCTGAAATGCATTTCTAGCAGAAGGAATGGATGTGCATTCACTAACTACATATACATTTAATCGGACACTTGAAATTTTCAAATGAAAAGGATAATATAACCCCTATCTTTTCAAGTTGAAAAGGATTCGTTCCAGCCGGAAGTGGGAATTTCAATGTGAAGGTTGACTCTTTTAAGCGCCATAGCGTGAAAAAACTGACCAGTGGACAGTCGATAAAAAAGGGAGAAGCCGATAGACAACGAGGGAATATTTGGGGGCGCGACCGCGCCCCCTATTTGCCGCTCCGGGCTGATAACTGATATATATTTAACACACATTTCGAGAGGGAGTTCACAAATAATATGGTGAAAACTAGCTGAACAAAATAGTCAAATGATTTGTCACCAGGTTTGAAATTACAGTTGAACGAGGTTTGCAACCCATAAATACACAAATTGGTATGGGGGTAGCCTATGCTTCCGGGAAAGACCCGAACAAGCTGCATCAAAAGGGGGGGAGGGGTCCAATTAGGACCGATAAAGCAAGGGCAATCAAACACAAAAAAGGCGTGTTTTTCTAAAGCAAGGTAAAAAATAAATCAATATTACCTAATGAAAGAAAGTCAGCAGTTATATAAGAATCTTCGAGCTATAAAGACGATGAGCTGATTAGAAAGAATTACCGAATTTGAGAATGTTCAAATGTTCATTGATCAATGACTTACTTTGCAGATTAGGTAAGTTGACTTTCACTTGAAAGATACATTTGGTGGGTTATTCTCGAACCAAATTCAATGTCGCAGTTATCACTTAATGCGCGGATATATTATTTAAAATATCTCAATTAAACTTTGCAATACATATTTAGTCTAAAATTCTATTTATTTTTATATATTTTTGCCACAGATACCATTTATTTTGTTGTTACTCGCTGCGCTAATTTAAAACTTGGCTGGAAGTTTTGAAACTAATAATTGTTTAACAAAATAATTTCTTTCCACAGAATATCTCTTGAATATTTATAAAGAATATTTTTTTCAAACACTTTTAATATGCATTAAAAAAGTTATGCTTCGAAATGCTTCAATTATTATAGCCCATAACGTGCATATAACGTGTTAAGTGCGTAAAAATGTGTATTTCATAACACAATTTTATCTAGAGAAATTAAATTAAATTTATGGTAGAAAGAAAAAATCTTAATTGAAGACTCAAAACCATATTAACTTGGATTCTTGATTTAAAATAACTGAAGCTGAAATTTTTTATGCAAAAAATAAACATTTCCCCGATTTCGCGTTAATTGCAATATTAATAGTTAGATGCATTTCACAGAGATTAAATTTATTATTTTAATTAATAGTCTGGATCTCTAACGTAAATTGCGTACGTGCCAATTTGTATTTTGTTTATACTCAGAATTCGGAAAGACAAAAAATTCTGAATTCTATCATTGATTATTTATTTATTTCTGTTATGGATATTAGAAAATTAATTTATAAAACTCTTTATTACTTGGATAACTAAAGAGCAAAATTAAATTTGTTTTCTTAAATTATTTTATTTTATTAAATTTGACAACGTTTAAGCAAAATTTGTAAATACAAAAAAATAATAATATCATAGAAAAAATCTGATGTGGGCAGCACATTACTTTCCTTATACAATGCTATGTATTTACAGCTTTTACAGTAAAAAATTAGGTTATTCTTATAGATACATTTATATTATTTTCTAAGATATTGAATTTTCATTAATTAGTCGTCATTTCAATGATTTAGCGTTATTTTAATCCATTTGGCGAGATTTTCGTTAATTTGACAACATTAAAAAAAGTCACTAAGTTGGCGACATTCCGCCAAAGTCAACGGTAAAATCTCGCCAAGCGTTATGGACGGAGAAATAAGTTATTCTTATAGCAGATAAATGACCATTGGCGTTCAAATGCAAAAGTATTACTCAAAATATCTTTTCTCATGAATGGAACGAGTTAGATCCATGAGAATGATGTCACCAAATTTATAGTATGATATTACATTTAAAAAGCAAACATGTTTTTCGACAGTTAATATTTTTGATTTAATTTATGGGATTTTGTGATAAATTTATTTGAAAAATGGGCAATATCTCGAGAAAGGTTCATGATAGCTTCTAAAGTTTATGTCAATCCTTTTCTAAGGACATATTACATAAGAAGTGTCTATTTGCGTAAGTGAATGAAAGGTTTTGATTTTTGATGATTTTTTCAAAATTTCACTCGAAAATTTAGGGAGTTTCTGAGCATTCGATTGTGTTTAAAAACAATAGGATTCCAGTATTCATGAATTGTAATTTTTGTACCAAATTTCATTCAAATCGCTCTATTCGTCCGTGAGATATCGTCTCTAAAAAGTCACTGACACACACACACACTTTCGCACACACACACACACACACTTTCACACGCACACACATAGGCATCACCTCAAAAATATTCTATTCGTGATAAGGATTGCTTGCTCTCCCGTCGAAAACTGGAATTCGAATCTCCGACCCAGTCACAATACTTTCCTTATACTTTATTGTATAAGGAAAGTAATAAAGGAATTGTATAAGGAAAGTAATAAAACATTTTTAAATTACTGATAATGAATTTCATATTCAAACAGATAACTTTGTAACAGATTTAAAAATAATTATAGGAAATCAATTTTCTAAAAATTAAAAAAAAATAAGATTATAGATGCATTTGGTAAATTAATTGAAACATAATTTAAATTAACTCTTACCATTCTAATATGAGACTGTAACAATAAAACTGTTTGTGTATGATATGACTGTTTGTGTGTTTTGTAATGATTCACGTGATCTCTTCATATAATACGGGTATACTTATTATTTCAAATATTATTTAAAAACCTACGCAACGTATTTTGATGACATTTTTTTAACATTTTACGTGACAATTTGAATATGTGCTAAAATTTCGAAACAATTTGTACGTTTTAATTCCGCTTAAAAAATAGTTGAAAAATTAGGTTCCATAGGGTTCAATATACTTCATTTCCTCAACCAGAGTTTAATTCAAAACTAATTTTGTGATACTATTCTTTTACATTCCCATATGTCCCACAGATCGTCTCAATATAACATACTAAAATTTCAATGTGATAAAGTCATTTTTACAGCAGTTATCGTGTGAACGAACAGATTGGCAGAATGGATATTTATACGTATTTATGACATAGTTGTAAAGTCATAAACACTTTACACCTATGTTAAAAAATAGTTAGTATCTCTGTTATTCACTATTCGTTATGTAACTATGTTCATTATAAAAATAATACACCTGTGTTAAAAATGTTAAAAAATAGTTAGTATCTCTGTTATTCACTATTCGTTATGTAACTATGTTCATTATAAAAATAAATGAAACATAACTCCTTTCATCCATTTCGAATGGGAAAAGGTTGCTCTTCCCTTGACATAAGATAGTATATAATGTATAGGGAAAGTATTGTGGTGGAGTCGAAAATTTTAATTTCCGTTTTCAACGGAAGATCATCCTGAACGGAAGAGCATCTTTCAGCATCCCTAAACTTGTGAACCTTGAACATTCTTAAGGTGATGTGTCTGTATCCATAAGTCTTTGGAAGCGATATCTCTCGAACATATGGATTGATTTGAAAAATATTTGTTACAATTTTTACAATAAGGGAGTACTGGAAGCCAAATTGGAAAAATAAAGATTAATTACTGTTACCTCAACATTAATGAAAATTCAATATTTTCTTATGATTAAAATCGCTTAATATATAGACTGTATGGATTTACGCAGCTATACTGATTTTCTAGCAATATTCTTAATTTTTATGTTAGATTTGCTTGAATTAAAATTTCATTTGATATTTTAAAATATTTTTATACATTGCAATAAATAAAAGATCCAAATGTCTATGAAGAATTCAACATTATAAACTATGTGCCATTAATCGGTTTGGAAGGAGAGAAGCCTTTGAAATATTTAGGGACTTTATGTGCTCACATAGAGATTTTTTTTTTACTTTATCACTTTGATTTTGTAAACAATCTACTATACTGCATGATGCAACTCATAAAAAAAACGAAAATAAAAAAGGAAAATAAATTGTCTTGTCACCAAAAGCAAATATACCCACAGCTTATCGACATTTGATAAATACTCCCATAAAGAATCATTGTCTATTGAAAATATGATCTTGGTAGGTTTCACAAGAAGTTAATAAAATGTGTTGCTAAGAAACAAATAATATCTAATAGCACATATGAATTTACCCAATTTACATTTCTTTGCCATATAATTGACAAATTATTACATAGAAACCATTTCTGAGATGCATAGGTTGTTAAGAATATTATTTCTTATTAATATAATGAGGCGCTCTTGCGGAAAGTGTAGGAAGGAGAAAAATAACTCTCTTAGCAAGTTTCGCTTTTATGTAGCAGTCATTGTAGATACCAAAACTGATCATAGATATTTGTTTTTCCATTAATAAATACATATGCATGTATAGCCAAATATAATAATCTTGAAGAATAGAGAAATTTTTCTACTTATCTATATTTCATATCGAGTATGATTCTTGGTTTTTTTTCCCCGGATAAGTTGTTTACTTAAGTCTATTCATTAACTATTTAAGAATAAGAAACGATGTAAAAGAAAAATAATGGATCATATATCTTTAATTTAGGAAAATTATAAACAAAACAAAAATCAAGTGTACTCCAAATCTGTGCTAAAATATTTATTTAGGACTATGTGAATTATAATCTAATACTTTGCCAACCATCTTAAATTTCAAATGGTTTGTTCTTCCTGTGGGACGTGGAATTGAAATGAGTTAAGTTTTAAGATTATATTAATATTAATTGTTTATTAAGCATTAAAAACATGGCCGTTGATCTCATAACGTGGAATTGACCTTAAAGTACATTACTCGTCGTTCTGCCGCAATAACCCTCCAATTGTTTTGCTTATGTGTAAGTCCTGAAAAGAATTTATTAATCATTATAAAAATATTAGCCTATTTAACTTTAACAATATAATTTATTTACAACATCAATTTATCACTAACAACAATTTATCATAATTATCAACTATCATTTAATTACTCTAGTAATGGGAGACATGTGACCAGAAATGGTTGGATTTCTAAAGTGTCTAGGACCTGTGCAAATGAGGACATACCTTCAAGTTCAATCTTGTGCTTGTTTAAACACTGAGGCTTGCATCAGTTTTATTGTTGCAATTACGACCATAACTCTCCGGTGTGTGACTCATTATCTTCCGTCTATTCCAGACTCTGCATCTCCAACAGCAACTTTCATTTTTCTATAACTCAACTCTGCAACCGTATGTGTATTTGCATCTGTACACCTTGTATATGTCTAACTGCTACCACATTTTGTATCAGACTCGCAGCAACAACATTTCGTATCAAACTTACTGCAACAACACTTCGTATGAGACTGGTTTGTGGTTCCTTCGGCGAGAGGAGGGGAAAGGTAGCTCCGCCCTTCTTCCCCTTGGCGCTCATTGGTTCTTCTGAACCCAATGGTATCACTTCACATATCAATGCCCCTCTTAGCCCCTGTGGCCTGGAATACCCAAATTTATTGTATTTGACCTCAAAGTTCACTTTGATGTAAACTCCGGCACCAGCCAGACTATAACCTTTGTTAGCCGTTCTGGGCACCATAAATATTGCAATAAAAATGTCTCATGTGAGGACATATTCTGGCCTCACACTTCCAAATACTACTTACAGCGGATAGAACTTTAATAACAGGTTATTGCATCTAAATACAATGCATCATAACAAAATATCGTGATTTTACATAAGTAGAACACTTGAGGCAACACAGATTCGTAACCCAAGCTCAAGCTTAAAATAATCTAATTCTATTTATGTGGCTGGTCTGACATCAATTTCTATCTTTTCCAGAATTTATGAATGCAAGAGAGTAAATCAAAAATTAAAGTAATTTTAATTCTTGCTTGCAATTTTATGCAAACTTAAAAATTTGTTTTAACTTAATCACCCATCACTGCTATATACTTTATGTAGAGATCCAGATGGTTGTGGATTCTCAAAGATAAAACAATTTCGCTGGTCAGATCCAATTGTGCACTTCCGTCGTGATATCCTCATCACTGTAGAATCTGTGGTCATATTGTTCTTCTTTGCGTGGTCCAAACAGGTGACACATGCAACTGTTTGATTTTTGGGCCAATATTCTTTATTCTGGATTTAAGCAAGTTTCAATCTCCCCGCTCCCTCCCCCACACACACAAAAGTCTGAATACAGAACGTAGTTCTTTAAATGTCGAGAATCCATCTTTCAAGTCAACTAATACTATGGCAACGGACATACACGAACAGACATGTCTGAGACGTGTTCATAAATACCACTCCCAGTTTAGCTATTTGTGTAATGACCATGGTATATCATAATTGACTATATTATTTGAATTGCCCTCGTATATAAATAAGTAGCTGTTAATTAAGATAAACAATTTTCATTAGAAATATTACTTTTCAAATAGAGAATGGTAGACATCATCGTTTACTTTCGTATGGGAAACATAAATAATTCTTGTATTTCTTAATGGAGAGGAAACTCAGCCGTCTGGAATTAGAATGATATAGTATTACGCGCCCTAAATTTACAACGCCCTAAATTTACTGCGCCCTAAGTCTACTGTCAATGACATTGTTTTTTGTCAAGCAGTCTGGGATAGGCCTAGTTTTTAAGGCAGGAGGATGTCACATTGTAGATCCGTGTTCGAACTTATACGCTACTCTATGTATATGTCTTGGGCGCGATAAATGTCCGTAAGTCCATCCCAGAGGTGATGGAGTAGTGAAACGATGGTTCGGTCTGGATGGTTTCCACTTCCATTGGGATCCGGCCTAAAGCAAGTGGAACTTTCTGAGCCTTAAAACAGGCACCTTACACTTTCGAGTGGATATAATGATCCAGGTAAAATTAAAGTTTAAACTTGACATTTCATATTAATAATTAAAAAAAAATTAGCCAATTAATAATTGTACAAGGACCACTCAATATGTATCCGGTTAACTAAGAAAAACAATTTTTTTTAGAAATTCGACTTTATTCATCAACATACTCTCCTTCAAGACTGATACATTCATTCCAACGCTCCTCTGACTTTTCGATGCCTTTTTTGTGGAACGATCTGTCTTTGCTCTCCAAATAGGCCTCCTCGGCAATCACTTCTTCATTTCAGACAAATTTCTTTCCCTGGAGCATCTTTTTGTTGTCTGCAAAAATCCAGTAGTCGCTGGGATCCAGATCCGGAGAGTACGGTGGGTGAGGAAGTAATTCGAAGCGTAAATCATATAATTTAACCATCGTTTTCATCGACTTGTGACACGGGACATTGCATTGGTGGAACAACACTTTTGTCTTTTGCATGTGACGTTTTTTCTTGATTTCTACACTCAATCGATTTAATAATGCCATGTAATATTCGTTATTGATAGTTTCACCTTTCTCAAGATAGTTTATGAACAAAATACCATGCATGTCCCAAAATACGGATGCCATAACCTTGTCAGTTGACTTTTGGGTCGCTTTGGACGACTTTCACCGGATGCTGTCCACTTAGCTGATGATCTTTTCCATTCAGGTGTGTAGTAATGGATCCATGTTTCATCCTGTCATAAAAGATATGACATTTTGTGCAATCCTAATTATTGCACAGGGGTTAAGAACCTTTTAAACCTTTTTTAATTTAAATTATAATGAAGTTAAAGTTAATATTTTACAAGTTTCTTTTTAAAAGTATTCTAAAGACATTCGCCTGGCAAAAGAGCCATTTTCAAAATCATTTTCACACGGGATGTAACATCTGCAGGATGAGCTCACAGCTGCAAAAGAGAGCAGTCTACAGCCCCCCCCCCTTTAGCACATGCAAGGAAGATTTTACATTGCTTAACCCGTAACGGTCAAAATTCCTTCACAGCCACAGACTTTGTTTCCCACAGAAACCTTATACCGGAATTCTGCGCCCTTCAAGTTCACATGGGCAGTCATTTGAAGATGGCCATTTTCACTGTCAACTTCCAAAAAATAATGGGGAAAAGTTACTCCCACTTTACAGTACAGCTGGACAAAAGTCGCAGATGGGCATGACGCTTCAAGGGGGAAATCAATATCATATCCCCTTGGATTTTGCATTATAGCAGGCTACATCCAATAAGAGGTTCTGTAAGTCAAGGAGTAGCCAATTACAGATGTTACTGCAAGAGCGCTATGACTAGCGCAGCAAAAAATATAATAAAAAAAAAAGAGAGAGAGAGGAGAGAGTCGTCGAAAAGTGTGGTCCGGCCTGCGCCGGCCACTCTGGGCACTTTTCTACAGAAATGATGACGGCAAAAATTGGGCCACACCATGCTGGTTAAGAATCTGCATGTACGAAACGACGGACAGGAGTCCGGATGACCCGAGTCGTACTTTAGGCTTAGAGGCCCACTTCGCTCGTTATGCTTCATTTTCAAAGAAATATTTCTAAATTTTGGTCTGTTGCTGACCTATACAAAAAAAAGAATGCTGGCTCTAAGATTGGAGCGACTCTATACAGGACTTGGGGTCCTAAGGGTAGTAATTCTTTCCTAATGGAGGCTTGAGTCTGCATAGACTCCGGAAATCAATTATGGAATGTTCATAATATCAATTGACAATGGCGACATCTTCTGACGAGCTGATAGCGATGATATCGGAATAATCGATGGCTATGAAACGAAACTCTGCTCAATAGATACCCCAGCTACCTCTGTTCTACGGTTGACAAAGGCTGATTTAAACTTTACATCATCACTAATGCTGTGAAATAAGTCGGTAGACTCCCAATTTGTGAAAAACAGAACCATTCCGAGCAAAAAAAGAAAAGACGAACTTTATGTCACCGATGACAGTAGCAGGTACCTCAACCCACAAGCCTCAGCATATCATGCCCGTAAGTTACTCCATTTCTAATATTGTAATTCCATTGTCCAATGACTCTAATTAATTAGAATAATATAATGAAGAGATAAAGATAAAAACTAAAACTGTGTTATTTGTAACTATTGATTGAGATAACAAAATGTAGCAATACTTTAAACAATATTTTAATGGATTGACATTCGAATCCTAGCATTTATGTACAATGCTTAAATATAATAATGATTGAATAATGTTAAATGAAACTCCCATAGAGACATAGATGAAAGAATATAATTACTAATATGATGAATATTAAAAAGTAAAATTATAATGATGAAACATATTTAAATAATTTTAAGAAGTGTTATACGAGAAGTAATATAATTAAATATGGTTTATGTGATTATGAATTAAGTTGTTATTATAAGACTGTGCAATGGATAAATATTCCCTTCTCTCGAATATAAATAAATACATATATATATTAATAAATGTTATTTTGGATCCACACCTGCCTCTTCCTTTGTCTCCAAGCCTTTTAAAATTAATTAACAATAATATGATTTGTTTCAGGTATCTTGGAGGGTAAGTCTGTTTATTTTTTAAAATGCTAGCCACTAGTGATCAAATTATTTAAATTTAAGTAATAGACCATAATTAATGATAGCTTAATGAAGTATACATTTAAGGATTTAATTATTAGAGTTTTTCGTGGTCTATATCCTTCTTTAATTTGTGTCAGGATAGATGCGGCCTTCAACATCCTGATACATCCATCGTCCCATACCGACGCAAGAAATCCTTCTTATCTTGTCCTTCCTTCAATCCTTCTTCAATTTCAGTTTACGGTCTTTCAAAACTATTTTGTGGACTTTTTTATGTTTTCCGGAACAACTGCCGATTTTGGGCGACCAGAGCGTTCAGCATCATCGGTGTTTGTACGACCGCGTTTAAATTCAGACCGGTCAATAATAGTTTATTTCCCTGGTACAGAGTCTCCATAACGCTTATCAAGACACTGTTTGACTTTAACAGTGTTTTTCCCCATCAAAAAACAATGTTTAATCAATCCACGAAATTATTTTTTATCCATTGTTTTGAAAATTACAAAACTGGGGTCACTAAAACCACTGTAACCTATAAACTAATTGTCAGAATATCATGAAATTTTGACACGTGTCATTTGAAGGTTGGTACTATCCAGAAATCATATGGGGCTGTCAACAGTTTTGCCATATACGTGACAGACCGGAGACTTATTGAGTGAAGTTGTTACATTCTAAAACAATATTTTACTGCATCTTCCAAATATACTCAATTTCTATTTTAATCCGTGTCCATCTTCTTATTTTTGATTATGTCTCAGGTTTTATACATTATTATACTTATAAAAAAATTTGTATCAGAAGATTCAATAAATATTTTATTTTTCTACAAAATTTGCGTCATTTCGTGAACATGCTTTAAATAGCGAAATACAGATATTCATAATAAATTTTAATTCTAAGAAAATGACGACATAAAATAATTATTTGTAGATTATACTCAATTTCAAATTATATAATTTCATTAAAATTCGATAATTAAACATTTTTAGCATGGATCCTTATTTAGGAAGCATTTAATAAACACATATTATACATTTAAAAGCTAATGAATTGATATTAAAAATATATTTAATAAAGGAATTAGAAACATTATATTTTTTAAAATGACATGTCGTACATTAAGAATATGTAACATTATTTCTGCATTGATAATGTTGAAATGAAGATAAAAAGAAATTAACAAATTACATTCAAAATGTGAAACAACATTGTATTTAATGAAAATTTTAGAATTAATTTAAAAAATATATATATGAAAGAGAAAACATAATTTATAATATTAAAAATTCACGTTGTTCATAAATAAAATATTACAGGAATAACTGTTATACATTTTCGAAATCCATTATAAATTAATTTCTACTTGTACACAAAATACTGTAAAATAAAATAATTCTCATAAATATATGTATGTATATACTTCTTTTATTCGATTTATCCCGATTATTTTCTGCTGGCACATTTATGAATCTAATTACTTTTAGATCACAGGTATGTGTTACCCCTTATATATAAGACGAAGAAATGCCATGTATATTTAATACTTATATTTTAATAAATTCTTAGTATTATTTATTTTACCAATTTGAAAGTAAATAATATGCAGATATAAAATGTCGATTATTTAAAACGACATATTTTTCACATAAATAATGCTATGAGACGTCTTCAATACTAATACACATTTATCTTTAAAACAATGTTTGTATTACTTCATGGAAAACCTTAACTTTATTTTAATACGTTTTAGTCTAAATTAAATAATGTATGTGCTACGTAAAATCTAATGAAAATTATTTCAATAAATAATATATATTTTATTTCAGCTGAGTTTTTCTTTTCAATATTTTCACGAAAACAACATTTGATTACACATAAAATTGTGGAATATTAAAAGCTTTGAACATAAAATTATACATGAGCTGATAAGATAAAATAAGTGCACTAACGATAGATTCTATATTATTTCCCAAATTAAAACGTATTACATTTAATTTACATGAACCAGTAATTAATACACCTTACATATTTTCCTCAAATATAGCCCCTTCAGAAGCTTTAAGCATTAGCCCCACTTTCATAAAACTGTTGTCAGCTATCATAGAATTAATTTTTTTAAAAATGAGACTTGCACAACTATAATTTGATACAATATAACTAGAATGCACCAACTGCTTGCATAATACATATGAACACAATTTAATATGCCTTCGATCTCAAAGTTGTGCAAATCAAATGACACAAGCTTGTCGAAAAAACAAAAAAATATGGGCGTGAAAAAGGATATAAGGAAATTCACGAGAATTCCTCACACACACCATCTCAGCCCATCCCAAAATATCCATTCCCCTACCACAAAATGAATGGTTCCTTATCCCGTACGCTTTCACATCGAAAAAATGGTCTGAGAGCTTGCTAGAGCCAGCCAGATTCTCTTAAAATGTCAAAGACATGCATTGGATAAAATATTCATAATTATTCAATGGATGGGTATATGGATATTTCTCTGGAGAGACCTGTGATATTTTAAGCGGTTGCTGAGAAGATAAGCGATAGATGGTAAGTCAATTTATGTTTATCATAATATAAAAATTGAAGAAGTTCGAAACGCATGAAAAATATATATAATTGAAAAATTCATCAAAGGTCGTCTAATAACTGTATGGATTTTATCCACAGTTTGTTAGACAGATGCTTTTTTGATTTTTCTACCGCGGCCCAGACCCGAGGGCTCGCCCGTAGGGCCGAGCATCTTAAATCGCGGACCGAGAAAAAACGTGAGATCCCCAGTAAAAAGGAGGGCCAACGGACAACTCAGGCCCACCGGACAAGGGAAGCCACCGACTGCCCTAAGCGGCGCGCCCACAACCAGGAATACCAAGAGATTTATTGAAAAGAATAAAAGGAGTACCTGACCAAGGCGGTTACAGGTGGCCTACAAAATCAACCGCATATCCTGCGGGAAAATCCAAAAAAACAAATAATAAATCTTCATAATATATACAAAACAATAAAAGAGGGCCAAAATGCTGCCAGTAAAAATATTGTTCAAGTGTTCCAAAAATAATCAATTGGAAATAATCAAATATTAGTATAAACCCAAATATAAAACAAATTTTATTCCAACAACAAGCCTAGATTAATCAGAGACTATATATAAATTACAGGAGGGCTGTTGGGCTCCTTACTGGGCACTGCACGCTCAAGAGACACCTTAAAATTATGGGTGTCACCAAGGATTCGCTTTGCAGAGGCTGCAATCACAGCGAAGAAACTGCAGCTCACATTCTATGTGAATGTGAGGCTTACTCTGCTCACAGATTCGAGCACATTGATCGTCATGTGATTGAACCCTGGGAACTGAATGACATTCCTGTCAAGTGCCTGCTTATTTTCGCATCGGCTACTGGTCTCTTTTCTTAGATATCTTTTTTCTTCTGGGGTAGTACAATAGACCTCTGGTCGATGTGCTGGGCTCTTCTGGAGCCACCCACCTTCATTTCGTTCATTCATTCATATATAAATTAATAATACATATATATATAAAAGTAAAACATCACAATTATCAATACCACAATATCTGTAGACCATAAATCACAATAAATACATCCAGTTCAATATAATATTATTCAATTCTCAAAAGTAAAACATCCAAATATTCATTGGCCATACTAACCACCACAAATAAAAGGAAAGATGCCAAACCCGACCAGAACACCCTAAATTTAAAAGATCCCAACAATATAAAGGCGGAAGAAACTAATCCAAAACTTTAATCAAAGTTAATTTTCGAATTTTCTGATGGTGTTAAAAGGTAAACTCTGTGATACTATTTTAAGTCATTAAAGAATCGACTTTGTAAAGATCGATCATTACCATTGTATATATATATACATATATATATATATATATATATATATATATATATACAATGTATATTGTATGCAGTAAGAAGGTTGTTCAACCGGTGATCCATGCAACAAATTTGGCTCACATAAAAATATGATTAAATACAATATTTTGGCAGCAACAATAAAGTATTTAATCTTGGTTTTTGTCTCTCAAATAATGGGTGGTTCTCTAATCTGAAATAAAACATCTGATATGTAAATAAGAGCTCTATTATTAGATTTAATAAGTACTCATTTTCAAGAGTTTCTTGTTGCTCGTAAAGAATATAAAGACCGAATAGATTGAGTAGAAATATTGAGTAGTGCAATAAATATTCTTATGGCAGTTTATTATAAAATAAGTTATATAGCATTTAAAAATATAGCATAACACACATGTACTGGACCTAAGGCTTTTCTCCTGATTTCAGCTGTTTGTATTTGGTCTTGCATTTTTCCGTCAATAAAGCGAATTAATCAATTAACGATTTAAGATATTAAATAGTAACCGCTATATTGTCCTTTTTTCTTTGAAATTTAGCGAAATGACGTTATTTAAAACAGTGCCAAGTTGTCAAATGAGAAATCATATAATTAAAAAACACACAAATTCGAAGTACCGAGCTAAGATTTAGAGTGTATCCGTGCTTCCATGTAACTCCGAACATCGAATTTCTATGTAATAGATGCATACAGCTTCCTAAATTAAACTTAAACCACCTGAACGATGAATGAAACCAGGAATAACAAGAAAATGAATTAAATTAAGTCCGTCAGCAGATTCAGTTCCAGTTCAGGGATGAGTCTAATTCAGAATACATAATATGCTTTTAAAATACATCAACTCCTATACAATAACAACACATTATAAAATAAAAACCTGATTTAAGTGAATCTACGGGAATATGATGTTTTTACTCTAGTAATGACTACAATATATATTATGCTGAACAGTTATAGGTTCTGTTATATTGCAAAGTTTTTGTGAAAAAAAAAATCGAATATAAACTATTTCTTACATACAAGGTGCAATATCATTCTCTCTTAGCAAGGGTTTAGACAATAAAACAAAGCAATATTGATCCAGGTGATCAAGTGACGCATAATAAATTCTGTTGCACTTAAAGTTATCGGCTGAATAGATTACTATTATTATTATTATTATTATTATTTGACGAATTTTTCAGAAACGTTTGTCTATTTTTAAATAATGTTTGACAACACTTGTGCCTGTAGCAGGATAGGTTGTGATGATGCTCATTATCAAGGAGGATGAAGAATCCCGCAGCTGAATCTACTTCGCCCATTCCTGAATGCACGAGTCGCTACTGAAATATAGCCCCGTGATTCAGAGATAATTTGCAAACCCAGGTAATGAAATGTATCTGTGTAATACGTTGCTAAGATCACCGCAAAAATTTAAAGGTGTCCTACCCCGGAGGACGCTGAGTTAGTAATTAATGTGTTAAAAACATTACCGATCTAAGATGTATAATTGCAAAAAGTGCGACAAGCTAATAAACACGATCCTGTCATGATTGCGTTAAAAATTATAATTATATTCGGCAGGTTGTTAAAATATACGAATTCTTCTTAAAGGTGTGCAGCATACACCTTGTGAAGATGAGCTCCACTGGATTGATGGTTTGATTTTATGAATGGACCAAGTTGTGATTCATGCATTCAAGGGGAAAGGGATATATAATTAGCTTCAAGAAGGGAATTTCGGAATTGTCAAATTGATTTGACGATTGAGTGTATTTTGGTCAAATGTGTCTAAAGATATTAATCCTTTACGTTACGGCTCCAAGAATCCATTTTTTTTAACTCCGGAACTGCAAAATAACGGAAAATTCCACCCCTCTAAATAAATACCTTTAATGACCTTGACTTTTGTTCGTAAATCCTCCCCCCTTCAGTCAGGAGAAACTTGAAGGAAGGGCTGCAGGTATTCTTCAATGCACTCAACTAGGTACAATAGGTGCTGTCCTCCTTTGCCAGAAAAATGGGGATGAGAATGACTGGAACATAAGTTGAACCAGCGCCGTTCTAGAAGAAGATATTTTCAGTGGTACAACTGCTGTCCGCCGTAAGGAAAATATTAAAGAGAGCTTAATACGGATGGTAACGACATGGAACGTACCATCCTTCCCTTAACCTCTTATATATAGGATGGATTTTCAGACATACTGATTTATCGTGCCCATAAAATTATAAACCGTAATCAAAATACTCACACCGTCAACTCATCTAAATGAAATATCATAAAATATATGTCTTAACATTTTGCATCCTTTAATAATGTATGGTGGGAAAAGATGAAAGAAAGGATCAGTTCAAGTGTGGTATATTCTAATTATGAGACCCGAAATAAATGCGAACCAGATGAGCGGTATGGTTTACCAAGCACTCCATGGGAAAAAGTCAGTATAATTTTTGTGTATTTTTTATAACGCCGGCAATGTGGATATCATTGATTATTATTCTAAATATCCAAAAAATTTACAGATTGGAAATTTATGTACAAATGTAGTAATACCTGTTATTAAATCGGTGTTTGCAAGACATGGTAGACGTCATCAGCAACGGAGAACCTTCTTTCAACTCTAGAGCCTGTAATTTAAACATACTAGAGTTAAAATAAAATTTCCGAGTTCAAATGGTCAAGTGGGATAAGCTTTTCAAACAGGAAAATACGTTTCCGGGAAAAACTTAGCTGGTTCATATGCATTTGTACTTGTTGCTGTGAACTTGGGTGACAAAAATCTCACCATCCGAACTATTAATGAGTATAAGATCAACTACGTTGCCGAGAGTCATAACGTCTAAAACTATCGATACGAAACGTCATAAAATATTTCAAGATCGAAGGGAAAACTTTCAAAGAACTACTATGCCTTATCATAGTCTAAACTGAAACCAGTCACTTCAGTTTTTATGCAGAATGAAGTAAGATACTGGGAACAGTAAATGCACTTAATGGGAATCCGTGATCGTTTCAAATTGAGACAGCGGGAGGAAATATATGTAATAGCAACACAGTTCGCTTGAGAGTAAGCCGAACTTCAAATGTCATTAGAAATGATCAGCAGTTTGCAGAGGATGAAGTATCAAATTGAACAGATCATCGAAGTCCATTTATTTTTTTATGAGGGACTAGCCGAAAATCAGCGACTGCTTTTGAGCATCCAATTGAAATGCAAACTGTATCGGCAGAGTTAGGTGAGGAACGGAAAAGCTACCCTAGATTGTTCCCAAGAACGTCGAATCGTATTGGGAAGTGCAGCGCATCCCCATTATTGCAATCGAGATATGGAAGACGGATCCGTCTGCCCGATTGCTACGGAAACTGTAAATATAAGTTTTAGTTTACATAAGTTTCAGTTTGAAGTTTTGATGTGGTTAATGTTTTAAATTTTGATTGTTTAAAAGAAAACGTCTGTGTTCTACATGGAAGTTATCGGAACCATATCCTTCGGCGCGGAACTACAAATTATATCACTAATGTTGAGTGAATAGCTGTCTAAGCATTCTCTGTGAGTAACAGTTAGATATCCACCCGGATGTATGATTTACTATACAGCAGGCCTGTGATAAAAGTTATCTGTTTCGCTCACTGTGCTAATGCGTTATATATGTACTAACGGGGAACAAAACAAGATTCTATTAGCATAAATGATTCTATATCTAATTATCTGAAATCAATTTCAACTGTGATAAAATGACACAATACATTTATGATCAATTAGTTTTAGACTGATTCAATTAAGATTTATTTGTTCATAGGATTGTTAGTTAGATTTACATTATCGCTTATCGATTATAGTATTATACCGAATTATACATTTCTATTATATTATTGAGCAATGGAATAAATATATTATGCTTATGCTTGAAACTGAATTAATAGTTACGCGAGAATTATATATTTATAAACTGCATAACAAATGTTATATTATTATGAAATGTAATTAGCCATTCTAACAATTTGCAGAATATACATAAATGGAACATCAGTACAAAGTCAAAAAAACCAAGCTCGATATTCTAATGCATTATGCAATTATATACGATTTTTGAACTTAAGAAGACATAGAACTCTTAGAGATATTTTTTATTAAACATTCTAAATAATCTTGCATATATATATTATGAAAATAGTCTATTTTTAAAAGTGGTACTGAAAAGCATAATCGAGAAATCAATAAAATTTAAATATGCAAATGATAGCTGCAGACATATTTTAATTGTCAAATCCTGTAGACTCTCTCACGAATTCAGTCTGAATATTTTAAGGGAACTCTGCTCGATTAGATTATTCTCACCATAGCAAAATCCAAGGCATTCACCAAGATTTTGAAGTCTGGAAGAATTTTTGTTGAGAGCAACGTGTAAAACACTAGTCACAGAACCTCGAAGGACAGCATCGAACTGACTGACATTTGAATCTTTTGCTTCTGCGATAATACCGGATTGTGGCCGAAAATTCCTGCACATACTATGGCAGTCAAACGAAGGATATTTTACTTTGCATAGTAAAGACATACGGAATTCCGGTGATTTTTGGTCCACATCCTTTATTAATATGTTTTCGAGCTTCTCCATAGTTTCAGTCCGAATTTTTGATGAATATCCTGTTGTGCTGTGCTGCCCTGACCATTTGTAGTGTTCTCATAACGTCTTTCACATCTCCCTAACAGCATATTTTTTTCACAGTGACGTAAAATTTACGTCATACTGTGACTTTGGGACGTCACAGAACGTCGCAGTAAGTCTCGGCAATGTCATATTGAGGTCACAGCGAAGTCATTTTGGTCATTTTCATGGCCGTTTGTGACGTCGCATATTAACTTGTTTGTGACGTCACATTGTAGTTGTCATTGTAATGCCGTTACTTTGTTACGTGTTAATTAAATTGTGGAAATGTCACAGAATATAATCACAATGAAGTTACAAAATTACTAATACGTAACGTCTCTTAGAAGTCACAAATATGATGTGACCCAGGTGTCACGTGACTACAACGTCACTGTCACACGTGTGACGATCTTTGCTGTGAGGGCTGTTTGATCTTGTCTTGTCCAGATTTCAGTTTGATTTGCATAGTTTTGATTTATTTTTTTCATGTCGGCCTGAAATACTTTATTGTTGAGTCTTATTAAATTTAGAATCATATAATGAACATAATTAACACAATCCTTCTAGTAGGTTATGAAATTGTACATATTTACAATGCTAATTTAAAGAATGCTGCTTTCTTTTAATTAAGTTAATTAGGAACTTTTCTACAAATTATTGTTTAAGTCCCGTACATATAGGTTTGGGGATTTAAAAAAAAACATTTCAGCATAACTATACGAATCTTTGCTTAAAGGTATTATTGTCCGAAAATTAACGTATTATCAAATATATATTAAATATTTGACATATTATACCTTATATGTTTGACATATTTAAAACTATATAATTGAAATTTACAATTGTAAAAATGTCCATTATAAAGGAATTATATCTTAAAGAAAATATTTGAAAAATAAAAGGTGCTGACGAATGTGTTAGAAATGTGTTCAAAATGTGTTACCGATATTCCCTGCTGGACATCAGCAGGGTACTAAATAAACGATGAACTATGAGTTGATTATATTTCGAATAATTAGATGGTTTCTGTCTTACACACATGGGAAAAATATTTGTTCTTTTAAACTGTTCCTGGTCCGCAGAGCATTCTATACCCTTGGTAATGAACCCAATAGCTTTGTATCTTTTTGGCCGAAATATATTTGATTATTCACTTATCTTCAAACCTATTTATTTATTTGATTGGATATAGCTTACTTTAGGATGAATTCGTAGGCCTCGTTTTTACATCTCTGCCAAGCTGATCGGAAGATGAAAAGGTCAGCATTTCAGTCCTTCTCTGGGATTATTGCATAAGTATAAGTGTTTTGCAAATATATGCATCAAGATAATTTGGTGAATTGTCAAGCTTAATTAACTTCCTAACTATGTACCGTACATACACATACGCTGATTTCAAGTATGGCGCTTTAATAAAATGCCTTATAACATTGTGACGATCAAATTTAGGAATGTACTGTTCTGGAATGCAATCCGAAATCTAAATTTCAGACTCCAAAACCTATTTATTTCACCAACCCACAATTTTTAAATTGTACTTAATTAGTGTGTTTAACTTAAAGAAAATGAAAATATTTGAAAATCACTGCTTTGAAATGAACGAGGGTGAACTGCCTGAAAGTTCATGTCTTGATGGTCAAAAACAGAGACGTTTCTAAGTCAATCGCATTGTATTCAAGCGCTGAGTGCGATTGATGTGATCACGTGATAAAGTGCCTAAGTAGGTATTCTTGGTTGTATGATCGTCGTTCATTCATAATAATGAAACATGATATAAATATTTTGCCTAACCATCCCTTACGTGATTACATTAACTTTATGAGTCAAAATGATTGTGAATATAATGAATGATCTAGAAGATCTTTCAGATGTGTATTAATTAATAAATAACTGAAAAACAAATCTGGATTATCGCATGTTACGTAATATATCATATTCTGGAAAAGCACGTAGCTTATGAAGTTTTTGATCAACCTATAAAATTCGAACAGTTTCTAGAACGAACCAAAAGCCACCAATTCGTCACCAAGGGGATGGAATTTAACGCCCATGTCAAACGAACCATAACTTTAAATTTTAAAAATAGTCTTCTGTTACGCATTCGTAAATATATGTTAAGAATATAGAAAATTGAACTAACAAACATTTCTAGATATATTAATAAATTAATAATATGGTCCCCATCATTCCAACAAATGAAATATGGTGGAAATAATTTGCTCAAACATCCCCAACGTACTGATTGATATAAAGTTCCGAACATAGTGAACTGAACTAACAATAAGCAAGCTGCGATGTGATTAACGGAGTATAGGCATCAGAAATGGTAATATGTAATTTAAATATAGAAATATTGAAAAATAAATGTAAGCGAGTAAATATATAAAAACAAATTTCTAAGGAAATAATTCAAAATTAAATAAACATTTAATTGGAAGTTATTAATTGAAGTAACTTAAACATGTATATAAATGTAAACCCATCACAATATCCTTTTTTCTTCTCTGTAATTATTTTACTAGTTTCATCGTCAATTAAATATATATTTTATCATAACTTTAGCTAGAGAAAATATTTATTACTTTCCCTATGTACAATAATGTGTAAGGAAATTATTGTGACAGGGTCCGAAATTCGAATTCGAGTTTTCGACCGGAGAGCACGTTTCAAGCATCCTTGATCACGAATCGAACATTTTTGAAGTGATGTGTGTGTGTGTGTGTGCGTCAGTGAGGCTGTGGAGACGATAACTGACGAACGAATGGACCGACTCGAACGCAATTTCGTACAAAAATTACAATTGGTAAACACGGGAAGCCTATTGTTTTATACGTAATCGAATGTTCAGAACCCCCCTAAATTTTCGAATAAAATTTTGAAGAAATCGTCAAAGAATCAAAACATCTAATTAAGTTAGGTAAATAAACAATTTTTATGTAATTTTTCATTAGAAAACAATTCACATAAAGTTTAGGACGCTAACATGAACCGTTCTCGAGATATTGCACATTTTTCACAAAAATTATCAAAAAGTCATATAAAATGAAAAAAAAAATATTTCTTATTAAGAAACATGTTCACTTTTCATATGTAATACCATTCGATATATTTGGTGACATCATTCTCGTGAATCTAGCTCGTTCCACTCACAAAGAAAGATAATTTGCGTAATACTTTTGTATTTGAACACCAATAGTCATTTATCTGCTGTAAGAATAACTTATTTCTCCATCCATAAAGCTTGGTAAGATTTTGGCGACGAATTTGGTAGAATGACGCTAACTTGGCGACTTTTTTAAACGTTGCTAAATTAACGATAAACTCGCCAAATGGATAAAAATAACTCTAAATCAATAGAAATGACGACTCACTGATGAAAATTCAATATCTTGGAAAGAATATAAATATATAGTATAAAAATACTCAATTTTTTTACTGTAACTGTAGTAAATTCATTGCAATATACTCGTATAAGGAAAGTCACGTGTTGCCCACATCAGATTTTATTTAAAATTGAAAGTGAGTAAATTTCTGTTTGTGCAAATATGTTGCGAAATCTATTACATGTTACGAAACACTTAATATATTCGGCAGTTTGATTTTAGTTTTTCATATTTTATATTTTCCAGGTTCATTTATTAATTATGAATTTTATAATTTATAAATAACTTTTAAATTTTTATTTCAAATTTATTATAAACTAGAATATATTATATTTAACCAAACATTTTTACCTTCAATTACATATTTCAAAGTATTTTTATATATTAATAATATCATTAAATGCAGCGTATTAGAATTTAATGCTTAATAGTTTCTGATTTGTATAAACTAAAAACAATATAAACACATTATTAAAGAATGCAAAATGTTAAGAAATATATTTACGTAATATAAGTACTGGATATAAGTACGATAATATAAGTACGGAATATCATATGCTAAAACAGCTTAGTATAGCTACAAATATGACGTTAGATTTATTTTTCATGCTTGTATTCTATTCAAAATTAAAATGCCCAATTTCAGAATTTGAAATACTTATCCTGTTTCCCAGCCATTGCTTATATTAAGAAAATTTATTGTGAGAAATTAAAAATGTTTCTAAATAAGTTTATGTGCATCATGTGGAACATGCAGAAACGTTATCTATGCTTATTTTAGGTAATAAAAGATTTTGGCAGAATAATAAAGCTTATGTGTATAAATAACCATAATATTTGTCAATTTGAACATCAAAATACGATGAGCATGATGTTAAAAATAATGTGTGCCTAAATAACTCGATTTTTAGGAAACATATTTTTTCCCTTAATTCTTTGATAAGAATATATTATCTGTTATGAAATTCAAATGCAAATATATGATAAATATATGATAAATATGTAAATATATGATAACTGTAATTATCTATAAACAGTTTATTTCAGAGCTTAGCATTATAAAAACATAAACCACCCAACCTTACATGTGGACAGCTGCTTCTAAAAATGCATCAAATTGCATGTATGTAAAATCCGTTTTATGCAAATATAGACCCAATCTGGCATACATTTATCACAATTCAAGATTTTTTACTTTTCATATACTTATAAATTACGACATATTTACCATTCACCAATTCTATTTTTTTATCGAAAAAATAAAAATTGAATAATATGACCTTTCAAATTTCATGAATTCAATATTATTAAAGCGAATCAATTAAAAAAATATATTCAGATTAAAACATATTTAGATCAATCAGATTAAAACACAAGAAGTAAGTAAGAGATAAAACTGGTGCAAGAAAAATATTTAAAAATATTTTTTGTTACAATTGTTTCTATCATTATAGATTCGCAGAAACAAAGATAAAGAAAAAATATGATAGAATACAATATTCGTAAATTAAATTGAAAAAAACAGTTTAATAAATAAGTTTAATAAATATGTCTTTTATTAAAATAGAAAGTTTAGATAACATAAAAAATAATGCAAACCTTCTTAATTAAAAATTGAAAAAAACGTCATTCTTTTGCATAAGTAATTACTCAGTAAATATTTATTCTAGAAGATGATAAACAGAAATTATTGAAGAAAAAATAATTGTCACTTGATGATTCTTATTAAACGATAAAAAAGCATTTTTATTTTAAGGAATATAACTAGCAAATATTTTGAGGATTTCTTATTTTGTAAGATTCTGGAAGCTATAGGATTTTTGATACCAATTAAAATGCACTTAGTGTGTGTGTAACTCTCTGTATATTGTACTCTGTATATTGTTTGCAATATACAAAGTACAATATACAGAGAGTTTTTAAACTGGCAATTGTTGAATTTGCTTTGCAATACATACCACAAAAATGAAACAAAATTTACTCGACAATCATTTATATTATGCAATTACAGGTATACATTGTAGGGAAAGTTGCGCAATATTAAACTATATAAATAAAGTTGAAAATCTACAAATATGTATGTATGTATGCCTGTTTGTCTGTCTGGGTTATCATCAGAGTAGAAGGGCTGTACAATATTCCATGAAATTCTGACAAGCTGGAAAAGCCCCACTTAAAGTTTAGTCCGTATTTTGAGTTTCTAGGTCCAGATATTAATGAAAAGGAACCTCCCTTAGAAATATCGCTATGTGCTTAAATTTATCTGACGAAAATTATATCATATCGCTTAGCACCACATTAAAATCAAATATGTTTATACAGCAGACGACTTTTAGTAATGTTTTCCTATTTCCATATTCAAATATTTTTTATAAATAAACGGTATTACAGTTTTGACGAGATTATATCACTTATGAGATCCGTGTTTAAAATTTACGGGAGTGGTTGATATTTCCATTTTCTTACGATCACATATTTAATTTTGGTAAATATTTGTCAAACCCATATATTGCGTTTATCCAATTGTTGAAATAAAATAAAAGTAGTACGAATATATCTTCTAATATAGTTTTAGCACTTTGTTTTTTTCATATAATGATCAAGTTTTATATTTTTCGTCAAATGTTTACAACCGACACCAGAATCTTTTATTCTTCAGAACTACTTGAGAAGATAATTTTGTATGGCAGGAAAATCAATTATTATACTTTTTTCTAAAAGGATTTAATGAAATCTATATTAAATAAAATTGAAAATATGTCTGTACATGGGTTTGTATAGTCATCTCAGACGAACGGCTGCATCGAATTTCCTGAAATTTTGTAAATAGTTTTAAAATAGCCCCACTTAAAATTCAGTCTGTGTTTCGAGTTTCTAAGACCAGGGATTGTGGAGATAATAATAAAAACTTCCGTACCACAAAGTTAGTATTATGTAGACAATATTTTATGACCATTTATTTGAAGAAACATATACCATGTGGCTTAGCAATGGAACAAAAACAAATGTATTTATACAGCAGACGATATTATTAAATAGTAGCAGCATATCCGTTCTTTGTACGGAGTATATACTAATATAAAAAAAACTTATAGTTCACAACCCTGTGCAAATTCCTATATTATTCTAAATGGAATTGCTATTTAAGGAATCATATTAAAATATTTAAATTACTGCTCCTAAAAATGAATTTAAGAATCTATGTTGTTACGATACAAAATTATATCTACCCAGGAAGATCTGACGAATAAAATATCCTGGTTCAGCTTGTAAACAAATTTACAAAAATATGAATTTAAATCAATATATGCAAAAATAAATGCGATAAAATTGTATGAGAAGGTAAACCTGTACTGCTTATATTCTCGAATATTAGAAAGTATATATATACTTTTGTTTCAGTAAAAGATTACCCGTCTACAATATATGGTTTCAAATATATTTGCCAAAAAATATCAAATGTTATAATAAATTGAAAATAAAAATAATCCCCCTAATCCTTAAACACATAGGCCGTAATTGATGTCAATATATGTGAAAATGAAAGTGCTAAAATTGTATCGAAAAATATACCTCTACTACTTACATTCTCGTAGATTAGAAAATATACCCGTGTATTTAGTAGATGTTTACCTGTACTGTGTAGTTGTTCTTCGTACGGAATATATAATATAAAGAAGCATATAATTAACAATCATGTGCAAATTTCTTAAGGAAACTTAAGGGATGGATGTCCGGCAGGATAATTTTTTGTTGCCACACTGTTCGGACATTAGAATAAATACCATTTATTGTTCTGGAAAATACAAAAGCTTTTGAAACATCGGAAATGTGAAAGTGTTCATTTAATACTGAGTAAGGAGAAATAAGAAATGCATATGAACGACAGCATGCACCTTTGAGAAAGGTGTCAGTATGAGATATGTCCACTGTGGAGTGTGATTCCATACATCGTGTCATGCTTTGTACAACATTATCCAGCAGCTGTTGGGGCAAGTTTTCTCACTCCTCTGTCAGTGCACGGATGAGGGTATTATTTTTAATGAAGGATATTTTCGACCAGCAAGTCGCCTTTCCAAAGCATCCCAAATATTTTCAATGGGGTTTAGATCTGGAGAACGTGCTGGCTTTACGAGACATTGAATACCCTCGCTAAATAGACAATCCTGAACAGCGAGTGTCCGATGACATGGTGCTTTGTCGTCCATGAAAACAAATTTATCACCGACAGCACCACGGAAAAGTCGAATATGATTCAATAGAACTTCATCAATGTATCGTTGGCCGAACACAGTCCCAGATGTAATCACATGTAGGGGCGTGAGGACATTGATTATAATGCTGATCTATACCATGGAACTGCATGTCGGATATCGGTCACTTTCCTGGATATTTTCTGGACGATAAGCCGTACTACTCTCACGCCAAATCTGTTGGCATCTACAATCCGATGACAGACTGAACCTACTCTCTTCTGAGAAAAGTACGCATGCTCAGTCCTCTTCGGTCCAATTACGATGCTCACGACACCATTGCAAACGGGCAGAACGGTGCAGTCTGGACAATGGGACACACACAACAGGTCTGTGGGCGAATAGTCCTCCTTTTTCCAAACGTCTGACTACAGTTTCTCTCCTGAACGACTGTCTACAGAGATCAGTTGTCCGGTGGTAGCAATAAACTGATTTACCACCTGCTGAGCTGTGGTGCGCCGGTCTCTTTTTGCCGATAGAACAATGTACCTGTCTGCTTCAGGCATCCTATTTCTAACACGACCTCCTCTGTGACGCTTGATACGCATTCCAGTTGTTTTAAATACTTGCCACAGAAGTGAAACAACGCTGTGAGTGATGTCGAACTCCCCGGCAACATAATTTTTCGCCCTTCTTCGATCTTTCCAATAATACTGTCACGAATAAAATCATCTAAGTGATATCGGGAAGACATAACGAAGCATTCAAGTTCGTCAATTAAACCTTTCCCGTAAAACTTTCACTTGGAACAACGACTGTCCACACGCGTCAAATCCATTATATCTCTTATGAGCGCTATCACGTGATGAACAGGCGTGGAAATGAAAAAAAATTGCATACACACACTTCTTACTGTATTCCGCACTTATTCAAATTTTCGTCATTTTGCTTCCCTCCATTTTTTGATTGCTATGTGTGTTAGTGTATTCGGTGCTTAGAAATTGCCGAGCAGTGTATATATATATATATATATATATATATATATATATATATATATATATATATATATATATATATATATAAAGAGAAAGAGAGAGGAGACCGGGGTAAGATGATGAGCGGGGCAATATGGCGAAGAATAGTTTTAACGACCTTATTCTTAGGTGGCACCACTTGACGGGCATAGGTACAATCTCCTCCTGTATAAAAGCAACTAATCGCATGCGTAAGGTCCCATTCTTGCTACATGTACAATTTATTTTTTTTAAATCGATTTTTTAATTGCGATCAAAAGAGTGAATAAACTGCTGTAAAACGCATAAGTATTTTACATTTTTATTCATTTTTCATACTTCTCAAGTGTATGAAGTAGTTTCTATAAAAATACCTAGATGTATAGCGTATCTATGAAACGTATGCCCCCTATAGTATTTTTTACTATGATGTGATACACTGAAGCATCGTGCATCAGGAGGTCAATCTTCGTGTAATTTGATGGTGGCTACCTGGTGAGATTGATTTCGTAGGTCACCACAAAGATTTTCTAAATTTCTGCAGTGGACAAGTTTTCGTGATACCATTGTAATTAAAAGTTACACCATTCACACCATTCTGAAGATAACTTCAAATATAAAATAGTTCTATTAATAGTGACATCTGCAGCAGAAACATTACACTGATTATAAAATTTTGGTATTTGTGCATAACACGAATATTATAATGACGTAATTTGTTTAAAATAAATGTTTATGCAAATGGAATTTAGGTGTTAGTTTTAAAAATAAATGACAAATTACTATTGAATGACAGCACCGAGTACAAGGCAATAAAATATACACTTGGTTTCAAAATATGATGAAACAGAGCACCAGTATGAGCGTAATTACTGGCAATCGTTTCGACAAATCGCGCAGCGTGAGAAGATCACGTATCAGAGATTGCTAACCTCAAGTGAAGGGCTAAGACTCATATAGATAAAAGCTGTCCCAAACTGAAAGTGAAATGAACGCTGAAGTGAATTGAACGCTGAAGTGAAATGGATGTATTGGAATCTGGTTGGCCCCAGAGAATCATAACCCAATTGGGATTCCCTAAGCATGGCGCAGCATTCAAAACATTGAGAAAACCAAAGGATCGACTGCGATGATGTTTTGCAATCTGCTTAAATTGTAAAGCAGTCAAGGTGGGGAGATGCACTAGTGATCCAGTGTTGCTGATACTGTTCATCTAATTTAGATTTCGAATTTTTAGGGGATTTGTTGTTTTCAAATTTAATTAAATGAAAGATTGTCAAAGTATTCAGGCACCTTGCTGTTTGTATGTCTAACTAAATTAGATTAGATAAGCTACCCTATTGTTTCTAATCTGCTTAGATTGCGAGTAATTAAGGCATGTGAAAAACGTTAGAGGTATGCATGAGATCGTGTCTTGTTTCTCGGAAAGAGCCTGGTAGGGAACCGCAGGTCGCATCTCATTTTAGGGCTTTTTGAGTCTCTCTTTGTGTTTATGCAGGGTGATTTAAAACGATCTGTACACATTTTAATGTGAGATAATGAATGAGTCATGCTTACAACCCACAATCTTAATCCTCATTCTTATAACCCACAAAGACAATATTTTGGGAGGCTTCGATGATCAAACATCGCATGCGGCCTTCTCACCTTCACCACTTGAATATCCCGGCTCCAACAGTCTCAATTTTCGTATACGTTCCAGGTTAAGCCTTTTTAAGCCAGGTTAAGCCAAGTTCCAGCCTTTGAAAACGATGTCCAACAGCTCCCTCTAACATGAAATAGTAACCATTGTGGACATACATGCAAATACGTAAATAATGTGTTTTATATTTCGTTTATAGTTTCTTCAAAGAGATTCAAATCACCAGTTTTCATGTATATTATATATATCAGCAAAGGTGTGGGGAGAAACAAAAGTAATTTTTGTCCGTTCATGTTCAGAAAGGAATTTGACCTGTACAATATATAACTTCACGATATATCCAATTTGTAGCATACAGGACAGGAACGCAGATGTAGATGCGATTTTTATCCAATCCTGCTCAGCTGTGAACTCGAACTTTAAGATCTATATCTGAACCATATATCCAAATTGTAAAGAAATCAGTGAAGTTTTAGAAAATTTATTATAGTACAATTAACACTTCAGTAAAGAGAGTGCAGCTCGTGCAATAATTATTCTACCACGTTCATAAAAAAAATCAGGCTTTAAAACAATAATATGCTCCACACATCCAAGTTACAGAAAATGTGATACAAATCATGCTACGGTGATACAAATCATGCAGACAAACAGAGATACAAGAGCAATTTGCGTCTAGTAGTCAAATGAAGAACTGGCCAATTTCGTCCCTCGGTTTAAGTCAAGAGTAAAAATGAAAATACAATTAAGGAAGTTTCCGTTCAGTTATCAACAAAATATTTTATACCAGTAAAGTTTTCAGGGTGATGCATGCGCCATTTTTCCCGATCACGTACTCAACTGCTCAGGAATCCGTAATATCTAAACCCCTTAAACAAATTGTAAAGTAATCGATTGAATTTTAGAGCAATTATCAAGAGTAAAAATGAACAATATCAGTTAAAAGGTCGTAGCACGTGCACTTTTTATTCGACTACTTTCTGAAACGAACTTGGTATGTAAAATACTAACATGTACAGGGTGTCGCAAAAAGGACTCACAAACTTTAAAAATGGATATCTCGGAAACGGTTACATATTAAAGGGTGAAATTAAGCACATGTTTAGTGGACAGCTAGTAAAATTTACATACTGTGATTCCAAAGAATAGTTACAATTTTCCAACAAATGGCCCTGATAGGCATATATAGCCAATTCAACGCTTCTTGCATTTTCAAATTTTGTGAACACATATTGGATTTCTTCTGATCCGGACTTTTCGATACTTGAAATCTACGTTGAAAGCTACGCCTTGTCTCCGAAGGGCTGCGATTCAACGAATGGTATTCTAGCACAATGACTATATAAGACTATCAGCGTCATCTGTTGGGAAATTTCCCACTTATTTTTTTACACCACAGTATGTAAATTTTACTGGCTGCCCAATAAACATACACTTTATTTAACACTATTATCTGTAAGCGTTTCCGAGATATTCATTCTTAAAGTTCAGGAGTCCTTTTTGGGAGACCCTGTATCACATATCCAAATGCCTTCACCAAAACATGATTCAATTTTAGAGCATCTGTCTTGGGACAAAGCGTGCAGATAAACAACTGTAAATTGCGTATTGTTGTTCAAAATTAAATCAGTCACATTGCTTTCTGATTTCAAATAAAAAGTATGAAACTTACTCACTTCTTTCACTCGCTTTTACTACGTAATTATCAATTTTTAACATATTTATTTTTTACGAGTTTCATTTTTAACTATTTAGAATGATATAAACATTAAAATATTGCTCGAAACTTATTCAGGGTTATCCGGTGCAGCACTGAGAGCAAGGATTGCAGCTTGGATATGTTGTATGTAAGTTATTTCCAGAACATGGCCACTGCTGCCTCATGAAGTCTGTGTGAGGTTATCCTTAAATGTGAAACCGGATTTTGGTACGTTTTACTTTGTGTTTCATCACAGAGCCATTTTGCAAAATTGGCCATATCACAATATTTATATTTGCCTTCGGAGTTTCAAATATTACAATATTTGAAGTATTTCTTAAATTGGATTTATTGTATAGTAAAACAAGTTCCCATTCAATGCACAATAATTAACAATTAAATGTAAGTTATATACGCTTTCATCACAAAATTTTATAGAAAATTTCCATAGAATAATAATAAGCGCTTCAAAAAGAACGAAACGTGATTAGTATTAATGTGATATTTTGTTTTCAATTTTTCAAGTAATACTCGTACATTCATGTCAGTCCATGGAAATGTATTAAATCAGAAATAATTCGTGCAATTTGCGTTCAGTGAAGCGCAAACATTTTAAAATGTCGTTCTAAACAGATAATAAATGTCACATAAATTAGATTTCCAACTTGAAGGGCGATTAACTGTTTAAAGCTTTAAAGTGAATACGAATTGGGTTTTTCTTTTGTACTTTGAAATTACTCAATTGTCATATTTCCAAATAACTAAGTAATGCAGATGAAAAGTAATTTCAAAGGTACGTTTACGGTTAGTGCTAAATGTTTAGATATTTTTTGAAAGGAAATAGTTTCAAGCTGTCAAAGAAATTACTTTGTACGGAGTACCTTCAAAAGGAACTGTAAATATCACTTTTCTCGCTTATATGGTAAATTATGTTATAAATTCCTTCGTTCGTAAAACATCATAAAATATAACTTTAAATGTACATATTAACTTGTTTTGTCTGCAAAAAGGACATTTTATTGGGTTGGAGGGAAAGTTCTGTCGTATTTTAAAGAAAATATTTGAATTCATTTATAAAAATATGTGTTTAATATTAATCAATTATATATGCTCCGTTATTTGTTACAACCTGTTGCCATCTTTCAGGTAAACTGTGAATTCCTGTTTTGTAGAAGTTCTCATCCTTGGAGTTAAAATAGTCAGCAACTGCCTTAGAAACACTTTCAAAAGACGTGAATTTTTTCCCGTTAGATAATTTTGCAGAGATCTGAATAGGTAATAATCAGAAGGTGCAATATCAGGTGAATACGGTGGGTGACTAAGGACTTCCCATCCTAACGCATTCAGTTTTTGTTGTGTCACCATTGCAGTATGCGGGCGAGCATTATCGTGGTGGAACACTATTCCTTTTCTGGCTTTTTTTCTTTGATAGCTGCATTCAATTTATCCAGCTAATTGCAGTGCAGATCCGCGTTGATGGTTTTCCCCTGTTTCAGCAACTCGTAGTACACTGGACCTTTCCTGTTCCACCACAAACAAAGCAGTACTTTTCGTTGATGGATACTTGGTTTTGGAACTGTTGCTGATGATGTTCCTGGTTTGCAGTAAGATTTTTTTCTCTTAATATTCTTGTAAAGAATCCACTTTTCTTCTCCAGTAACTAGCCTGTCCAAAAACAGCTCCACATTGTATCTAATCAGATGTGATGAACACATTCTTACACGATCAGACAAATTATTTTCCGTTAATTCATGTGGAACCCAAAAACTTTGCTTTAACACAAACCCAAGAGATTTAATGTGATCTCCAACAGTTGTATGATGAATGCCAAACTCTTCTGCAATTTCTCGACTTGTTACAGATGTTCTTTTTATTTACAAGAAAAATCACCTGCCTATTTAAAATACGACATAACTTTCCCTCCAATCCAATATTTAAAATAAATGAGACAGCGTAGTGACTTTATATTTTAAGCTGATGTTCCATTAAATAAAGAAATGTGGATGTCTAGACGGAAGCTGTGATGCTTATGTCCACTAGCACATTTTGCGAGAAAACTTTTCGGATTGATGTTTGAAACTATTGAATTGAATTATTTTGCACTCCATTATTCTACACCAGGGCTACTTCGTCCAAGACTTGTAAATGAAATATATTCCACTACAGGAATACACACAGATTTATTTAACCGTGCCCCAAACCAAAACCTTACTCCTATTCTTCTGATTTTCAGAATATGGACAGTTTTGCCAGAGGTGAACTTTGCAGCTCACTGAAAATGCCGTATGGGAAGAATGCCTGTAAGCATATGTATGTTTTGAAATCATTGGATTTCTTTCTTCAGTGCAATACACTTTGAGATTTACCTGAAGTTTGGGGTATTTTCATTTTTCTTACCTTTGGGGATTTTGGTTTATAAATGCTTGTTTAATTGTCTTCTTTCCTCTCCCCGAAGCTTTGTTTTAGCTGTAGTTTTATTTTATGCTAATTTGTAGTGATCTATGTTTCTCAAGGGCTTGTTTTTGTTTGGATTTTTAGGGTTGTCTGTATGTATTGGATGTATAATGTTGCTTTGGGTGACTGGTTTGTCTTAGGATTTATTTGGATTGTTTCTGCTTTGTTTCTCAAGTTATTGTTTGTTGATCTTAGGTTGTTGTTTGTTGGTAAGTTTTTGTTTTTCTTGAGCCTCCAGCTTCGTTTCTTGCTTTTGGAGTTTCTTGATTTAGAACAGCTTTGCAATTGTTTGCTGTTCCGGTAACTTTGTATTTATTTATTTTAGTTTTAATTTTTTTGTATCGGTGTTTATTTTGTGTCACCACATGCAACGTAATGATTATGTTTCATTATTGGAACAGGTGATTAACTTATGCATTGTATGTTTTTATTTTGTACCTTGTGTGTAAATTGTTGGGACCCATGACTTTTATTGCTTATTTCGGACAAATGTTGAAACACGTGATTGTTCATTACTTTTATATGATTATTTTTGGTACACGTGATTATGCTTTTATCATTTTGTTCATCCATATGTATGTTATTATGTTTAGTTGAATTTTATTTGTCTCACCATTTTGATAGATGTTTTGTTGCCCCTTTGGCATGATGTAGTCGAGATTTTTAGGAAATTAATAATTCGTGTTAGTGGGCTTGGTGCCCTGCTGGATCTTTTTTTTTATGGATGGTCTCTTCTTTAACCGCATACCCATTTGCTCCAAGCCTTCAAAGCGAGGCTTGCAGTCGAGACATACAGCCAGACAATGCTGCAACAAACCTAGACAATAACGTCCAAATGGACACACTATATTTGAAATAGAACGTGACAAAACGACATAACTTAATATAATAGAGTCATCCAGTGTAACGAAATATATGCAACATTATAAAAAATAAAAAAATTTGAAACACGAGCTTAAGATCGAACAGAAATCTACAAAGTATACGAAATAGTGAATATGACCAATTTCAAAACAAAATTTATGACTCATTTCTGGCAGTAGAATATTATATCTTAGTAACATTTTTTGTGTCACAACATCTTCAACTTTCATAAAAAAATTCTCCTTTTAGAAGTTTCTATTTAGCAAATGGTTGTCATAGAAATATTTTCAGTACTGAAAACACAAATCTGCTCTGCTGCTGATTCGCATGATATCTTCATTAAGCTGTCACCTTACTTTAGGCTATTATTCATTATTTAGTAATTTTTCCAGACGTATGCAAATAGAAAATAGCAATTTAGCAATAGCAAATAGCAATAGCAGTAGCAATTAGCTGTTTAGAAATTTAGCAATAACAATTTACAGGCAGATAGTTGGTCATAATATCTAGGGTATGAGTTAAGAAACTCAAATAAAATGCAATAGGAAATCATAATTTAATTAGATTTTTGACCGATCTATGAAAAGTTATTAAGTCCTTCATTAAATTAATCATAAAGGGGGATTCTCTCTAATAAATGTTGTTCGTTTTGCATTCAGATCTATATTCCTCTTATAAAATACAGTAAGAGCAATTGTGTCATATCATAGTCCCCTTTTGCAGGAGGTGGTAGGAATAATTATACGCAATAGCTACATATTGTACACAGTAATACTATAAATACACAAGAGATTGAAAATGATATGCAGTAACTATCGTACAATATATATTTTTACAGAAAACGATTTACTTTAACAGATTTAGAGGGAAAATTCTGCTTTTATGTAACCTCCCCAAAGCGACATTCAAAGAGCCTTTGACAGCCATCTGCACAAAATAAACAGAAGAGGAAAATAATTCTTACTATTATAACATTTTTATTTCCACTTTCAAAATTACTGATATTAACATAAGTAACTTGAAAAAATAATGTCAACCTCCCACTTCTGACTCATAGTCCATTACATACATTAAAAAAAACTCTCATGGTTTGTTAGAATTCATGTGCTTTTAAACTTTCATATCTTGTGCACAGTAATTTAAATGCGATTTACACATAAGTAAATGCACAAGGATTTGCCATTGGTAAATATATTTCATTTAGATATTATTTATTACATTTACAAAAAAGCGATAATTTTTAAATATTTATTGAAATAAGAACATTAAAAATAGACAGGTTTAAAGCAATACGGGGTATATAAAAATACTCGATAAAAATTTCACTGAATAATCTTTAAATAATATTTAGTAAGTTATAAAATATTCTGAAATAGAATAAAATAATTTTTAAAAGGTTTATAAGAGTTTGTAAAAAACCTTGCTAGGACTCGACCACACATATTTACAATGGGCAGCAACCGTATTTCCAAATTGGACAACTGGGAAGCCATTGCACGCTGTTATCGTCAAAATAGACTCTGGTATTCTCCGCTCTCTAACGGCAGATTGACATTTAAACTATCAATAGTACTTACCACCTACTGATAAGTTACACCACGTCCCTTGACCTGGCGTTTTTGTTGTTATTTTTTTGGTATTTTGTTGATAGCAAAAGTTTTGTTGTTATTTTTGTCTTCCAGCCTTGTTATTTTTGTCTTCCAGCCTGCATGGGCGGTGAATCCCCGTTTGAAGACAAAGCGCAATATTTCAAAGTCTAAGACTACTTTTAGACCTCAGACATATATCATAGTATTAATCTGAGGGGTTGATTTGTTTGGACGCTATTGTAAATAACTTTGTTGCCCCAATAGAATCTCGAACCATGGAGGCTTGCCCACATTTTCGCAATAGAGCTTTTAGAACGAAATTATAAGTTCTTATTGTCGAAGTAGAGGCTGCAAATTATTTTCTTGTATTATTATTTATATTTACCTTAAATAAATGCAATATTTTTCAGCTAGTCATTACACCTTTTTTTCAGATTCATTATACTCCTAAAATTCTATCTTCTTATTATTCATTTAAACAAAGTTTTCTTGGAAGGTTTTTTTTCTTCCTAAGAAAAAACAGTTCTTTGCTTGAAAATTCAATGTAATATCCTGTTTTGTAGCTTGACTAGGCATTTAAATCACTTCACATTTTTGTTAGATAAAAGCTTTTAGAATGTTTTACGCATTCACTTAGATATTTATTAGAACTATCAATGCTTAAATCTAAAGCTAATTCCCATATAACTGTTTCTAAACCCAATTATGCTTAAATTTATTTTGATTTGAAACATTTATTTAAAACTATATAAAATGGAATATTTTATAAATATGTGATACTCTTAATATGTTTATAAAATAAGAATATTTAATTTCGAATAATTTAAAATGAACATTCTAACAAAAGATTATTTAAATATTACGGTTTTACTATTTATTTTTAGTTTAAATGAGTTTTGTGATATTTTTATATTTACATAAATACTGTATCTGTTAAATTTTAAAACCATAAGCTACAATTATAAATATATAATTATAAAAACACAAAGGATTATTTTTCCAATATTGTTGCCACGCAATTAATTTATTTTACAGTCAGGTACTCAAAAGGATCTGGGTAATTTAGTTTTACATTTACCATGTCGCTTTTGTACTCTCGGGCTTCAAAAAGAAATATCACGTGTGCTATCTATAAAATTAATGATACAGCATATTAATGAGGTTTTGCTGGTACTTTTCACACTTGATTCATTTTTTTGTCTCTTGTCAACAGATGCAGCAACCTTTTTTACCATTTTAGTAATTTAACATTGTATACAGTTAATTCCGCTTTCAATTATCTTATATTATTATTTTATTTTTCTAAGATCAGATATGGCTTTTTACAAGAGTCTGAGATTTTTGGGCTGTAAGTCTACATTTTTGGCTAGAGAAGACTTTTAGAAAAATTTTAGCAAAGAGAAATATATAAGAAAGAGAAATAAGACACTAAGGGAGACAGACTGAAACCTACATTTAAAATAAGTAGAACATATTTATGCTTTTTTATTACATATTATTTATGAGAATTAGAATATCACAATTCCAGCAGCTTTTGGAATTGTAATTGAAACTAATTTCGTTGCATTCATTATAATTCATAGTGACAATGTAAAATAGCAATAGGTAATTTATACGACAATCATATCGATAATTCAATCAGAATCCGGTACTTGAAAATGTCACAAGTGTTAAATCTTTTCGAATTTCTGCTTTTCTCCTTTCGAACTGTATTGTGTTTACCTTAATATTTATTTTGGAGTTTTACGTTACTGTTTACACAAGCTTATTCGTTGATATATAAATTCGAACTTATTTCTCCAAGCACAATTTTGTCATCATCTGGATGAAGGTGGTCATCACATAATAAACCCCTACTAATTTTTGGAGCTAATCTACAGTCAAGACAATAGACATATCATCTCCTGCCATTGTTTTATACCTCTGTATGCATTTTTCTGGCGTTCAACCGTCAATAGCATAGTATTTACTTCTAAAAATTCATCTTTGGCATTTCTATAATAATGCATCCCGTTTAAATTCCCGGTATCATATAAACTATGTAACATTATGTAATATAATAACATATAATAATATAATAATGTGTATATAATAATAATATAATAATGTGTAATAACATAATAATATGTAATATAATAACATATACCTAGTAATGTTATCCAATATACATAAATTATATCCAACCATTAATATATTTTTTCACTCCTGAATTTAATTTTATGATGATGAATATAAACATTTAATATTAGATACATTGTTCGAAATATACTTTTTAAGGATTCCTGAATAACCTACGAGAACACTTGAAGTCATACAAAACAACTGTGTATCAAACGCATTAAAAAGTCCATGAAGAAGTGACTGAAATTGCTGCCGGTTTCAAATACCTTGCTCTACAGCTGTGTCAAAATGATAGTTACGGGCTTTCTTCCTTAAATATTGTTCTCAGACACATATAAGTATATTTGCGATTAACAGTTTCTTAATATAAGGTGTCACATTGAATAAAAACAGTCGGAACAATTCTACGAGTGGCATTTCTGTAAAAAAATTGAATCCATCCCTTTATTCGTGTCTCATAGAGTAAAATATCTATGACGAAGGTGCGATGTCGTATATTAATTATTACAGAAGCATTTATAAAATAGAAGTTTATTTATATTAGCGTATTAACTATATTTACAAGTTACTTACATAGCATGGCGCTACATCATAATGCGAGTGAACGTAGTCATTCGAATGCGAATATCCGTATAGCTAATGAATATGGTCTGGTGTTGGCTTTTATGAGCGAGTGCAGAGGTGTTGCGCATGCGTCACATGCAAAGCAGGGAGTGTCTTGGGATCAAGCTGTGGATAGTTTTATGCTAATCACTTGATCTGGAGGCTCTATGCTGGAGTAGTACCGCCGTAGTATACCTTCTCATCGTAAAAGAACAGGGAACCAAAAACGAACAGGTCTTCCCTACCTGGTTACTATAGAGTAGGTGGAAGACGTCGATTGGTCAGAACCCTGTGTAGACCTTTTTCGTCATCTAAAGTTTTTTGTAGAAATGCGGGTTTTTATCGATCAATGCACATGTTTTGCTTTTTCATCCGGGGATATCCACTGTATCAAATATGCAAGTGCGTGGAATACTGGGAAAGTTCTATCGTATGTGGTCTGCAACAGTCGACGTACAAAGTCGTTTCGTATAAAAATATGGGTTGACTTGGGAACTTCCTTGTGGCCAAAAACATTTTATGAATAACGTGAAACGGGACCTGGTCTTAGTCGTTGCTTGTCATCTTAATTGTAAAACGAATTCGTGTGCATGTTTTGGAATGTCCTTTAGTGATATGTCTCGTAGGAATTCACATGGCAATTGTAAGGCTGTGTCGTAGGCTAATTCTGTACTTGAAACTTTTAGGTTTTCTTCAATATCGGATCGGATTCTGATTGGAGCTTTGAGCAGAAGTTACACATGGTAGTACTTCTGATCAACGCTCTGTATTTTGATAGCGTATTGCCGATTTTTGTTTGCGGTGGAAGCATCCCGCAGTGGAATATCAGGCAGGATGATATGCTGTCGTTCTAGTTTTTCAACTTCCTAAAAATCCCATTAGGTGTTGAAATAAATAACTTTCGAATTGTCGCCCCTGGACTGTAATTATGACCTCGAATACGCCCAATCGGGGAATTCAACCAGAATTAAATGCTTCTGATACTGTGGCTTCAATTTGATCTTCTAATGGAATGACTTCTGACCATCTATTAAATCGGTCGACACAAGTGGGTACATATCAAAATCCGTTAGATACCTGTAAATATCCGACAATGTCGATGTGGATATGCTGAAATCTGCCATTATGTGTATTAAAATTTCCTAAAGGAGATTTTGTGTTGATGTATATTTACTTTTTGGCAAGTGATATACGTATGACTCTATTTGGCAAAGTTCTTTCGGAGTGAGGAACCTATGAATCGTTTCCGAACCATGTTCACTGTTCCTTAAACTCCTGGATGAGCGAGATTGTGAATGCTGTAAAACACATGCTTTAGAAAACTTTGCGGTATATACGGTCAAATTTCGCCTGTTGAGGTATCACATTGAAGTATGGCACATGTTGGTTCAATAGCAATCCCGTTTAGTCGTAACGAAGTTAAGACTTTTTGAGATTGTTTACTTCGTCATCAGTTTGCGCTTTAGCAATTGCTTCGTAATCAAGCGCATTTGGTGTATGAATCTCTTCTATGCGAGAAAGTGCTTCAGCTACAGCATTTGTTGAACCGAGAATATAATAGATATTAGTTGTGAATTGCCTAATATATTCCAGGTATCTTAATTGATGCGGAGTCAGTTTTCGTTTTTTTGTTGAAATGCAGATGTAAGAGGTTTGTGATCATCGTATAAGATAAAATATATTCTTTCTAGCATGCACCGAAAATGATTTTAGCCATAATATCCTTCTAGAAGTTCACGGTCGTGAACGCTGTACTTCCGTTCTGCGGCATTTAGTTTGTGTGAAAAGTATATTATTGGGCATAATTTCCCGTTTTGTTTTTGTTTCAATGCCAGTCCGATCGCTACTAAAGATGCGTGTACCGAAAGCGAAAATTTACCATTTGTAGTACGATAAGTTAATAATGATGCACTTGAAAATAAATGTTTCCATTCTTGAAAATCGTGTTTTGTTCTTTCGGGCCACTGTACTTGCGAACTGACACGTCTTTTGTTTCCAGACGTTACATCGTACAAATCTGCAAAAACTTAAAATCGCTAAAAATCTTCTGAAATTCTGCACAGTTTTTAGTAGCGGAAAATTATGTATGGTAGATACTCTGTCTGGTAAAGGAGAAATGCCTTCTGCCGCATCCATGTGTCTCAGGAATTTCACTTGAGATTGTCCAAAAACGTATGTGGAAGTATTTATTACTACTCCATATTGCAAAAAAACCCGCTCAAATACTATACATAAGTGCTCTTGGTGTTTAGCTTCATTTTCGAAAGTGATTAAGTAATCGTCAATATATATAAAACAAAAATCTAAATCGTGTAAGACTTCGTGCAGAAATCTTTGAAAGGTTTGAGCTGCGTTGCATCGGCTAGAAACTTTATATGAAATAGCTTTTCATATAGGGATAAACGACTGTTTTCAAGGCTTCTATGCATAGTTGACGAAATGATAGAGTCGGCTAGTTATTCGTCTGAAAGTTTTCACAGTTTTACACATTTACGAGCTTGTTATTGAAATTGTGTGTGATACCAACAAATATCTTTTCTACTGCATTGCAAGAGATATCTTTTTAAAGTTGATATCTTGATTTTGATCGAGTTTTTGATCGAGATTGAGTTCTTCGTCTGGATTGCTCAGTAGTTTGCAGTGTTTTATAACGTTGTTCAACGGTTTTCGTCAGGTTTGCAACTTGAGCTTCTAGGCGCTAAATATGACTATTCTCTGCAACTTGTGATACTGAAAGTGAAGTTGGATCATCTCAGATATTATCCGCCATTTCTGAAATTGTTTTTAGTGGTTCTAAACTTGAAAATTGTTGTATATGTAAAGGTAGTCTTTCAAAGAATAACTTTCGAAGTACGCCTTCGTTCATTTTCGTTCCCGCGAGATCTTGCATTTCGTGAAGTAAATGACTTGGTTTCCTTTCTCCTAACTGCAATTATTGTAAAAGGGTGCATTTTTGTAACTTCAGAATCTGCAAAGTGCTATATGATCCCATTTTTCAGCACAGAATAAAGTACATTTTCAGGAAGACTGTGAATCAGATCTCTGACATGAGTCAATGTATCACAGTCTAGCGTTGCAATAAAATTATGTGTTTTCATTTACAATTCTAGAAACTAGGAATTGAGAGTCCATGTGCAAAAACCACAAATAATCTGGGTTTGTTTTCCAGAACGGAGATGCTTTGAAAGAAACTTCTGAGAGTTCAGCAGAACTAAATTATTTCTTTGAAGCTGAAGCTTTTTTTACGTCTTTGGCTGAGGTCAAAATAGTTTCGGTCATCTCAATTGTAGACATACTGCGTTAGAAACTGAGCACGTACTTTTTTCAGAACTCGCGTAATGTGAAGAAGATACTCACATAATTTGAAGTATCATGTCTCCGATAAGTTGGAGTTTTTATGTCTCAGAAGAGTTGGATTGGAGTCATCATGAAGAAAAGTTGGAACCATCAACTCTCAGGATCACCACTCTATGGCGATGGTGCAATGTCGTATTTTAATTATTACAGAAGCATCTATAAAAGATAACTTACTAATATATTTACACGTTATTACTTTCCTTATATACATAATGTATAAGGAAAGTATTGTGAAGGGGTAGAAAATTCGAATTCGAGTTTTCGACGGGAGAGCACGTTTCAAGCATCCCTGATCACGAATCAAACATTTTTGAAGTGATGTCTGTGTGTGTGTGTGTGTATGTGTGTGTGTGTGTGTGAAAGTGTGTGTGAAAGTATGTGTGTGTGTGTGTCAGTGGGTCAGTGGAGACGATAACTGACGAACGAATGGACCGATTTAAACCAAATTTGGTACAAAAATCACAATCCATAAACACTGCAAGCCTATTGTTTTTATAGGCAATCGAATGTTCAGAAACCCCATAAATTTTCGAATGAAATTTTGAAAAAATCGTCAAAAAATCAAAACCACTAACAAAGTTACGCAAATAGACATTTCTTATGTAATTTTTCAATAGAAAACGATTGGCATAAATTTTAGAAAGCTAACATGAACCGTTCTCGAGATATTGTACGTTTTTAAAAAACATATCAAAAAGTCATATAAAATTAAAAAAAATATTTCCTATTGATAAACATGTTCACTTTTCATATGTAATACCATGCGATAAGTTGGGTCACATCATTCTCGTGGATCTAGCTCGTTCCATTCATGAAAAAAGATACTCTGAGTAATACTTTTGTATTTGAACGCCAATAGTCATTTATCTGCTGTAAGAATAACTTATTTCTTAGTGCATAACGCTTGGCGAGATTTTGGCGACGAATTTGGCGGAATGTCGCCAACTTGGCGACTTTTTTAAATGTTGCCGAATTAACGAAAATCTCGCCAAATGGATAAAAATGACGGTAAATCAATGAAAATGACCACTAATTGTCGAAAATTCAATGTCTTGGAAAGAATATTAGTATCTACTATAAGAAAAACCTATTACTTTCCTTATATACATAATGTATAAGGAAAGTATTGTGACGGGGTCGAAAATTCGAATTCGAGTTTTCGACAGGAGAGCACGTTTCAAGCATCCCTGATCACGAATCAAGCATTTTTGAAGTGATGTCTGTGTGTGTGTGTGTGTGTGTGAAAGTATGTGTGTGTGTGTGTGTGTGTGTGTCAGTGAGTCTGTGGAGACGATTTGGTACAAAAATCACAATCCATAAACACTGCAAGCCTATTGTTTTTATAGGCAATCGAATGTTCAGAAACCCCCTAAATTTTCGAATGAAATTTTGAAAAAATCGTCAAAAAATCAAAACCACTAACAAAGTTACGCAAATAGACATTTCTTATGTAATTTTTCATTAGAAAACGATTGACGTAAATTTTAGAAAGCTAACATGAACCGTTCTTGAGATATTGCACATTTTTCATAAAAATTATCAAAAAGTCATATAAAATTTACAAAAATATTTCCTATTGAGAAACATGTTCACTTTTCATATGTAATACCATGCGATAAATTGGGTGACATCATTCTCGTGGATCTAGCTCGTTCCATTCATGAAAAATATACTTTGAGTAATACTTTTGTATTTGAACACCAATATTCATTTATCTGCTGTAAGACTAACTTATTTCTTTCTCCATAACGCTTGGCGAGAATTTGGCGACTTTTTGAAATGTTGCCAAATTAACGAAAATCTCGCCAAATGGATAAAAATGACGCTAAATTAATAAAAATGACGACTAATTGTCGAAAGTTCAATATCTGGATAAAAATATTAGTATCGACTATAAGAAAAACCTATTTTTTATACTGTAAAAGTAGTAAATTCATTACATTATATAAGGAAAGTCATGTGGTGCCCACATCAGATTTTTTTTTACTGTAAAAGTAGTAAATTCATTACATTATATAAGGAAAGTCATGTGTTGCCCACATCAGATTTTTTACATAGTATGACACTACATCATAACGCGGGTGAATGTAGTCATCCTAATACAAATGTCCGTATCGCTGATGATAATGGTCTGGGCCTGGCTTTTATGAGCTAGGGAAGAGGCGTTGCGCATGAGTCACATGCAAAGCAGAGAGTCTCTGGAGATCAAGCTTTGGAGAGTTTTATGCCAATCACTTGATTTGGAGGCTTTATGCAAATCGCTGGAGGAGTGTCGCCATATATCAGATAAGAAGGTTGTTCCATACGAAAATCATTTTTTAAAATGAAAACAGTTCAATATGTATTAAAATGATAAAATGTATTTTAACAGAAATTCGCAAATACAGTAAAGATAATTTACTGATTTGGGTCGCTTTATTACGATTTTTAACACTTTACGACATAGTTAAAAAGTGCTTACGACTTTGTCCATTCAGGCTGTCTTGCTGTCTGTCTGTCCGTTTGCACGATAACTGCCGTAAAAATGACTTTATCAAAATGAAATTTTAATGTGTTGTTGAGACAGTCTCTGGAACATACAGAAATGTAAATGAATAATATCACCCAATAAGTTTTGGATTGAACCCGGGGTGAAAATTGAAATACATTTAACCCTACGGTACCCAATATTTCAAACATTTCTTAAGCATTTTATTGCTTCGAAAATATTGGGAAATACTCAAATTACCCCATAAAATATATAAAAAAGATTTCAGCAAAATAAGTTCGGTAGTTTTAAGTAAAAATTAAAATAATAATTGCATCTATGATATAAGAAGTTATCATGCGACTCATTGCAAAATAAAATATGGCATCCATTTTTTTACAAAGATTGTGATTTTTAAGGATCTTTTAAGTCTATATTTAATATTGCATCCGTTCTAAAACCGCTTTAATTTTGCGTATTTGCTGTGCATCTATATTCTGTGCCAACACAATCACAACTTTTTGTAGTTTAAATGACCATCAAAATAGCGCAGATTGTAAACAAATCATAGGATTATAAGATGAGTTGCATAACAATTGCTGTATTTTTACACGCCAAATTATTTATCTCTGGAGTCTGGAATATAAGAAATATGAATAATTTTACATAGAGAAGCAGACGATTTTATAGTATTGCATTTTTTGATGAAGTTTTAAGTTTGCGAGTAAAATAAATTACTGTAGTAATGTGATGAATAAAAAAGTATCACCGCTGAATAATTGCATGGAACTTGATTTTAGTTGGAAAGCGTTTCATAATCATAGATTTATGAACAATGGGTCTTTCTTTTGTTATGGACTTAAATTCAAGGTTCTTAATGACAAATTTAGGAAAATTAAGGATTATTGAGAATAATTCTGAGAAACCTGCATTTTTTGGGACAAATTTTACTTACTTTTGTGACAAATTTACATTTCTACAGATTTTCAAGTTAAATAGTTGAAACCTTTAATTTTAACCAATGTCGTCGTTAAGAACATTCTAAAAGTATAAAATTTTTATCTACAAGTGCATGTAAAATGTTAAATTTTTAATTTTTATAAAAACTCCTAATGTAAATCGAATTGCACTGTTATGATTATTTACTTTACATAATATATATTTTTCTACTACGATTTACATTATCTATATTTCTCTACTGATCAAAATAAATAATACAATATTTAAATTTTTGTAGCATTCGGTATACACACATTCCTTAGCAATTTGCATTAAAATTAAATCAATTATATTGCAGGTTTTCAAATATACAGATAATATAAAGAGTATATTATTACAATCTCTTAATGAATCTTGAATCTTACTTTGAGCAATTTGTAATTTATTTTTTTAATTGCGTTTTTTTCTGGAAACTAAGTTTTAATGGCAACGTGGAAAAATAACCATATGGACATTATTACAAACCTTTAAAAATTGAAAAGGAAATGTTGTAATGAATACTTTTAGAAAAATAATACTTATATATCACAAAACAAATACATTTTGAAGAAAATCGTGTTTTAAAAACCCCTTTATAATAGTACCGCTAAGGGGGAAATTTGTTATTGTAAAATTTGCACAGTATCACCGAAAATTTTCTGTGCAAATGGAAATATAGGTAAAATAAGCATGATATATTTCCAGGAAGAAATGAACTAGAGTACATATTTATTTTTCTGGTGCTAACTCGCCGAAAGTACTTTCAAAGAATACATCAAATTCAGATGAAGGAAATAAAAGAAACTGATTTTGAGTCATTAAAATAATTTTTTTTAAATTATATTTGTTGGATTAACGAATTTTTATGATGTACTCAGCATAAAACGGCAACATGAACAAAACAATCCAATTATTCATTTGTAAAGCATTGCCCTAATTATTAGAAATGGACAGTGAAATGATTACAGGAGGAATTTATTTGGTTTATTGTCGTATTCATGTACGATTTGCTGCCATATTCAGGAATGCTGAAATAAACAATAGCTGTATGCACAGGAATATAATTTACAACCTTTACAAAATTTCCTCCACCAGAAAAAGTACCCATTCGAGGAGTAATATTACCGAATATTTTTATAAACAATGCACGTGTCAGCGTGTTAAAATCTCTGATAGCACGGGATTATGGTAGGTATTCAATTAGTATTTCCATTCATTTATGGTATCTATTCATACTAATTAGATCAATTAAATGTTTTACCTATTTTAAATTTTATTCTGCTTCTTGTATAAAGTAGATTCTCAAAAGTGTAGGACGTATTGTTTGAATGTACTGTTCAGAATGTTTTAGGAGTTCGACTTAATGATTTGTATTATTTAGTTTTCTATATTTTACTTCTTCTTCACTTACCCAGACTGTCCTACCTAGTCGAAGGTGTAAGGTATCTGCTTGGACGACCGGGAAGTATATGTTTTATTTGTTGAAGACCCAGACAGTCCGACTAATCCTGAGGACATGAGCAACAGGTGTTTTACTTGTTGTTATCCTTGTCGTTATTGTTATTATAATTTATTGTTTTTCATGCGTTGTTCTGTATCATTGTTATATCTATGTTTCTCCTATCCGTCCATTATAATTGCTCTACATCTTTTGGGTGAGGTGGACGACCTTAGTAATAATAATATTAATGATATTGATAATAATAATTAGACCTATTGGATGAGCTAGACGACCTGGGTAACAAATAAATAAATAAATAAATGCTAATTAGTTAATGTTGTACAGTAATTGTCTACATTCTACTATCTTACTCTGTTACAGACTTTGATACCTTAAATTATAAAAATGTTTCTCTAGAAACGTTGCAATAATTTTTATACGATTGGTCATGGCCCCGTTACTAAAGAACATCTGATGAGGGAAAACACGTCACTTTCCCTATATAATGTATTAATGTTTTCTTTCACAACAAATTAATAATTTACAAGATCCAGGATAGAATGCTTCAACGTTAAATTGTATTGTTGTAAAGCCTCAAGTGCGGCAGTTGTTCATATATGAAGCTTTTCTACATGACAATGTACACTCATATTCAAAATTTCAGAAACATATAGAAAAATTAGCATATTCGGCAAAAAATACCCTGTAGCGACAAAACATGCGTACATTATATGCGCATGCATGCGGAAACTAGCCCTTAGAAATATTTTGAATACCAACGTTTTTGACACGGAAACATATTAGGTATACAAACGGTCTATTAAGTATATAAAAGTATTAGGTATGTGAACGGGCAGAGCATGCATCTCCACGTTACGGATTCCAGAAGAAAATTCGAAGTAACAAAATTTTGAAAAATGAATAGTCGACTTCTTCTGAGTGACGTCAGGTGAAGGGAGGTAATAGGACGTATCGGAAAAGACCAGTGACAGGCGGAAGTAGTCTGAGACCTAAATGTTAATCGTTCTGCCATTTTCTGCCTGTTGAACCAATATCAAAGTGTATGTACAGTGTCGCAAAAACCAGTAAGTGGACTTCCCAGTGCCACAACAACTCTGATCGTTTACTATATCTGCAAGCACAACACCAGAGTGGTATGACGAGCCAGAGAACGATGTTCAAGCTTATGTGCAATAACTGCACATCAGCTAGTTTCCGACTTTGCAGTGTTGGCAAGAAGAGCGGTATCTCGCCAATCTTCCTGTAGAAGGCAACAAGCTGGTCAGCCGCATGAAAGACGATCAGTCGTTTGAGTCCTACTGACGTCCTCGCAATGCCGCAGCGTCTTGAGTTTCGGTGACGGCTACATGTATCTTCTCTGTACCACTACATGTACTATTGTTGCTAACATAGAGCAACGACCATATCGCTCCGACCAAGATGGCGGTTGATACGTCTGTTGGTCCAGACAGCTTCCTTTAAGCCTATGATGCGACTCATTTCTAAATCCATCAATTGTTCATTGCACTGTCAAGTACGTCTCAAAATCATTTTTGTACATAACTTGCAGTATAAAATAAGAATATCCTGTTCAAATTGCCAGTGAGTGAGAACGCCGGTCAAATGATGCACGATACGTCGTTCTCATACGCATTGCATGAGCTCTATAACATCATTGGCGTTGGCAGTTTGGTTATTTGCATAACTCTTGGAGCGACATTTCTATGCCGAATTACTCGGCTGTATCTGAATTTTTATGGGTGCATATATTTACTTGCAACAGAGTGTATTTCAGTTCTAAAGCGGTCTACCTGTGCTTTATTTGTTTATTCACATTTTAAAGAAAATATTCACGCTGAAGATATTGTTTTTTCGGCATTAATATATTACACAAGAGATATTCAGGTTATAACAATATATCCCACAGGAATTTTGAATAAAAATGCCTGCTATACATTACATTGTCCCTATACCTGCCGTCCTATACATTATGCAGTCCCTATACCTGGCCAACTATACATTATACTATGTATGTAGGGAAAGTAATACATCTGAAATATACATTAGACCTTTCCCTGCAAACATATTGAGGTGTTAAATGACTTTCCTAGAAAAATGTATTATTACAAACTATTTTAAAGCATTGGAAAACTTATTGATATTGAAATGCAATCTATGTTTTCTAAATTGCGTTTTTTTTGTCTTAATATTCTTAATAGCAGCGTAAAAAATAACCATAGTCGCATCATCACGAACTTAAAGCATTCGTGAAATACGATTATACTTCCACTTTTAGAATTTTAATGCTTTTAATATGCAATAAATATAATGCATACAGTGACAATTTGAGTTTTAAAAATGCCTATGTAATATCGCTAAGGAGAAATTGAGATGTGATGGAATCCACAAAGAGGCACTGAGAAACGTTCTCGTACTGAAGGAAATGTAGAAAGCTAAACATAATTTATTTCCACAAAGAAATGAATGAGAGTCAATATTCCTTTTTATGGTGCTGACTCGTCGAAAGTACTTTCAAAGAATACTTCAAGATTAGATGAGGGAAATAAAAGAAATTGATTTTGTAACATTAAAATAAATTACTTGGAAACGATATTCGTTGGGTCGTCTTGGACTTACACCGTTGAAAAGGAAAATTGATTTTTATACAGTATTCCAAGATGAGGATTTATTTTTCGTAACACGGTTGCATGGTTTTAGAAATATTTGTGGAGGGATCTGTAGATTTAAGCTTACGGCACGGAAATTTTCAATCTTTGAATTGAGATATAAAAATTCAGTGTGTTCAAAACATACTTTGCTCTGTAAATTAACAAATTTTAAAATTGCGGGAATATAACCCAGAGTAGAACTTTCTGAAAACTCAATCTCTAGGAAAAAAAGGATAAATATGAAAATAGTGTTCCTTTCGACTGAAATAAGGAAATAAACCTTCATGGAAATCAATTGAGTATTTTGAGGTATAGCTCGCTAGAAAATGAAAATTCCTATTACCTCCAGTAAAAATCACAATAACTCCTGGACAATTACGTTTTTCATTTTGGGTGGTAGGTACTAAAATCACATTCAATTTGTTAATTATAATAAACACATAATATATATATATTTTTAATTTTTCAATCTTTAATTATAATCCGTCAACATCTCGAGCAATATAAATGGTATCAGATGATAAAATTTTATGGAAATATGTTAATTTAGCAAGATCCTTAAAATAAAATAAAGACAACCATATTTTGTAAATTAAAATGGCTTTAATCAAAATACCATTTATAACGTACTTAACGTACTTAAAGTAAATTATAAATCCAGAGCGCTTTCACATCTCAATTTATGTACCATTATTTTTTATGAACGTTTCAAAAAGTTTTAATTGAGTGTACACTATAACGAATATTTTGTATATAAACTGTATCTTTTCTTGTATTTTCTGTAAAATAAAGATTGTCTTTTTCAGATGTCATTAAGTGGTTTCCTGTTTTTGTAATTCAAAGTTTATTTTAAAGAATAAGCAAGTTTGGTACCCAAACCTATCGTATTCCAGTATACAACATCAGCGTTTGATTAAATAGATACACTTAACGACACACCATGTTGCTTAAACTGTTACTTGGTGCAAAATGAAAGACAACAAACAACATGGTTCCAAGAATATAATGTAAAAAACAAAAAAAGAATGTTATTCGATTTTACTTCTTCTCTAGTTTTTACCTCCCATTTCTTCACCTTCTCTTTGGAAATATATGTACTTCTTCTAAGTCAAAAGTGCTACTCTATTTATATCGGCTGGCCTTGCACTTAAGAGTGCTTGCCGCTGTGTTATTTTTTTTTATAATTTGCGAAACATTAAATTCAATCAATTAATTTCACTAATTTTTTACATCCTAAATTTTACTTTATGGTTGATGGATAATTTAAGAATACAGGTAGAAGCTCTAATATTTTACTTTATCTACCATGAAAAATAGTTCATGTGGAATTAAATTATCATAATGTACCTTCATTAATAATATTGACCCAAAACTCATCGAATCTTTAAAAATGTAGTTATTATATTTATATGTAATAATCAAACTTTATTACGCATCTAATGCCACTCCTCAAAGTAATTAAATATCTAAATACAATGATTTTGTGTCGTTCAGATAATTATTCAAAATTAGACATATTAATTGCTTAATATAAATGGTCATGTTTTATTCTTATTTAAAAATAGGAGGTTGTGCTACGTGATGATTTGTTCATTATTAAGTATGCACTCTTATCTACTTGACGCTACATTGAAACTAAGTTAACATTTCTATACTACGTAAATTACTATAAGGGATCGAATCAAATTGATATAATAAATGCCACTTCTAAAGAATTATATCTATTAGGAGATAAAATTTATATCTTACAAAGGCAAATAAGTTATGCTAACTGTAAATTAACATTATTGAATTTGTATTTGTAATAATTTATAAAAACGTTTAAGTAAAACACTAAATGGCATAAGCATAGAATGATGTAAAATTAAGTATAAAATATTTTTAATCAGACCGTTCTAAGTAATTCTGATAAAGTTAAAATAGAAGTTAAAACTTGAAAAAGTATAAATTTGAAATACGTTATTGTCGCTAACAAGCTCTTTGATCATATCAGCATTTATATAATAAATCCTTCTGTTATTTCATTTCCCACCTTGCATTTTACTTTCCATTTCTCTGGGATACTGGCATCATCTTGGGTCACGCGTGCCACACTACCAACAAAGGCCACAGGTCGATCTAGGTGTAAGCACGCTCAAAATAAAATATGGCATGTTAAATCTATTACATACATTATGTCTGTTATCTGTTGTTGTTTATGTCTGTTATCTGTTGTTGAAGTCTTAGATACAAGTAGAAGTGTCACTAATAAAATTAATTATTTTATTTTACATTTTATTTGTTATAATACAAATTAATAACAACCTGCAAAAAAACATTTATAAACAAATAGTTATGAATTCTTTAAGGAAAGAGTGTCACATTATTATTGCATTAATTATATTTCACTGCATATTTAAATACAATGCATATACCTACCAAACTGCGACAATATCAGACAGTCAGATTAGTAATCAGAATTAGATATCCTAATAATTGAAGTAATCAAAGTATTCCTGTGTCATAATTATTTAACAACAGGGGTCTGCGCTTCATAATGACTTATCCATTTAATCATTGATGCACTCTTCTGTGCATGCTTAATTCGAAAATCTATCCAAGTAATTATTTCCATGCCTCGAAAGATGTTGCAGTATATGAAACTGTTATAATAAATTCAACCCACTATATAATTACATCTTTTTTAGTATTACTGAATACAAACTGACATCAGTGATTTTGTAGTCAAAATATTTTATCCTAATTCTTAGCGTTCAATTAATAACAACCATTATACTATTTTAATAAGTTTATAATTATATATTTATAGAAAATTTTGTAAAATGTTGTTTTTTAAATCGTATTTCTATAAGTGCGAGCATTATTTAAATTACGATTCAGATGCAGTCTAGAAAATTAAAATTATTTCATAAGAAGTAGCAATGATATTGATAAACTGTACACTACCCGACACAAAAATTGCAACACCATGAAAGAGCGAATAGAGTGTAATGTTAAAGGACATACAGACAAGGATGATATATCTATATAACTAACTGATGTTAATTGCAGAATGATAATAGAATACAGTAATGTCATAGAGAGGTGATCAGTAGGCAATAGGACCACTGCTTACAACGATATAAGAATAAAACTTTCGAAGAACATATGCAATGAGCGTGCGGATAGTTTTCTGAGGGACGGATAACCATATGCCTTCATATATCCCCCACAGATCGTCCTCTCTTTGAGGCGAGGTAGGGCAATCAAACGACGACCAATCACATCCCATACATGCTCAATGGCTGAGAAATCTGGGGACATCGGAGGCCAAGAAAGCATATGGATATATTGCAAGGCTTATTTTCTGATGGTTGCTGTATGAGGTCATTCGTTATATTTCTAGATAACATTATTTTGCAAACGCTGAAGGTAGGACAGTGCAACCGGCAGCAGCAACTTATCCACATATCGGCATGCCTTTATTGTGCCTATGATACGAAACAAACCAGCTATCAAAGCCGATGGCAAAACATGATGCAGCGTTGTCGGGCAGTATGGCGTTTAACAGTCGCAGCAGGATTGGATATGTTTCCACGTAGCCTCCAGAATCTCACACGGCGTCTGTCATTCGACAAACAGAACTCGTCGCTGAACACTACCCTGTGCCATTCAGTTGTCCAAAAGGTTCGGCGCAGACACCATTACAATCTCCCACGTCAGTGTCTCGTTTTCAGTGGCAGTTTTAGTAAAGGACTCTTTGAGTGCAAGCCGCTTTCTACCAATCGTCGAGAAACTGTTCTCGTTGATATTGGAACATGCAATATACCCTCCAAATTTTGTCGTCGTTTGTGCACGACTTCGAATACGTTGATCAACGCGTGCTGACGGACGTGTAAATGGACTTGCACCACTGCGTCAATTTCTATGTCCATCACCAATTCATATTTCCCCATACTTTGCACAGTGGACGCATTTGCGCGTGTTTCAAAGGCGATACTACCACCCAGTCGTACATAGGTTTAAAATGAATCTCCTCGCACGATCGTCCAGATGCTGAAACGAACTTCGCCGTCGGCCGTGCAGCTCTTCAAAACGTGTCTTCTGAAACGAAAAACAGTTCGAAAAACGGGTACGCAGGTGACAGACAGTAACAATTGCTGGCTCATCTGCCGTCTTCATCCCTTTCATCCCACGTTCTAATCACGTGGCCTACATGCCTATCAGGTCATTTGTATACATTTGCCAGCTGCTTTTATCTAGCAATTTGCATATTTATACGGACAAAGCTTCACAGTGTTTTATTTTCTATGCCTGATAATGTGTAATGGCCGATATCTGACATGTGTTTAAATATCTTGTGTAAGGCAGCTGAAAATGCAATCGTGCTTTGAGATACGATGTATTGTCTTTGGAATGGACGTATAATCTTTTAATGAAAAGAACAAGGAAGATATAGCTAACTCTACAAATAAAAGAAATATAAATAAACAAATCTATAAATAAACAAATCTATATATAATTTTCTTTAATTTTGAACATATTGCAAGACGATGAAGACGAAGTTTTCATCAAAATGCTGAGATTTTTTCTGAGATTGCTTATCAAAACATTATAATGTTATATTTAAAATTTAAAATGAATATTTACAAAACTCGAGATTTTAGAAATATGTCATTTTTGCCAGTGCTTCTGATGACAGCTGTCTGATATCGAATGTGGATATCGGCGTTGCTATGGTATGTTTACCTAGAGTGTATATTCTCATCATGGTGGTGCATGCACGTACTTGTGTTTGACCGTTTTACCTGAGGTCCGACTGCTGTGACTTCAAATATCCGTTATAAGGATTTGGCATGCCTTGAAGACTTCTATGTTTTGTATCTTCAGCAATCAGCTACAATTGTAATCCTATCTCTCTGACGATGAATAGATAAAAGCTGCGTTCGCTGCGAATCGTTCCGGGCATTTCGCTGCTGAGCGATTCATTCACGGGCATTTTAAAACATTTTTTCATGTTGTCATAAGGTAAAATTGTCCTTATCAAAATTTACCAGTGTAGGACTTACCTATGATGCCGTCGCTAGGGGTGGAGCATGTAGCCCCAGGTTCACAAGCTGCGGAGAGGAACGCACAAAACATAAAGAAATACTCATTGCTTACTGCTCAATTTATTTTAATATTTTACTTAATATATATCCTCTATAATCTGGAGTAATTATATTATGATTAAATCAATTATTTAAAGACACATAATACTAACAATATTACATTAATATATATTTACACAGGTAAAAAACATTGGCTTCAATTTCTTAAATAACAGTTTCCTTTAAACAATCTATAAGGAATAATGCTTATAGTTCAATATTTATGAACTCGTTCATATGATCTATTCATACGAACTGGTAGTTAATTATCTTAATACTCGTTAAAGGTGTGCCTTCCGTGCTAATAGTGACAATTGAAATCGGTTACCTCTACTCTTTGTTACGTGCATATTCGTGCCATCTCACTGGTGTGGGAAAATCGTTGCACTTCGCGTACTTGCGCAGGCTACCATTCTATTGCTCACAATCTACAGACATTTATTCACAAAAACCAAAAACATGATGCTGACTCGTTCGAAAGTTTTTTTTTACGACGACTACCAAAAACTTCAGGTGCGTCTAGGACGCTGTCGAAATTGCATCTCTTGGAAAGTTCTAGAACATTCTCTCAAACCTTTTTCTTTTCACATTGTAGTGTCGTTGTTGATTCGTTGACGTGAAGAAGGGGATGCGCTGCTTATTTATGTTAGTATTGCCATTGGCTCCCTCTGCAGCATTTAAATAGCTCATTAGCTAGGTTGGCATCCGCAATTGGAATTTCGAAATGGCTATGTTGGCATCCGTAATTGGAATGTAACATGTAATACAAATATTGTGTTACATGATATCCCCCCTTGCAGAGAGAAAAGTTCAGCACACGGTAAACATTGCACTGAATACATCTGTGTACACATTGCGGCTACTGTGGAAATGTTGCTTTGATCCACTGCACATATATCTGTCACGGAAATGCAGATCACCGCATGTAAGACACACTATATTGTAACATTGACATACATATATCGGTGCATTACAACCGACATGTCACTAAAATGAAGGCACTCACTGTTCGGAAGATACACCATCGTACTTGGTAACACATATACTGCTGTACATGAAGAAAATATCACTGTTCGGAAGGCACACTATATTGTCACATGGAATTATCACGAGCACGGAAGACACCTTATTGTCACATGGAATTATCACGAGCACGGAAGACACCTTATTGTCACATGGAATTATCACGAGCACGGAAGACACCTTATTGTCACATTGAATTATCATGAGCACGGAAGACACCTTATTGTCACATTGAATTATCATGAGCACGGAAGACACCTTATTGTCACATGTAATTATCATGAGCATGGAAGAATGAGTCACCATCCTGTGACTTAACTTTCAAAGTTCCGGTACTTCAATATTTATATTTTCATTATGTTGTTTCGTACAGTCTATTGTACACTTCACATGAAGACTATATCATAATTGTTATTTGCATTTCTATTTATATACAATTTCACAACATTACATTAAACTATACACAATTCATTACCTTGATTTCTCATTTTCACAGACGTAAATAATTTTTCGACAATTTTTTAGCTGTATATATTTCTTACTTGTAATACACATACATGTTATATAACTGTTTAAGCGTGTATCAATCATGGGTATTTTGCACATCATAATTATATCATATTACGTCTCGGCATTTAAAATATCAAATCTATATACTCATTTCGCTACTCCAAAATACTGCATCTCCACAATAACAAGTCTGCCTTTAAATTTCCTCTTCGGCTTCCCCTTAGTGTGACACAACTGCGCGGGGGGGGAAAGGGAGAAAAAGAAAAAAGAAAAAATTTCGCTTGACCCGTAGCTTTCCTCTCTTCTCCTACGTGTTTCCATGCCAACTGCGAACAATCGGTCATGCATGGCGATTTTCTGCGCCCCGACCCCCCGAAGCACGGAACGTTACATAAGATTGCAACTTTCAATCCCCTGTTCTGCCCAAATAATCGTAATCGCTTGCGATTTTGGCGGTATATTCTTCACAAGCGCGCGCTTTCGACTGTCCGATGGTGATGTACGCTCTCATTGACGGAAGGTTTTACGTGTATCCTTTTAAGGAATAGTTTATGTGTATTAAGTTATACATTTATTTTACATATGTTGTTCTTAATTCTATTTAATTTAATATATATATACATATATTTTCTTATGACCTTCACAGATCTATATGTTGAATTTATTATGCTTTTACTTTCATGTACTCTTAATTCATTGGATTTATTTATCCCTTGTTGCAACAACGCGTGATATATTATTTTATGTGTAGTATTATGAATATACCATGATTTTGTTCTGTTATTGATATAACTGACTTTCTGTTCCCGTTTCAGCATAACTTTACATATTTATTTATTTAAATCTAATTGTTTCATATTTAATTTTATCTGTTATTTATTTTTATTTTCAGTGATGTTAATTAATGCATTATTTTCTTAATATTACTAAATCATTTATCATTTACATACAATTTCTGCATTTTCCTAAATGTATTTTTATATACCGGCCGGTATTTTTAAATAACTATAATTGCCTGCAATTATAATTTTAATTTTGAAACATTGATTGTATGCTTACAATAGAATTTTTTTTGTATTATTATCGTACTGTGTAGGGGAGATTTTCTCCGATGTTTATTTTTAGCCTGGCTTTTCATTTTGAAGGTGATTAGCTTTCGCCGTACAATGGCCATATATGGAGCTGTTACGCTGACTGTGAAGGCTGCGAAATTAATCCATTTATGTAATTAACTTTTATTTTGTTTTCCAGATTGCGTGTTTTTGTAAAAGGTCTGTATACACTATTTATGCAATATATATTTATTAATTTACTAATTATTATTTACATCAGCTGTGCGTGTTTATTTTGACTTCACACTTTTCTTTGTTTATTTATTTATGATTTTGCTTTTATTCTGTCAGCTTTTTATGAGGTATTTAATTAATACTTTTATGATTTTGAATATTATATACTTGCGTTTATCATGTTCCATGACTTTATTTTGAATTTTATTAATTATGTTATACAATTTTTTCAAAACCCGTACAAGAAAAATGAAACAGTGCATATACTTCATCAGCATGTTACCATTGGAAACAAAATTTGCCACTTCCTCGTTGACCTCTACAGCCATTCATCATCTGTTTTCAATAAAGACACATGACCATCAAGATTCTTGAATTGTCAACTCCCTATTACGACACTCCTATCCTTAATTCATCAGTCACCGTACAAGTAATACAAATTGCAAGTAAGTGACATTTAATTATCTCTCTCCTTCTTTTTTCTAACACCTTAGTTTATTTTATTTTGGAACATTGAGGGGTATTGTATGTATTATTTATCACTTGTACATATTTTTTCTGATATTTATTGCTCTATTCATAAAATGTATCCATACATAAATGTTAATTATTACCTATATTTTTTTTTTATCCTCATATTTACAAAATCCTCATATTTATTTTACAAAAATATTATACTCATATTAATTTTACACATATATTATCCTCATATTTACAAAATCTTCATATTTGATTTAAAAATTCCTATCCGCTGGACTTGCCTTCCTCCAGACAATTTTTTTTGAAGTTTTATTTAATTTTGCGATTTTGTTGACTACCGTGCATTTTGGATAACTATCATGCCTATCCTCGCACTAAGTCTTCACTACTACACACTTTTCCTTAACACAACAGTTTTCACAATATACCATACATAATATACAATACACAATACATACTAAAATAACCATATACTTTTGCTGCCCTATGTTTTGCACATATTGTGGCACTATGCTATTTGTAACACACCTGTTGTCTATTTACTTATTTATCACTTAATTTTGAAAGTTGCTCTATCTACATAAATTTTCTATTATTATAATTATATTCATTTTCTTTACATTAATCAAAATATCTATTTGTAGACTACCTTCCAACTTAATTTTTACATTTACTGTAGACTACCAAAATTATTTCAAAATGCTTTCCAATCAATTTTAAAATATTGTAGGAAACTAATATATTTTATAATACCATCTAATTTAATTTAAAATTCATTATAGACTGCTACACATCTTGTAGAATGCTTTCCAATTAATTTTAATTTTATTGTAGAATCGTAAAAAACAATTATTGCAGAACAACTTCTAAACTATTCAATACCTATTGTAGAATACTAAAAAAAATTATTTTGCAGAATATCATTTGAATTAATTTTAACATTATTGTATAATATTAAACATACTGTAAAACTTTTCCAAATTTTATTTTTGAATTCACTGGCTCTACCTCTTGTGCTGCATTTATTTGCATACACTTACTATTTATTTCTGCTCTATAATATTTTAATTTTTCCACTTAGTTTAGCAGACAATTTTAAATTTAATTTTTTTTTTTTTTTTTTTTTTTTTTTTACTTTTTATATTATTTTGCTTTCGAATGCTATTTTTTGCGTGTCCTCAGATTATAACGTCTCGGACTCTGATAATTATGATTATTGGCGTTATATTCTTTGTTTACATACGATTGACTTCTGTCAACAGTTCGCCGTGTTTGTTTATTTTGTAAATACTTTTTACGCGGTTCTGCTTTATATAATTTATTTGCATGAACCACTATCCATTTTTTATTTGGATCGTACATAGGTGTGATAGCGTAATTATTGTTACGGATCACCTTTACGATGCGATATGGTCCTTGAAATTTTTTTTGTAATGCTGTGGTGGGTCTTAGGTTTTTTAAATACACAATTTGTCCTTTTAATAATTTCTGCTGTCTAACTCTTTTAAAAATTCTTTCTTGGCGACTTTGGGCTTGAATTTGTTTTCGTTTTGTATATCTATTAATTTTTTCCGCTAAAGTAAGTGCTTCACTGACGTCATTATCATATTCAGTTTTAGTTAATATCGGACTGTCATCAGGGTCCGCTATTTCCAGATTATTTTCTCCGGGCAATTTCAAATCTCTGGTGAGAAACAAAATAGCGGGACTGTGGTCTATATTTGCGCTGGGTGTAGCATTATGAAATAATTTTACATATGGCAAGACTTTGTGCCAATTAAATGTTTGGTCAGCCATTGCTGCCAAAGAATTTTTTATTCCCAAGTGACTTCTTTCTAAAATTGCATTTGAGCTGGGTTTGTAAATTGAAGTATATTTCAATTTTATACCATGTTGCTCTGCGAATTTTTTAAATTCCTCGCTTTTCAGTTGCCGAGCGTTATCGGTCAGCAGCCACATAGGAACGCCATTTTGTGAGATCCAATTCGTTAGGACCTGTAATACACTCGCAGTTGTAATATTTCTCACGGGTACTGCCTCCAAGAATCTCGAGTAATGGTCTATCATCGTTATGATGTACTCGTGCTGTCCGTTACTTCTCGGTAGCTTCCCTACAATGTCTAATGCCACCGTGTGATTTTGTTGACATGGACGTGGCACATGTTGTAATGGCATAGGTCTTATAGCCTTATTTTTGTAACATAAACATGCATCACATGATGCGCAAAAATTCTTTACATCACTGTATGCTCCTTTCCAGTAATACTTTCTATTCAGAATTTGATAGGTTTTTTCAACTCCAAAATGTGGTGTATGAGCTAACTCAATAACTGCAAATTTTAGACTGTGAGGTATTAGAATTCTGTCCTTTTGCATGGGATTTCTGATATTTCTAGCAGTCTTTATCATAATTAATCCTGTATTTACATCTCTATAGTATTTATTTACATATATTGGCTGCCTAGATTTTGCATTTAGTCCGTTCATAATTTTCTTTATCTCTCTATCTTTTGCTTGCTCTTCTAAAATTTTGGCTATTGTTATCGCGCTGTCATTAGCAATAATGTTATTTATTAATTTAGTCTTAGTTTGTTCAGAAAAAATTTGTCGCGACATAAAATCACTGGGATTATCTTGTCCTTTAATGTATTTGATGTCAAATGAATATTGTTGTAAATTTAATAACCATCTTGCGATTAAATCAGAATTTTGATTTTCCAAATGTATAAAATGAGTTAAAGCTTTAGAGTCGGTCAAAATTGTGAAATGCGTACCATATAAAAAATCTTTGAAATGTATTATAGCATCATGAATTGCTAGCAATTCTAGTTTCATGCTCGGATATTTCTTTTCACTGTCTGAAAGTTTCCTGCTATAATACTCGATAGGATGAAAATTTCCGTTCACTGATTGAAGTAAAACTCCTGACGCGGCTACTTTTGAACAATCAGTCGACAAGAAGAACGGCTTTGACATATCAGCTGCCTTGACTACCGGTTTCGATAAAATCGCGTTTTGCAATGTTACAAACGCTTCTTCGCATTTCTCCGTCCATATAAATTTTTTATCTTTCTTTGTTAATTCAATTAATGGATTGCATAGTTCAGAAAAATTTGGTATGATCTGCCTAAAATAATTACATAAACCTAAAAATGATTTTACTTTTTTTACTGTTGTTGGCACAGGGAAATTCGTTATCTTTTGTATATTATCATCTGAAGGTGTTATGCCTTCCTTACTTATTTTAAATCCTAGAAATTTAATGTTCTCTTTACACATTTGTAATTTTGAAGGGTCAATGGTTAAACCAAATTTAGCTAATCTCGAAAATACCGTTTTTAATTTCTCCAACATTTTCTCGAATGAATTTGCGGCAATTACAATGTCATCTAAATAAAATTCAATTTTCTGATCTTTTAAATCTCCTAAGCATTTCATCATTAGTAATGAGAAATAGGCTGATGAGTTTTTTGCGCCAAAAGGTAATCTTGTAGGTCTGTACGAGCCATCATTTGTTATCATATTTAATCGGAAACTATCCTCAGGTTTGATTTTTATCTGAAAAAACGCGGACTTCAAGTCGATCACCGTGTACAAGTTGTGGCCTGCGATGTTGTGCAGAATGTCGCTAATTTTACCAATATTTACGGGCAGTAATTCAGTAATCTGATTAAGTAGCCTGTAATCTACGGCTAAACGATATTTTTGTTCTTTATTGGCATTATTACTATTAATACTGGCTTTCTTCTTTATCAATAAGCATGGGAACGCGTAATTACTTGTAGATTTTTGTATAATTCCAGCTTCACACAATTGTTTTATCTCACTTTCGAGTACAGGTTTTAACATTTTTGGCAAGGGATAAGGTTTACATTGAATTGGGTATTGGTGTAGTAAATTAAATTCTGGTACTATTTCTTCCGTCATTCCCAGCGTTTTGTATGATTTCGAAAATACATCATAATTTTGTAACAGTAATTTTAGCAATATATGTTTTTCATTTTCTTGTAAGTGATCTAGTTTAAAATCTTGCGGTGTTAATTCCGCTTTTCGTAACGCTGAAATGTCCATTTTTTGTGGATCATTTAAGCTTTCGATATTGTTAATCTGTAAAATTTTATCAGTATCATGTTTCTCTTCATAAATTTCAAACTGCGGTGTTACAGTACCAAATATCATATTTTTATTTAGATGAATCTCTTCTTCTGTTTTGTTTGTTAAAAGAGTAGAAATAAATTTTCTATTATTTACATAATGTAAAGAATGCTCAGCGTGTAAATTTTTTAATGAATTTGTAATATTTAACAATACCTCCTTATCCTCAAAATAGTTTTCATTTAATTTTAATTTTATTGATTTTGTTTCTTGAGGGAGTAATTTAATTTTATGCGCTAAGCTTGCATTTAAGCATTGAATATGTTCAACTCTTGTATAATTATTTTCTGGTTGCTGTGCTTTTTTTTTATTTTTGTCTTGAAATGGTATAGATATGGATTCTTTGACAAACTTTAATATTAATTTATTTGTGTCAATTATGGCATGATGGTTTTTGAGAAAATCAAATCCTAAGATTATTTCATAAGGTGTGTTGTTTAATTGTTTAGTTATGAAAAAAGAATTTTTGCATCTTTTGTTTTCAATTTTAAAGCTAAAGCTGATGCATTTTGAAAATTGAATGTTTTCTTTGGTCATAGTCTGTATTTTTACTTGTCTAGATAAATAGTTAATTTTAATTTTATTTTTGATTTTTTGAAAAATGTTATCTGATAATAAAGTGACACTTGCGCCACTATCTATGAGAGCCACTGTTTTTATATTTTCTAAATTAATGTTAATCATTGGCAATGCGTCACTCTGTCCATATGTTGAATTCAGTAGATGTTCATTTAAATTTTGTGCATCCTTATTAATTTTGCTTGCAATTTTATGGGATCTCGAATCCTTATTTGATGCCTTATAACTTTCTGTTTGTCTTTTATTTCGAGGTCCCTTTCTTAGTTTAAATATTCATTATTCTGATATTGCCTATGATTGCTTTCATAATGTGGTCCATTATTCTGATATGATCTTCTGTTATTATTTTGAAATTGTCTGTTATTTCCTGCACGCCGCCGTATTCCCCGGTTATTTATGAAATTACCTCTTCTGAAATTCGCCCTACTATAGTGTGCATAATTATTTTGAATAGTGGGTCTTTGTTGAAAATTGGTAGTTTCTTGACTGCTGTTTTCATTTGTGAATGCCCTTTTTAAATTATTTTGTACTTTTTGCAGTGTAAAACATTCTGACATCCAGTGATTGTTGCGACCGCACGCTATACAGAATTTCTGTGGCGGCTTTTCTGCATTATTTTCAGTTTTTACATGATTTATTTCTACATTCTCAATTATTTTATTTTCTATTTCAATACTATTTATACAATCACTATCTTCCTCCAATGCGGATTCTATCACCTCAGCTATTTTCACTGCTTCGTCAAAGGTCTTCGGGTCATTTTTTTTTATTTCTGTTCTTAAATCTTCTCTGACTATTTGCAAAAATTTAGTAAGTTTAATTTTCTCTGTAATTTTTTTTACATTTGCGTCCATTGTTTCATCTACTTCTAGAAAAATTATCGCCTGGTTTTCGATTTCTTGTGCAAGTTCCTTAATTGTCATATTTGGTAAATGTTTCAGATTGTTAAAATTGTTGTGTTTTTGCACTAATGTTTGTTTCCTTTCAAATTTGTTTTTTAATAACTCCATGAATTTTTCATATGATTTTTCCTTTTGTAGAACAATATTCTCTGCCAAAAATTGCTGAGCCTTTCCTCTTAATCTAGATTTCATAATTATTACTTTCTCTTGTTCAGACCATGCTGTTAGGTCCGATATTTCATTGAATTGCATTATAAAAAAATGCACGTTGTTGTCTTTTTGTCCATCAAATGATGGCAACATCTGCATAATTGGCAACGATGTATTTTGTTGCGCATGATTTGCGGGCATCTGTATCTGGATCGCGTTATTTGCTACTGCCGAATTATCTGTTATACTGCTATTTACATTAATCTCCTGCTGTATATTATCGATAATTGGATCATCTTGCCTCGATCTTTTACTTAATTGCCTAGTTTTATTCGGCGCCATGATTTGCTACACTGTTATACAATTCTGACTCTATATTAAATATCTACACTAATACACACATATATACACAATAATATAATACATATTTAAATTATCATTTTCATGCATTTTCTTATCATTCTACTGAGTTATATCTCATTATTAAATTCATTGTTAAATTCAATATTACATTCCACTTATTATTAAATTCACTTTTATATTCAAACTCATTATTAAATTTAATATTATATTCAAACTCATTATTAAATTTAATATTATATTCAAACTTATTATTACATTTAATTTTGCCTTTTACTTATATTTTTTTTACTTCGTCTTATGAAAATTAATTCTCTCCGAGCTTGACCACATACGGCACCAATTCGCGCGGCGACATCATGTCATAAGGTAAAATTGTCCTTATCAAAATTTACCAGTGTAGGACTTACCTATGATGCCGTCGCTAGGGGTGGAGCATGTAGCCCCAGGTTCACAAGCTGCGGAGAGGAACGCACAAAACATAAAGAAATACTCATTGCTTACTGCTCAATTTATTTTAATATTTTACTTAATATATATCCTCTATAATCTGGAGTAATTATATTATGATTAAATCAATTATTTAAAGACACATAATACTAACAATATTACATTAATATATATTTACACAGGTAAAAAACATTGGCTTCAATTTCTTAAATAACAGTTTCCTTTAAACAATCTATAAGGAATAATGCTTATAGTTCAATATTTATGAACTCGTTCATATGATCTATTCATACGAACTGGTAGTTAATTATCTTAATACTCGTTAAAGGTGTGCCTTCCGTGCTAATAGTGACAATTGAAATCGGTTACCTCTACTCTTTGTTACGTGCATATTCGTGCCATCTCACTGGTGTGGGAAAATCGTTGCACTTCGCGTACTTGCGCAGGCTACCATTCTATTGCTCACAATCTACAGACATTTATTCACAAAAACCAAAAACATGATGCTGACTCGTTCGAAAGTTTTTTTTTACGACGACTACCAAAAACTTCAGGTGCGTCTAGGACGCTGTCGAAATTGCATCTCTTGGAAAGTTCTAGAACATTCTCTCAAACCTTTTTCTTTTCACATTGTAGTGTCGTTGTTGATTCGTTGACGTGAAGAAGGGGATGCGCTGCTTATTTATGTTAGTATTGCCATTGGCTCCCTCTGCAGCATTTAAATAGCTCATTAGCTAGGTTGGCATCCGCAATTGGAATTTCGAAATGGCTATGTTGGCATCCGTAATTGGAATGTAACATGTAATACAAATATTGTGTTACACATGTCTATTTGGGAAACACCGAACTCTGCCCTTAAAGTAAGTGAGCAATGCGTGTTGCTTCGATTTTCCCCCTATTTAGCGTATTTTCATGTATTGGCCACTTTCATTTTTAATAGTAGTATTTCTTAATTAAGTGTGATTGTTTTTATGATAATTTAGGTATGTTACTTCTAATTTCGTACTAATGGAAACAGAATTTCATGAACTTTTTACGCTCATGAATTTTTTAACACAACAATGCGGCATACGTCGCACCAGACAGTCCAAAACCAATGCCCATATTAAAAAATATTCTATTTTTGGCAACAAATTGTGTATCCTTTAAAAAGAAGCAAACATTATTGCCCAATGGAAAATTCTGAATATTCACATGAAATACGAAGAATTAAAGTTTAAATTATATCATCACCAAGTTGTTGTAGCATCATGTTAAGCATAATAAGTTCGAGTTTTGTGCATTCATCTATAACATTTGTTATGCTGCGCATTTATTTCTAATAAATCATTATTTATTTCTAATGAAACATAATCTTAATTAATCGAACAAATTTTATTTTTTTAATATGTACATACACCATATATTTTCCCACAAATTGTATGCTAATTCTCTTGCAATAACTCATAACTATGTGCTTCATTTTTACATTATTATTAAACTTGCACTTCACTTCACTTAATTGCCATTTTCCTTTATAAATGTCATTTCAAGATATATATATATATATATATATAACTCATAACATAACACTTCTTAATTACTATTAAACACAATTACATTTTTTCATATTATTTGCCTTTTAATATAGAGTTTAATTTTTGAATGCTTAATTAATTGGCATTTTCTTATTTCTGTACTACATGTCCTAAAATATATATTATTGTTTCAATTCCTATTCATTATTAATATATTAATACCTTACGAGCATGCTTAACTAAATTTAACATACTGACTTTTTACATTCATAAATCACTAATTCACTTCTTAACATATAATCACTCAATATGAGATATTTCATTTCAAGATTGATTGACTTGAATCAGAGTTTATCCCTTCTAACAAAATACGCTCCTCTATTTTTACACTGTTGTATAAGAAATCGTTTCCATGCCGACATACCGTTTATTTGCTATTAAAGGTCACGGGAAGATAAGATATAGGCAACTCCTTATTATAATATTTCATTGAAAAAATTAAAAGTTTAATATTATTTTAGTCAATACATAACATAATATTATAATCATGGTCACAAGAATCACATATATGAAGAGATTTAAAGTATTGGAATTATGCTCTTAGAGCAAGGACCATTACATGTGAAACTGGGTTCCTTGATAATTAGGCAAAACCTATCATATCAGGCAGGTGGCGTAAAATATGTGCATAACCGGTCTGGAAATATATTGTCAGGATACGTTGTAACATGAATTTTAAAATTCATAACTCAAAATCAGTACATTTAGACGATTAGAAGATGTACTTAATCCAATACATAAATTGTATGTATTGGGCTAAATAAATTTTTACCGTTAAATTAATCACCATAAGTTGGAGTCATGCATTATAAACTTTCCATAAAAAATGGAATAAATGTGAATATACACTATAAGAGTGCACAATTTTGAAATACAAACACCAATATATGGCCTTGAACTAAAAACTTTTTGCTAATGTTTATCTCAAGCACAATTACTGCATGCACGACTGATTATTAATATGATTTTTACTTCGACTGACTGGATACAAAGTACTTACTGGTCGTATTATATGTCGACATGCTAACGGTTTCTTTATTCTGGTTTAATATTCTGAGGTCGTACGGCCAAAATAATTTAAGAGCATTAGTATTCTGAGGAACAATTTAGGTTAATCTAATATTTGAAATTATAGATTAAATAAATGAAAGCTTAAAAAGAACACCTGTAACAGTGTAAGTCGAAATTTAACTGAATGTAAATTGTTGTCTCATCCAGTAATACTATCACAGAGTCATTGTAGACCCAATTCTAGTATTAGTCATCAAGTTTTCTCACTAGTATTACTCCTGTATTCCTGTATTCTCACTAGTATTACTCCTGTATTCTCACTAGTATTACTCCTGTATTCTCACTAGTGTATTACTCCTGTAATCTCACTAGTATTACTCCTGTATTCTCACTAGTATTTCTCCTGTATTCTCACTAGTATTACTCCTGTATTCTCACTAGTATTACTCCTGTATTCTCACTAGTATTTCTCCTGTATTATCACTAGTATAACTTATCAAGTATTATCACTAGTATTGTCCATCATCCATTCTCAGTAGTATTACTCAACAAATACTCTTCGTAGTATAACTTATCAAGTTTTCTCACTAGTATTATTCATCAAGTATTCTCACTAGTAATGTTCATCAAGTATTCTCACTAGTATTACTTATCAAGTATTTCACTAGTATTACTCATGCCTTTTTCATATCAACATGTTATTAGCATTCCCAATTTTCAGTTAATTTTATAAGGTTCAATACAGGGTAATTACAATATGTTGACCATTTGAAAAGCATGCTTCTCAGACGTCTAACAATTAAAACGAAAGTAAAGCTAGTAAAAATAACATAAAGTAAATGCAGAGTTGATATAGGCCGAAAGTAAATTCATTTGAGAATTACACGCCGGGTTTTGATTTTTTGATGCAAATATTGAAAATAAGCTAAAAGAGCATACAGCACAATTTACATATAGAAAATTGATTAAAATAATGAACGACATCTATGATTTTAATTCAAATTATATTTCTTTTTCAAAATAGCAGTAATTTGAGACACACGAATTCGACTAACATTCGACTAGCGATGTTCCTGTAAATCATCCAGTAATAGTAGTGTACTAAAATCGGAACATTGAACAAGCCACTAGAATTATTGTATTACATACATATACTAACTGTGTGCAATATTACAACTTGCAAGATTTTTAATATAGCAAATATGGCATCCTAATACAAGTCCTGGCTTGAAACCCTTTAGATGCATGGGTTCATCATATAACATTTGTATCACGCATGAGAAACGCAGACGTATACCTTTTGAAATGCAGACTCACAATCTTCATTAAAATGTTATATATTCTTTAAATGTATACTTTTCGCCATAGTGTATATAATAATTTTTCGAAATAAATCTAGAATATATATGTATGCTTATTTATCTACTTGTTTTGTCACCATTCTGTTATCTGTTTGCCTTTTTGGTTTTACGTATTTTATCAGTATACTAATTTGTCTGCCTGTGTTCTTTTCAATCTGCATGTTTGCCTTTTATGTAACCAGCAAATCTAGATTTACCAAATCGGTTCTAAAAAATTCCATAATATATGAGAATTTTGGCCACCCAAACCTAGCTTTATCTATAACTGACTCTGCAAAATGTTCAAAATAATAATTCGCTTAGACATATATCATCGAATATATTTAACTCATAGTCCCATGAATTATAAGAATATACTCATCATAGGAATACACTCTATATTTCTATCCGAATTCCAATCAAGATATTTTAATTATTTCAGCAATTTAAGTGTTCATATATCATAATTATTTAACAGCAGGACGCCCAATAATGATTTAGTAATTAAATCATGTTGCACTCTTCTCGGATTGAATCAAAATTGTAACCAATCTAATGTCTCCATGCTTCGTTAATTACAGTAACGGAGCGTATCGAACTGATATAATGGATAGTAGATTACTAAATGATTGAGTCTATCGGAAGATAATACGTATTACTTATGATTGTATATTACTGTCAAGGGTGCACATCTAAAAAAATGTATATAGAATTTGTAGTCAATAAACAACATGCATTACCCTGTGTTTTATTTTAATGAATTTGAATAAGAAATTAATTAAAAATATACGTTTGCATCGCTCAAAAGCTGTCAAATAGAACACATATCTGAACATTTTTAATTTGTTAAATTAGCTCTTCCGTAACACCCGATTATTTTAACAATGTTTTAACTAACGGCGTTTTATGAATTGATACTGTATCAATTACCATATTACTTTGCGTGGCTATCTGCATTTTATATTACTAAAATCATATATATCTCAAATATGACAGCATCCAAAACATGGTCTATTGCAAATTAGCCATATTAGTATGTGCATTTGGGGCCATATATACTGTCCCTTTCTGATTCATAGAAAAATAACACAATAGTAATAGGCGAAAACTGAAAATACTAAACAAATCTGGTGAGAAGGAATATGTTTGTTGTTGCTTTTTCAACAGAAAACTTATAAGGAGTTTTTGTGGCTCTGGACTCATAAATGGTATAAAATATACCATTAAATTAAATTATAATATATAGTGTATAAAAATCTATAAATATGCACATAATTCTGATGAAATAAACATATAGAGAAAAAATGAAGATGCATAGAAATAATGAGCAAGAAAGATCAATCATGCTTAAAGCAATGATTATGAAACACTTTCCAACTTCAATGCAATTTTATTTAAAGAAGTCTAAAATACAATACATTCGTCGGTAATATTTTAAAACATATCACAATACCACATCGATTTATTATATTTGAAAACTTAAACCTTCATCGAAAAAATTGAACTTCATTCAAATGACGGCATTGAAATATAAATTGCCTGTTTAAAACATCTCTAAAATGCGATACATTCCTCGGCAATATTTTTAAAACTATCATAATAATACGATAATTTATTATATTTGAAAACTTCATCGAAAACAACTGAAATTCATTCAAATGACGTCATAGAAAAAATAACACGCCTGGATCTCTCTATAAAAACAGCATTTCATTCATAACATTTTCCCATTCATTTCATTCATCACAATACTACAATAATTTATTTTATTTAAAAATTAAGACCATGGAGCTACAAATTAAACTCTATGCTTAAAACTTCATCGATAAAAATCGTCCTTCTCTTTGTAAAATCAATGAATATTTCAATCATATCAGCTATGCAGACTCCATGGGCTAAATAATTTCGTATTAAAGAAATACAGCAGTTCTAATACAACGCATTCTACATATTTTGCTGTTTACATTTTACATAAGTGAAAAATGGGCTTCGTTGTAGAAATAATCACATTTGGATGATCATTTGAACTCAAATATATTGTAATTGCGTTGTTTCAGTATGTAGATGCACAGAATTTAAGCAAAAATAAAGTAGTTTTAGGACGGATACAACACTCAATATGAATTAAAAAGAACTTATAAAATCACGATTTTGAGACAAGATGGATGCCATATATCATTTTGAAGTGGGTCATGTGATATTTTCATATCATGGTCACGTGATCGCTTCATATAAGAGGTGTAATTAATATTTTAATTTTTATTTAAAAAACTACTGAATATATTTCGCTGAATTTTTTTTTTTTTATATATTTTATGGAACAATTTGACTATTACCTAAAATTTTCGAAGCAATTTGTGAATTTTAAATCCGCTTAAAAAATGTTTGAAAAATTAGGTCCCATAGGACTCAATGTATTTCATTTTTTCAACCCGGGTTCAATCCAAAACTAATTGGGTGATATTATTTATTTATATTCCCATAGGTCCTACAGACCGTCTGAACAACATACTAAAATTTCATTTTCTTTAAGTCATTTTTAAGGCAGTTATCGTGCTAACGGACAGACAAACAGACAGACAGACAGAATAAACAAAGTTCAAAAACACTTTTCAACTTTGTTGTAAAGTGTTTAAAATGTTATATTAACAAACATATACTATATATACAACACGCAGATATCTTTGAATAGAAAAATGTGGGTGGCAAATGATTTTGGACAGAACATTTAAAACAGTAGCGTTTAGAAATGGGACATCACCATATTGAATGAAATCTAATTGCTATCTTTGTTTCAATTAGAAGTAAAAAGCTGATGTGTGAAGCACAGATATAATGTCTTCAGTGTATCTAAACATTTCCCAGTGAAATGTAAATAGCTGAGTGATAGACAGATTAAGATTTGCTAAATAAGAAACAAATTACTATAAATTATTTGGAAAACACTTTATTCGGCGAAAAACCTTAGACACTAATTCAATTCTTTTAGTGCATAAACACTTTTGAGATCTAAGCATAATAGTTTGAGAAAAATTAACAAATGTGTTTTGCAATATAAAAGGTTTCAAAAGCTAATAAACCATTATAAAACAGTAACATTTAAAGTAACGGAAGGATAAAGAACGAAATTTCATATTTTAAATATTTAAAGTTGACAAACATTTTTTGAAGCGTTAAATACTCAAATATAAACGAAACATATAAAATATAAACGATTTCAAATATACAACGTGTTAATATTAAATTATAGGTAAAAATAATAAAAATTAATTTTTTAATTTTAGCACGTTAAGAAGAATACTTAGAACTAAGATAATGGAGGCAGCTGTTGCTTCAAAGTTTATTTGAATCTGATTAATAGGCATTAACTACCAGGAAATTCCAGCTGAACCAAATATATTTATTTAATGAGTACTAATCAAAACGTGGGTTTTTTAACGTAGCGAATTTGGTCAGAGAATTCTAATAAATAAAAGAAACACGAACGGTTTTGCTAATTTATAGTATTTATGAATAGTGAAAATATTTATTTAATGAAAATATTTATCATTATTCGTTATTATTAGTTATTGTTAATTATTATTATTATTATTTATCGTTATTATTAATCATAGTATAGAGAAAGTATTTATTATTAATCATATACCGATAATAATAGACAACACAATCTGTAAATACATTTAAAATACATTGTACAGTACGGTGGTATTATTCCCTATACAATCTGCGAAAATAATGCTGCGAGATGCATGTACTTTCATCATTGAATTTCAGAACATAAATTATGAGTGAATATGCTTACATCATGACTGCAATTTGCCATTAATCATATTTTACATAAAAAAGGCTGACATTTTCACATCTCTTACGAAAGATGTATGTTTAAATGCTGGTTGTGTCGTGACGTCTTTTCTTTCGTGACGTCGATTCTTAATCTCGCGTCACTTGTGTGTAAATTGTGAAAATCTACATCATTTTCAAACTTCTGTAATTTTTATACATTTATATTTATTTCAATTGTGACCCGGAACACTCTTGTCATGTGTATATATATAATTATCAATTTAAATGCATTTAATTCTGTTCAGTAAAGTAGCCATTTCTTTAATATAAAATCGCACTTACTCGAGGAATTAACGACCGTTTTTTTCGAGGTCATGATTTTTCGCCTGCAGAGATGGAAGTTTATGTTCTCGCCGCCTTCTGGGGTGACGCAAGATTGTGCAAAGTTTCATATTTTAAATGCACGTGCCCTGCAGAAAACGTCGGTTGATGAGCAACCCTGGGAAATATTTGAATGGGAGAGGTTTTAGATTGGTGGAGCGCTGGAATTGTGCTTCTCGGAGGTCCGAGTGAAGCTGAGATCTGAATCGGCCCTGGGCGCATAAAAAGAGGATGGAAGAAAACTTTGGTGCGCACTCTCCCAAAATAACATCTAATGAACATTACTCTCCCCGTGGATGATCGTGGCTGATGCCTGTTTTGCCTCTTCAGTGATGTGATAGAGATAAGACTTTGTGGGATCTCTGGTACCGGACTTTAAGAACGCCGAGCTAACGTACTGGAGAAATTTATAACGCGTCTCTGTTAAATTCCTTATTACCTGCTTAAAATCCAAAGTAACTTATTATAATTTAATTATTCGTTAATTGTTCTCGAGTGCTGTATCTCCCTGTTGGCCATACCAATATTTAATTTAATAGAGTATATTTTTGGAAGTAACCTGTTTTTAATAAATTTGTGTAATTGAGTGATTGTTCCGGCTAAGAGCCGATGGTAATTTGGTAACTTTCGGTCCAGTGGAAGTTTGGGAGCTGATATAAATTCAGCTTGTTTGTAAATGTGATAAATCCATATTATTTTGGCCTTTATTAAAGGCCAAGATAATTAAACTAAATTAAGTGTGTTTATTCTGAGTATTCTGAGTTTCTTGAAATTGTATAATGTGTTTTCAGCGGAAGATGATGTCGTCCTTGCGAGGTAAGGGTTTTAAATTGTTTATTTTGGATTTTTGTTGGGAAGGCAGGTCATCGGTGAGTTCTACTCACCGATAAGAGGAGTTTCGAATCTGGGTGATAAAAATTGAGAAAGTTAGTTTTTCTCTGGTCGGCCGTGTCAAGCGGAATCCCGCTTCGACAGTTGAAAAATAATTGCTTGTTAAATATAAATGAACAAATATACTTTTGAAAATTGTCCAAATCATGTTTTTCCTGTCAAATACTTTATTATATTTATAGTTAAAAATTCTGAATATAAATAGGGAGAGAAAAATTAAATAGAGAGAAATTCCTTAAATCTATCCCAGTATTATCACCGATATAAAAGCGAGGAAAGATAAATCCGGATCCTTAAATGGATGACAAAACATGGAATTGGTTCATGTACCAGAAACACGATAAACGTTTTATGATCAATTATTCAAAATGTCATAAGGATTGATACAAATATTAGTAAAGCGCCATGCACGAGATGCAGAATGTTATGCATTTGAGCAGAGAAATTGGATTTTATTACAAGATTTGATTAGATTACACATAACTGACAATTGTTTTTATGAGTTGTAATTAGAGTAAGCCATAACATGTCATATATCAATTGTCAAGTGAAAGCTAATTTACGCTAGAGAGATTCTGAAATTTTGAAACAAAACAAAAAGTTGAGTGTTGGATGGAATTCCTTTTTTAAGACTAAATTTCTAGTCTAAATTAAACAAGAAACATCAATCATGCATAACGCACTGATTTTGATACACTTTCCAACTGAAATGCCTTTTATTTAGACATCTCTAAAATGCGACACATTCAGTGATGATATTTTAAAAATTATCACAATACTACAATAACTTATTATATTTGAAAAATTCATCGAAAACAAATGGACTTTATTCAAATGACGTCATCGAAATATAAATTGCCAGGCTCACTATATAAAAGCAGTGAATAATTAATTCATAAACTTTTTTCCTTTTTATTCATTCAGTAGCAATATTTTTAAAATTATCACATACTACAATAATTTATTTTACTTAAACACGTATAACCATGGAGGTAAAATTACTTTCTAACTCCATGTTTAAAAAAGCCATAATATGGAATCGTCTGCTTCTCTATGTAAAATCAATTAATGTTTCATTAATATCAGCTATATTGCAGGCACCAGAGCTAAATAATTTTGCGTTAAGGAAATTCAGCAATTCTTGTACAACTCATCTTACAGCTCGATGTATTTACATTCTAGATACGTGAAAGTTAGGCTTCCTTGTAAAAATGATCAAAGTTTGATGATTATTTAAACTCCAAAATATTGTAATTGTGTTGGCGCAATATATAGATGCACATAACAATATAAAATAAAGCAGTTTTAGGACGGATGCAACACTAAATATAAATTAAAAAGAACTTCAAAAATCAGGATTTTGACACAAGATGGATGCCATATTTTATTTCGAAGAGAGTCGCGTGATCTTTTCAAATAATATGGGTGCAATTATTAATTTAATTTTTATTTAAGAAACTACCAAACATTTTTTAATATATTTCATGGGATAATTTGAATGTTTCCTAAAATTTTCGAAGCAAATAGAGAATTTTAAATTCGTTTAAAAAATGTTTGAAAAATTAGGTCCCATAGGGTTCAATGTATTTCGTTTTATCAACCCGGGTTCATTTCAAAATTAATTGGGTGATATTAATAATTTACACACATTCCCATATGTCCCACAGACCGTCTCAACAACATACTACAATTTCATTTTGATACAGCCATTTTTACAGCAGTTATCGTGCGAACGAACAGACAGACAAAATGAACAAAGTCATAAACACTTTTCAACTATGTTGTAAAGTGTTAACAAAATAAGTCTTGTTGTTGTAAGTTGACTTACAAAAACTGGAGAATCTCGGAACTGTAATCTTTGGCGTCTCTTATCCATTACTGGTCTCCTTTTTGATTTTGTCACTGTTGGAGTGCTTTTGTCTTTGCGCATATGGGGGACTGACCATTGTATTACATTGGTACCGTGAGCGTTGTCCGGACGAAAAAGCTGCTTTAAACGGGAAAGGGGTTGAAGACCCAGACCGTCCGACTCGCCCTGAGGGCTCGAGCAACAATTTGGACGGCTGGAAACGGGAAAGTGGTCGAAAGCCCAGACCAACCGACTCGTCCGAAGACTAAGAGCAGTAAGATGGAAGGTCGGGAAAGGGGTGTCGCAATCCACCCCTACCATTTTATGAAAGACATATGGTCACCCCCGTTCTTTACTTTCCTTTTGTATTTCTTTATATATATATATATATATATATATATATATATATATATATATATATTCTACAGTATTAAATTATATTATTATTATAGACTACGAATATTTTTCTCACTTTCCAAAGCAATGTCATTTGTTACGCGGTTACAAATTATTTCTTTTTGCGGAAAGTTTAAAGAAGACAGGTGAAGATGTTATCATATTTTAGAGTGATGAATCGTTTTAAAACATTTAATCATAACCTTTTAACATATTTATACTGCTTACTTTGAACATTTTACTTTTCGTTTTTTAAATAAAAGAAAAGATAATTTTTAGAACTTTTGAAGATAGTAAAATTTTATGATTAATATTCTGCTGTATTTTTGGTCGCTAAAAATTATGCCAGTTGGCTTTCTTGAAAGGTAGTGTATGCTATAAAACAAATAAACTTTTAAAGATGAAATATAAATGTATTCTACAAACCGAGACTACAAGAAAAATAGGCACACATATTCATAATACGCATTTCCATCTGATTTATATAATTTACATATATATGATTTTCTTTATAATGCATTTACTTGTTAGAACATAAGGTTTTTCGTATTACATGACACAAAATGACTACCAAAGCAACCATTCATTTTTACAGACACAACATATTATTTTCTGAAATATATCATTACAGGTAATATATTAATGCCATTTACGGGTGGAATTTATTTATTTATATCGTACAAAGAGAAAATAATTATATAATAAAATTTGGTTAAATGTATATCCTAATTTTATACTTCAAAAAATTGCAATCGTTTTGAATTTGTCACCTACAAGAAATTGCGTTTTATAAATTTTATACTTTTTCATAATATTCATTCATTAAATAACATTCCGAATTTTTACATAAAATGGTTTATTGATGATAGCCAAATCCTGAAGATCGGGGATCACCCCTGTTTGCTGCCGCTCACTAACCACCGGAAGTCGCTCGACGAGCTTCTTTACCCCTCTACTATTCAGGCGTTATGCGCCAGTTGGCGGCACAATCAGCCCTTAAAATCTTCTTCGAAACGTGAAATTGGACGATAGAAAATAAGTGTTCATTTAAATTTGATCTTAACAGGGCAATGAATGTGTTGCACACAGGCACGAATGGAAATATAATTATCAAACTAAAGCACATTACTATTTAAAGGGTGTAACTGTAAAAAAAGTTTTGGGAAAATTAACATATAAGAATATATTAAGAAATTATTGGAGAATGAATTAAGGAAGGAAATATTAATGCATATTAAAAATAACACCATATTTCTTCATACAATAGATCACTTTCACGAGCAAATGCTTTCAATTTTCTCTTATGCACCATGAGATTCGTACGGTTCATGCTGAAATTGTGTGTCCATAAACTTACATTTATTTACGTTAATATTACATTAAAAATACTGCTTTAAAAAGCATTAGAATTAATTGGAAATAACGATTTCCATTTAAAAACATAACTATATCAGATTACATTGAATTGCATGCATACGTACAGGCAAAAACTCTTTTATTTCGATAAAGTTAAGTAAATACAATAAACACACATTTTTAAATTGTAATGAATAAATTTATTAAATGAATCGGCAAATACTAATAGCAAACTGGCAAAATATGGTATAGCATCTTCCAAACATAAAACTGTTATTATGGAAGTGTTCTATTGATTTCAAACAGTTCTCAATTTATAGTTTCAATTTTATTTGTTATGAATACACTTAAACTGTTAAAAGACGTGGCTATATAAAAGATAATTAAAATGTATGGCTTCTATTTAAAACGTGGATATATTTGAGTACATTGAATTATCTCCAGATGGGCATGTAAAATAATGTTTATTTGGATCTAAATATTTTAAAAGCAATTAACAAACTGTGCAATACACTTAATGAATTTAATTATATGAAGGTTTGCCCTTTATTAAGTTACAAATTATTTCTAAACGCATTTATGGGTAGAATTAGAAATATATAAAAATTTAATTAAGAGCTTAAGACAGATTCAAATGTTTTACAACCAAATGCTATAAGAATTATACCTCTGTGAAAGATAAAAACTAAAAGAAAGCAACTCTGTAAAAAACTTTGTCTTTACATCCTAGATTGATGTAAAACATAACACTTTTTGCATATTTCTAATTTGATAAACTTTCATGTGTGTTGTGCATAATTTTTTATTCGCATCACGCCAACAACTCAAATGAAGAATCACGGGCTTTATATAATGTGGAAATTTCTGGAAAAAGTACATAACTCGGGATCATCTTAGCTAATCTACAACATTCTAGACGTTTCTAGAACGAGCCAAAAGTTGTTAAATTGGCGATATTTCGACAAATACGAGGTTCCGGTCACATAATCTGTCGCCAAAGTTAATCGATGACTACCTTCAAATTGTCACAAATGTTTTCTATTACATATTCCTAATATTTTGGTGTCGCTTCCGTTGCAAATTTCCATTCCATCCCCGTTACATTTCTTTCATAATCTTTTCCCGTTCCCTGCGCCCCCAAATGTTTCACATCAAAGATATTTTCTTTAATATTTATACAACAAGACGAACATTTTTATCTGAATCATCACACGTAATTTAATTTAAAAAAATGATTAAGCGTAATGAGTGATAAATAAATTGTATTGCATATTCGAATAGCACATCCTACATAAAAAAATATATTATTTTTCGCAAATCACATAATCAACAGACCATACATTTATTTCGAAATTAGTATTAAATCTTAGAGAAACGCAACAATCGTAAACCCGTGAATGTGATTTATGATATGAAACGCAGCATACTTTCGTAGCTGCTTGGTGCTCAACTACACATCATTTATCTACTTGTATTTCAGAAACGTAATAGTATATTTTCTAGATGTAGAGAGAGCGATGCCATGGTTTAATCCATTAATCATTAAGTAGTAACGAGTGGGGATTCTATCGTCCCCTAACCATATTTCCAACAACATAAATTAGATGCTGACAAGCGTAAACCGTTTTTCGATTTGCTGAAGGTTAAATTTCGATTTGGATTAATAGTTCGCTATGTATCTAAGAGCAAATTATAAATAATAGCTTTACACGTGCAGAGCATCTGCGCTTAAGGCAACTGTAAGTTAAAAGTAGGGATTTGAAAATTATATTTATCTAGCTGCTTAATGAAAAAAATAACTTCAATTTTAAGCCATTTCAATGTCAAATAAGAAACGTTTAATTATTTTGGCTTTAATGAAAAAAGAGTTATTTAACATGTTTGCTTAACTCACTGTCATTCGACAAGAGTGTTTAGATGTTTACATATAAAACAGCATATCGATAGTTTTCTTCAAATCCATACATCAAACGATCTAAGTTAAATAAATAAAAAGTTTTGATGAAGATTTTAAACCGTGAAAAAAATTCCATTTTACCTTCGCAATAAAACAATGCAATTATGGTTAAATTCGTCGGCAGTCGGAAAACGGTCATTGGATCCTTTCTTTTTGCAACGTATACACACACACACACACACACACACAGACACACACACACACACACATATATATATATATATATATATATATATATATAAATATATATATATATATATATATATATATATATATATATATATATATATATATAGGGTGTCCAGTGCTGTAAGTGCCCAATGGCTATTTCCTCAATCGTTAGTGACAGAGATACATTTCCAATTGAAAAGATGTTTTAAATTTTAAAATCTATTATCTTAGAAACAGTCTAAATCGATAAATGCATTTCTGAAAGAAATACGAAATATACATTTTTATACAGTCGCCCGGTCCTACCAATTATATTTAGGAAAATCATCCTCATACATATTTATGCAAAATAAAAAAAAAATCATACTCTTACAACCAAAATTGACCAACTTATATAGCTGTTTAAAATTGGAGCATTTTTGGATCTGAGAAATAGTCAATACGGTCCCTGATTGGTTGGTTGCCTGAAACGGAACATTTTTATGCGAGGAAAAGCGACTCAAGTCATAAAGATTAATGCTACGTAACTCGGTGAATTTTGGTCATAAAATGAAGAATATTTTTTTTATTTTGCATGAAATTGTATGTGGATGATTTTCCCAAATATAATTGGTAGGACCTGGGCACCGTATAAAATTTTTTATTTCGTATTTATTTCAAAAATGCATTTATTGATTTAAACTGTTTCTAAGACAATATATTTTAAAATTTAAAACATTTTTGCTATTGGAAGTATATCTATGTGACTAACGGTTGAGGAAATAGCCATTGGACATCCATAGCAGTGAACACCCTGTATATATTAATATATATATATATATATATATATATATATATATATATATATAAATATATAAATGAACTTGGATGCTATATTATATATTTTTTAACACTACTGAATAAATGAGCTTAACAATAAAGCTAATAACTACCCACAAAAACAGTTTTTATATGTAATTACCTTTTTATATTTTATAATTTTTCGCATATTCACAAGTGATAAAAATGAGAAATTTATCCAACAAACACTTTAATGTAATTAATCTTTTTTTCCGCTAAGTCAGATTGTCTAGGAGATATACATAATTTACTCATGCGTTATCGGATCAATGTCGTAATTGTACTTTGGGGATTTGCTAAGAATGGTCGAGCTGTTATCTCCTGTGTTAATGATAAAGTTTTTAACTTTTTAATGATTTCCTTCACGTTTAAAAAAATATTTTTCATGTTCATAACTCTCTAGTTAATAAAAGGCAATAAAACATACGGTCTTTCACACGGATAATGATTTTGTTTTGCTACTTTGTAGAACTATTTTTTTATCGGCGGTTGATGTATTTCTGTACGCTTTGTTCATTATTTCTCTCCTAAGAAATTAATTTTATATATTACTAGAAATTGTACCCAGCATTGCCGTTGAGTTAAAACAGAATTGTTATATAAAATTATGAAAAAAATAACAGTGGACATAGTATGCAATTCGCGTACATCGGCACAATGGGCATGACACGCACCCCCTACCCTCAAATCACAATGGCAAAACAGTTAGACCGATATATAAATTTGCCATAGCTTCTGCAAACAATGTAAGTATTATATTTCCAATAAATAAGTGTCCACTAATGAAAATGCAGATATAGGTTACACCATAACCAATTTCCAAATCTCCTGTTTCGAACTAAAATCATTCTCATAATACAAAGAAAAACTCCAAGCCATAACTTCCACAAACAATGCAATATTCATATTTTCAATACATAAGTGCCCGCTACTTAAGTAATACAGATAGCGATAGCATCATATTCAATTTCAAAATCGCCTGTTCCAAACTACAATCATTTTGAGGCTACAAATAAATCTCGATCACACATTGGAACGTGCATAATATGAATATGCACTATATATCCATTATTTGTATTCGCGAATGGACAACACGATTCCTCCGCCCTGTAAGTGTGGCTTAAATAGGTAGAATAACCCCGGGAAGGGTCTTCTTCAAAGAAAATGATAAAAAAATAATTAGAGTTTGTTGGTCTAAAAATTTAGAGTTAAAGACCGGGTGGCTTTATAAAATTATTGTTTTTTATTTTGGAGCAGTGTGTGATTTTTAAAGTAGTGGTGCCAAATAATAAACACTGGAATTTTAGTTACTTTTTATGCAGCAATATAAATATCGGAGAGGTTTTAAAGACACGAAAAGTATATATTTTTCAACAATTCACGAAAATAGGTCTATTAACCGTATGAATGCCGTTCAATGTTTATTTGGAAGATATTTTTTTTTTCCTTTTCACAGGTCATCAAGCAGAAACTGTGTGATAATATTTTTCTTCGGTAATAAACCGATTTGTGTGAAAATGTTAAAACATAAAATAACTAAAGCATTAATTCGAAATTAAAAAAAAAAAGATGAGGAACACTCTCCCGGGTCCTTAAGTATCCTTGTTCAAATATCATGGTCGTACGAATCTTGTATTTCCCAAAGCAGACCCGCAACCTACAGATAACTTCTTTTATTATATAAGATGTGATGCCAGGCGTAGAATACTGTGGTACCATGAACATAACACCAGGTCTTGGCGTCAGAAATTGTTAGAAAGAGCTAACTTTTTATGGCTCTGGCATCGACTTGGCGTTTATTGCATGGTAACGCAGTTGTCATCCATAAAAAAGTAAATTTAAATTTCAATAAATAAAACCATTAAGGAAAACACATTGTGACATAGATAAATACACGCTTATCGTATTTTGTTATAAAATTTTGAGCAATACATTATTTCAGATAGTATGCATGTTTCAAAAAATGTAAATGTGATCAACTTGTGGCATTCTAATCAGATTCGAGAGTATCGTTTTATTTTATATGCTATTTATAGTGTAGATTTAAATATTTATAATGCTATATATCGAGAAAAACAACTTTATTAAAATCATGCATTAAAAAATTGGTTTATAAAAAAATAATTTAATTATAATTATAATCTCATTTTGATCGCATTAAAATGATTAGGATTTTCAGAGGACTTCATGGTATAACAGTATTTAAAAAATTATATTTTGTTTCGTATTAAAAAAATAATATCTGCCGCAAAATTAATATTTTTCTTTCTTTCATAACATCACCGATATGGTTTGTTAAACCGTGAACTGAACCATTTCTAAAAATTAAAATTGATAAGCTTTTATTTATATTGGACTCGCATTAATAATTCTTTATGAATTAAGGATAAAACTTACAGAGTGTGAAATATGTTAAAACTGGGTGCATGACTGAACAAATAAGATTACCCAACGTGGGGTACGTGAATATTAAAATTTTCACATTATTCTATTTATTTATTTTTATTTTTTTATCAATACTCAAGGATATATAAATTTAAATATAAAAAATATAAAATATATTATAAATTGAAAATTAAAATATTAAATATTAAATATAAAAAAGCATTATAAATTTAAATTTTAAAGAATTTTTTCAAGAACGCGATTAAATTATATGATATCATAATTACATGATGAAATTATATCTTCCAATTACATGATGAATATTTAACGTAGCGAGAAGGTGCACATATTGAGAATTAAAATTATTCTGGTAGAGAAAAATTAAAACCTTCAAATTATTAGCAAAAATAAGGGCATTGTAAAAAATTAGAGAATTAAAGTATGTACAAATCTACCTTATTTAAGTATGTCAGCTTTCTTTAGGGATATACTAAAAATTTGCATTAGTCTAATAGTCTTACATATATCGTGAACAATTTTAGTAGTATAACTAGAAATATCAATCATGCTTAAAGCATAGATTATGAAACACTTTCCAACTTCAATGCAATTTTATTTAAACATGTCACGCGGCATTGAAATATAAATTGTCTGGTTTAAACATCTCTAAAATGCGATACATTCCTCGGTAATATTTTTTAAATTATCATAATACAACAATAATTTTTTATATTTAAAAACTTCATCGGAAACAACTGAAATTCATTCAAATGACGTCATTGAAAAAATAACACGCCTGGCTCTCTCTATAAAAGCAGCATTTCTTTAAACATTTTCCCATTCATTTTATTCCTCAGAGTATTAAAATAATTTATTTTATTAAAAAACTCAAGACCATGGAGCTACAAGTAATTAAACCCTATGCTTAAAACTTCACCGGAAAAAATCGTCCTTATCTCTGTAAAATCAATGAATATCTCATTCATATCAGCTAAGCAGACTCCATGAGCTAGATAATTTTGCGTTAAAGAAATACAGCAATTCTAATACAACTAATTCTACATATTTTGCTGTTTACATTTTACATAAGTGAAAAATAGGCTTCGTTGTAGAAATAATCAAATTTGGATGATCATTTAAACTCAAATATATTGTAATTGCGTTGTTTCAGTGTGTAGATGCACAGAATTTAAGCAAAAATTAAAGCGGTTTTAGGACGGATACAAGACTAAATATGAATTAAACAGAATTTTAAAAATCACGATTGTAACACAAGATGGATGCCATATTTTATTTTGAGGTGGTTCACGTGATCTCTTTATTTAATTGTCACGTGATATCTTCATATAAAATTTGTAATTATTATTTTAATTCTTATTTAAAAAACTACTGAATATATTTTGCTGAATTTTTTTTTTTATATATTTTATTGGATAATATGAATATTTACTCAAATTTTCGAAGCAATTTGTGAATTTTAAATCCGCTTAAAAAATGTTTGAAAAATGAAGTCCCATAGTGTTCAATGTATTTCATTTTTATTCAACCCGGGTTCAATCCAAAACTAATTGGGTGATACTATTCATTTATTTTCCCATAGGTCCCACATACCGTCTGAACAACGTACTAAAATTTCATTTTGATAACGTCATTTTTACGGCAGTTATCGTGCTAACGGACAGACAGACAGACAGACAGACAAACAGACAGATAGACGGACGGAATGAACAAAGTCATAAGCACTTTCCAACTATGTTGTAAATTGTTAAAAAGAGGACTACACACACGAAACATAACAAACAGTAATAAAATTATTAGAGTATTTTAAGTGCTTTGAATTTTTTATGAAGATACTAAATAGTGATTTATAGCCGTCTATATTAATTCTACGAAATGTATTTTTTACGTTCACATCTCCGAGTTGCATACAGTTACTACCAAAATGTCATATGAATCGCTTCAGGTTTTTTCAGGATCACGATTTTGACAAGATACCGTTATATATATCTGTACTATTTACGTGTGTCGAATTTGTTTTTCTGTGGTGACATCTACATAATATATGAAACTTGTCACCCAAATTTTTCCCAAATTGCTTCAGTGGTTTTAGAGATTAAGAGGAGCCAATGATTTGACCCACACACCTACAGACCGGTAAAGGTATTTTCTATTATTCAGAAACCCCGCCAATGTATCTACGGTTTGAATTGTATTTATGAGTAAATATGCATCCCTTTAGTTTTCTTTGGTGCATCGCGCATTGCTAGAGAAGAATTTTTGCTGGAAAAAACGATATTTATTACAGGTTTTATGATATCGATTTGATATTTTAAGGCCATAGTTAGCACATCATTTGAAATTATTTCGCCAATACTTAATGTACATGTAATTTCCGCTAAAACCAGAATTATATCTTTTTTTATTGAGAAAAAACCTAAAACGGTATTTACTCGAACGTAATTTATTAAATTAAAGCAAAACTCGCATGATATATTTTCAAGCAAAGCCTACAAAAAAGATTTATTTCACAAGGCATAATTTGATATGGGTGCAACTTTTCTTAATGAGGTGTATATGAAAATAAATATTACCTTAAGCATATAAGATCATTGGTAAGAAGAAGCAATCCCTCAAGAACTTTTTAACAAAATATTAGTTATGCATCCGTTACTATATATGGTAAAAATGTCTTAATTTATAGAACTCATAAAACATTTGATGAGGGAACATTAGTCAGAATTACGATTTATAAGGGATAGGTGTGTGTCCCTAAATATTTGAATTTTTATGATTTGTAATTATTTTTAAACTTTCAAATGTGCACTACAAGTACCAACGCTAACTTACTTCAAAAATGAGCACACAATGGTAAAATCCCTCGACCTTAGGCGGCGCTTTTCATGACCACGGTTAATAAAACCATTCGGCTATTGTTATCAGATTATTGAAATCCCTCTTTAGTTCTCTACATTATGGATACAATAATCATTGGTTATTGTAATTAGTCATTCGCTTAGTGTAATCAAAATATTTCAGGTAATCCATATAATTTTTTCTTAACTATCTCTTTTGGTGTTGTTTGTTGATTCAGATTTCTTAGAGTGAAATAAATGTATTTAAATATAAATATCCCTTTTGTGGCATTCTGTCTGATGGGTGACAAAGGAGAGTTGATTTGCGGAAAAAATATGGAAATGTAACAAAAATTGTTGTTTTCACTCCTCTTTTACGTCCTAAATCTGCTGAATATGTCTTAGGACAAAGCTTCACAAAATACAATTAAGAAAAATTTTAAACATAATGATTTATAAAAGATGAGTCAAATGATGAAATAAATTAAAATAAACAAGAAATAGCAATCATACCTAAATCATTAGCCTTTACATTAAGGCTCCAAGAATCCACTTTTTCAACTCCGACAAAATAACTAAAAATTCCACCCCTGTAAATAAATACCTTCAAGGAACTTGCATTTTGTTCGTAGCTCGTTTCCCCCTTCTGTCAGGAGAAACTTGGAGAAAGGGCTACAGGCAGATACAATAGGCGTCCCCCTCCTTTCCCAGGAAAATGAGAGTGGAAAATACTGGTGCAACAGTTGAACCAGCACCGCTATAGAAGAAAATTTCAGTGGTACAACTGTTGTGCCGCCGCAGTTAAAAGGTTAGTTATGAAACACATTTCAAATCCAAATGAAGTGCAATTTTATGTAAACATTTCTAAAATGCGATATATTAAGGGGTGATATATTTATAATTATCACAATTCTGAAATAATTTATTTTACTTGTGAACTTAAAACTTCTTCGAAAAAAATGAATTTATTCAAATGATGTCATCGAAATAAAAATCTCTATGTAATATCAATGAATATTTTATTTATTTCACTTTTAATCCTGACTCCAGAGCTAAATAATTTTGCTAGAAAAAATTCGGGAATTCTTATGCGACTCATCTTACAATCCCTTGTTTACATTCTGCATCCAGTAAAATTAGGCTTGCTTCGTTGAAGAATTTGATGATCATTTAAATTCAAAAATATTGTAATTACCTTTGAGCAGAATATAGATGCACAGAAAATACCCAAAAATAAAGCGATTTTAGGATGGATGCAACAATAAATATAAATTTAAAAGAACATTTAAAATCATGATTTTTAAGTTTGGAAAACAAGATGGATGCCATATTTTATTTAAAGTGGGTCACGTAATATCTTTATAAAATATGGGTGTAATTATTATTTTAATTTTTATTTTAAAAAATACCGGACATTGCTATATTTTTTTATATATTTTACAGGATAATTTGAATATTTCCTAAAATTTTGAAAAAAAATTCAGAATTTTAACTTCGTTTAAAAATGTTTGAGAAATTAGTTCCCATAGAGTTCAGTTTATTTCACTTTTTAACCATGTTTCAATCCAAAACTAATTGGGTGATATTATTAATTTACATTTCCATATATCTCACTTCCCGTCTCAATAACATGCTAAAATTTCATTTTGATAAAATCATCTTTACGGCAGTTATCGTGCGAACGGACAGACAGACAAACAGTATGAATAAGGTCATAAACAATTTTCAATTGTGTCGGAAAATGCTAATAAGCTCAAAGTTTAACAACTCAACCTGAGAAATAAGGAATACGATGCTTGGATAGATATAGATGAAATATATCAATTTGTAGCATCAATGGCAAAGGATAATATCAATCAATATATTTTACAGACCTATTTAAGCACAATAAACTATAAAGATTTAGGTAAAGTAGAAAATAACAAGAACAAATATGAGATATGAGCTCCATATATTGTGATTAAAGACATAGCATCGGTCAGAAAATGTTTATGGCATTACTAGCACGAACCTCTTATAAAAACATTTTTCCTGGGCTTATCCTGACCTTTTGTTATTAATGAAGTCTTTAAAAGTATGTATTCGATATTTTTAGTACATGTTCGTTAAATTAGTTCCACTCAATTAATGTTTTAAATTACAATTGTTCCACTGATTTATTGTTTTTGATATTTTTGATTTAATTTCCCCGTTTGATTTAAAATTCACCTTTCGTTTATCAAATAGTCTGGAAACCAATGTGATCATAATAAACAGCGCCTACCGCATACTAGCTACTGTATGTATAAGTATATATTTTACATTAAATAATATTACGAGCTCCTAAAAGTATGTTGAAAAGAATGTTAATAAAAATTAAACTCACTTGTAATGATTGTATAAATAAAAACTTGTAATGATTCCAAGTCTAAAAAATTGTAAAAATTTCTGCAATCGTTTCCCATTTCAAATTTGATTAGATTTCGGCAATAGGGCATTCTTGGCATCAACACATAATTTAGCTTTTAATCTCTCAGCTATAGTTAAACGGCCTTACTTTCCATCACACATATCAATCTGCAAATAAATAAGTGCTTTATTTATTTTAAATATATTTTCCAATGCATCAAACATTTTTTAATTTCCTATAATAATTTTGTTTTATAAGATTTCACATGAGTAAGATTAATCACTTTTTAATGCAATGGAACAAAAAAGTGACTAGATCGATATATAAGAAAAGAGAAAAACTAATCTACGGTGTTCCAATCGTAACAAAGAAAAAGGTTTAAAGTTCTTATAATAGGCTCATTTAAAATTTCCTATTTCAACGTTTTTATTTTATATTAATCGTTCTTTGCACTCTGCTAAACTATGTTTTATGTATTCATGGCAATGTTTGTCTTTCTTTTAAAAAATACCTATAAATCTAATTCAAAGTCAAAACGTAATATTTCACTGATCTATGTCAGATTTTAAAATTTGAATTTTCTTAGTGTATGACATATTTGCAGATTAACAAATTTCAAGCGGGGAATCAACAAGAAAGCTACAGATCACTTGCAAATCAATTTTGTTTAACATTAATTTTTTAATCGATTATACTGAATAAAATACACGCACAGTATTTGAAAAAACGTGTTTTATATAACTTACCTGAAGAAAAGTAAAGTTTTCAATATTTTGAGAATGAATTTTTCATATTATAAGAAGTGCTTCTTTAGCAAATATATTATTACTTTATACCAATAACATTCGTTATTGGTATAAAGTAATAATATATTTGCTAAATTTGGTTGAACTCATTTATAATTATAGGTACCAATTAAATCAATTTATGTTCAATGTGTATTCAATAAAATTTAATTCAGTTTCTATTCAATTCAATTCAATTCAATTTGTATTCAATCTGATATCAATTAAATCAAATTGTAGATATCAATTAAAACATCCATTCAAAATTGAAAATGTCATTTCTAGAACGTTTTCCAATTTTCGAAATTTTCAACATTTCAATATATCATATAAATTAATGTTTAAAGGCCCAATTATTTGATGAACGCGAAGTAAGTGCTCTTAAATTTAACTGGATATTTTGATTTAGTTAATTTGATTAATTTAAAAGTATTATATTAGATATAGATATGTAGTGTAAGGTAATGTTTTAAGTGCCTAGTTACTAAATTTTTAGTACTAGATTAAATACACTTAGTATTAGCTAACTACCATTAGTTGCTAAACATATTGTGATACAAAGTGCGAGTACTACGACCACCTTACTGATATTTATATCTCGATAAATCCTCTTAAGTTAAACTGGATTTTATTAAATTTGTTTATTTAGTGACAAAAAATGTTTGTGCACAATGTTGTTGGGGTAAAATAACGCATAATCTGAACCGAAACTACTATTCATTTCTTGGTGATGAAACAGTCATAAGTACAGCTTTTCAATACCAAAATTTTGGGTAATGTTTAATTTAATGTTGTGCATATGGCCTTCTTTAATCAAAATTGTCGAGTAAAAATTACATGAGATGTGTATCGGACATTGACGATCTGTGATAACTCCTTAAAATTAAACATAATTTTTATGCAATTTGAATATGTGATATATTTAAATATAATTGTTTATATAATTCATTGTGATATAGTTAAATTTAATTGTTTAAGTGATTTTCAGTTATAGTGTATTAAAAATTAATTTAGTGATGCATAGATAAAAATATCAAACCTTAAATTGTTTCTGAAAATTGTATTGGCTTTTGTCTGACAGATATGTTTGACGATAACAAATATGATGTATTTAATATTTTGCATGCATATAATGCAAACTATTAATTCATTTTTACAGATATTGTGAAGTACAAGTAACTCAGTAAAAGTTACAATCTTACTAAAATTCCAACTTATTGTGTAGGAAAATCTGTATTGCAGAAATATTTATGTAAATTACACGAAAATAACATTTTATTCAGAAAAATTGAAATACACCTTTCTTCATATTGAGTTATCAGAATATCTTATATTATCTTGTTTTAAAATACCGTTTTTATAATAGCCCATTTTGAATGATTAATGATCTGAGAACCGTGCATTTATGACTTAAGTATTTACGTCAATCCTTTTAAAACGATTTAGTCATTAGTGGACACGCTTTAAACAATCAGGAAGTGAGCATAATTAGAACGTCTTTCAAATGAAATTGTTAATTATAAGTACTTAGAACGTGTATTAATCATGCAGTTTATATATAAGTTAAAATATGGTGCATTTCATCTTAATAAACTTGTAACAAAGAGAGTGCTAATGAATCACGTACAATGTGTTAATGCCTTTGATTTATCAAAACACAATTTTGGGACCAAAAATAGTGACATCAGTATTAAAATATTTTGAGGTAGTTTCTGGAGATTTATAAATATTCCAATAAATAGGAATTTTGTAATTTAGACTGAACACTGTCATTGTAAGTAAAGGAGAAATTAATTTATGACGTTTTCATTGTGTTGTGAGACAAAAATGAAAACATTTAATCAAAGGTTTAATAAATCATAATTATAACTATACATAAAATTTACTTTCACATGCGTATAGATAATTTCATAATGATATGTCCACAAAGAATTGAAATAACATTACTGCCTAAAATAGTTTATGAAAACATTATAGAAATTTACATATCCATTATAGACTGTATGGATGATTAGTGTAGATTTTGGGAAGGGTGTTATTCTAAAGCCAAAATATCCTACCTATGCCAGTGAATTATGCTTTGATGTGCAGTTTCTTTTATCACGCTACATTTCTGTTGCACTCAAATGTATGAATGAAATTATAATTTTCATTCTTGTTTTATTATTTTTTAAATAAACAAAAGCATTTGCATTTAAAAACATGATGCATAACAAGTAAATGTGAAGCACATAATTTTAAATTTTTAATTATACATTCTTATTAGTTGTGAAATTCAATAATATAACAAATTTTCATTTGCTCCTTTTCTCAAGATATTCTCCAAAACCGAATACATTATTATGGCTGGACCATGATGGTAATTTTGAAAATAATAATAAATAAATACATAAATGAATAAATAATATAATATAATAATTTAAATAACAAATAATAAATAATATAAATAAATAGTAAAAATCCCAAAGATACTCCGGATATGATATTTCTAGGTACAGGATCTCGAGTTTTTCCTGGAAACCGAATACAATCCTACAGCGGGCGCATGACGAGTTTGTTAGTTATAGCTCAAAATCCTAAAAATTAAAATATACTGTAAAATGCAACAACATACCAAATTTAGGTTCTATAGTTACCACGGTTTTATCGAGTTATTTTCCTAAAATAAGTACATTACTATGGAAGACACAGATCAGGGTTAAAACGATACGGTTCAGAATCCAATGAATTAAAATTTACCTCAAAATGAATTAAAACCTACCAAACGATGTACTGAATGTATATTTTCTATCTGCTCCGAATCTCGATTTACTCCCAAAAAACGAGTACATTCCTATAGCCTGTTCCTGTCAGGCTCACTATAGGAATGTATAGCTCCAAATATAAGTGTAGCTCTGGATATAAGTATAGCGCTGAATATAAGTATAACGATGAATATAATTATAGCCCTATGTATATAGCTTAAGGAATAGACGCTAAATACACCGGTGTATAAAATAAATCAAGAATATAAAAAATATAATGATACATTAAACAAGCAGCACATTAAACAAAAATAAATCCATTATATTTTATATAGAAAAAATTCAAATAAATACACACTGTTCTTATTTTTAACGAGACAGTAAAAACCAGGATTAAGAAAAATTTTCATAAATGATGTAATTTATATTAAAAGGTCATTATATTTTTGCATTGCAATACTCAATGAAAGAACATAATCAATTAAATATTTTAAATAATCATCATAAATTATTTTAAATAATCATTCATGCAATTTCTGATAAGAGATAAATATATGTTTTATTTTATCATTTTTGAAGTAATAAATATAATTCAAATTTAACTTCTGTAAAGGATTTATAGGATAAATTTCAATTATTGCAAAAAATACTAATCAAAGATTTAGCAGATAAAAAAAATAACAATATATTAAATATTCAGGGTGTTTCAAAACTGATGAAACAAACTTTCAGGGATGATATAACACATTGAAACAAACACTTTTCATCATAGAATGCATGGTCGATAGTTAAGCGGTTGTGGATGCCTCCCCACTGGGTTCCGGTCCAAATTGGTGGGACTTTCCGACCGTCCAAACAGTTACCTTACACCTTTCTGGTAGGTTGGACGGTCTGGGTCTCAACAACAACAACAACAACACTATAGGGCGTTTTCTATTTCTCCACAAAAAATGCATTTCCGACCTTCCAAACAGCTGCTGATGACCGCGGAGGAGTCGGGCGATCTGGGTCTACAACACACGTGCATTCATACGCAACGCAAGAATAAGACTGGCATGAAACATCAAAACAGAACTTTATTCAAAACAAAACAAATATATAGGAGCACGAAAGGAAACCTTTCAGACAGTTGGCGTTGCAAGAAAGAAAACATTCCGTGATCGGGAACAGGCCTTTTGGGGAAATGCTGTCGGTAAAGCCTTTGCGATTTCCGGCCATTACCTTTGGCGGGACTGTAGACACAATGCATGTCTGTCTTCTCCACATTGGTATAGAGATTGCTAATGACGGAACATGCAAAAACCACCGATTTTAACCGTTTGTTTGAAAGACCCCTCTAGAGTTTGAAACTGCCCTGTATAGACTATCCACTTCCCTTACAACCATGTATTTTATGATGAAAAGTGTTTGTTTCGTTGTGTTCTATCACCTCTGAAAGTTTGTTGCATTAGTTTTGAAACACCATGTACATCTTTGTCATAGAAAATTTTCATAGCATAAAATATAAAAATGTGCAAAAATGATTGCAATTTCGCTTTAGTGAAGGAGTAAGGTTATAAAATAACTCTAACAACAAAGGATCAGGAAGGAATTTCGTCTTTAATTCCATAGACTGCTCTTGGTCTTATTTCCTGACACCCGAGAGAGTTCGTTAAAAGGAAAAGTAAATTAGCCAAATTCTAGGGCAATTCTAACTGGATACAAAATATTCATCACATTAAGAAGAATAATTGACAAAATGTATCGTGAGTTTTAAGTTTTTAGTGAAAATTTGAGAAATTTGTCTAGGACAATAAACTGTAATATTTTACATGAAACGAGTATCACTAAACATCTTGTACAAAACATACTTTATTTCTATTTAACACGTTTGAAATTTATCATAAGGTCTAACTTACCTTCTAACATATCAAATATTTTATAGAAAAATACACGTATTCAAATTTTAAAACAAAAAACACATTAATCAGCCTTCATATGCAAATAAAGCGCGTGACTTTGTGCACAAACTATATAAAAAAATTGAAAATCTGCCTGTCTGTCTATTTGTCCCATCATCACGGGAGAACGGCTAAACCGAATTGGATGAAATTTTGTAGATAGCCTGGAAACAGTTCCACTTAAAATTTAGTCCATGTTTTGAGTTTCTACGATCAGTGGTTCTCGAGATATAAGTAAAAAAAAAACTTTCGTTTGTCTTATCATCACGGCTGAACCAAATTTAACGAAATTTTGTGGATATCTTTGAACCCCCCCCCCCCCTCATAAATTTAGTCCGAGTTTCGAGTATCTAAGACCAGGGGCTGTCGAGATATTAAAGAAAAACGAAACTTTTCCCTAGGAGTTCTACTCTCTAACTCCGCGGTTTATCCAAACGGAAAGCCTGAAAATCGTTTGAAAGTGAATTTAAACTTTATCCCTGAGTTTGATGGGAGATTTTCTGTGATAATTAGTCACTTTCTGATATCATGAATTGTTTGAAACATAATTTAAATCGGAAAATTATCTTCATGGTTTATTTTTCACAAGCTTTTGCTGAACAATGAAAACTATAGAGAAATCAAAATGGTTATTTAATTTCGCAGTTTATGAGGAAGATTCTATCTTATATCATGCTGCTCAGAAGCGCAATTAAATTAAATCTGTCTGTTAATTTTAATTAATGTTTTTTAATTTGAATAATAAATAAATGGATATGAAAATATATTTTAGAAAAGAACAATTTGATTTTTTTATAGCATTTTTGACTGGATAATATCAATTACGGTCTTCAGGTTTAAACGTTATTATTATTGATATTTTCGGGGATTATTGATTTAGGGATTATTGATATTTTCAAGTTATTATGCAATTGTTTAATTGCAAAAATTGTTTAAACTCATATATTGTACTTTGTACGAGTAATCTTTACAAATACACAGTTATATCTTCACAGTTATATCTTCTACACGGGTATACCTTTTAACCTACGAGAATATAAGTAGTACAGATATATTGGCATACGTTTTGATATATATTGGCATATATTGGAATCAATTACGACCTTCTGGTATAAAGAGTACGGGGATTATTGATATTTTCAATTTATTACGTCATCTCTTTTATTTTGTCAAATATTTTTGAGACTCATATTGTAATACGGGTAATCTTCTACTAACACACTGGCATATTTTCTAATCTGTGACAATATAAGTAGTACGGGGTTGCATATATTGATTCAATTCCTTCTTTTGTAAATTTGCTTACAAAAGGAGCCAAGATGTTTTATTCTTCAGATCTGTCCGTGAAGATAATTTTGCATAGTTCGAACAGATATTCTTAAACTTCCCTTTAGGAGCAATAAATTTAATATTTTAACAGAATTTGCACATGATTGCGAATTATAAATTTCTTTATATTATATACTCTGTACGAAGAACGGGGATACTGCTAGTGTATATTAATAAAATTGAAATCTGTCTGTCTGTTTGTCACATCATCACGGGAGAACGGTTGAACCGAATTTGATGAAATTTTGTGGGTAGCCTGGACATAACCCCACATAAAATTTATTGTACGATTTGAGTTTTTACGACCAGTGGTTCTCTAGATATTATTAAAAAACCAAACTTTCGTTTTTATCATCATCATGAGATAACGGCTGAACTGAATTTAATGAAATTCTGTGGGTAACCTTAAGATAGCGACTTATAAATTTTGTAGGAGTTTCGAGTTTCTAAGATCAGGGGTTGTCGAGATATTAATGAAAAACGGAACTTTTTCCTAGGAATTCTATTCTTTAACTCCGTGGTTTATCCAAACGGAAAGGATGGAAATCTCTTGTTTAAGACGTCAACGTGAATTAAAAGGTCATTTCTGAGTTTGATGGAGAATTTTTGCACAAATTAGTCACTATCTGAAAACATGAATTGTTTGAAACATGAATTTAAATGGAAAATCTATCTCCATGGTTTATTTTTCAAAAGCATTTACTCAATAATGAAAAGTATAAAGAAATCAAAATGGTTATTTAATGCATTTTATGAGGAAGATTCTATCTTATATTATGTTGCTCAGAAATGCAATTAATTTAAATTTGTCTGTTGATTTTAATTATTATTTTTTCGAATTGAAGAATAAAAAATCTGATGTGGGCAACACATGGCTTTCCTTATACAATGCAAAGAACTTACTACTTTTACATTAAAAAAATATATAATTTTTATAGTAGATATTTATATTCTTTCCAAGATATTGAAATTTCGTCAATGAGTAGTCATTTTCAATGATTTAGCGTCATTTTTATCCATTTCACGAGTTTTTCGATAATTTAGCAAAATTTAAAAATGTCGCCAAGTTGACGACATTCTACCAAATTCGTCACCAAAAGCTCGCTGAGCGGTAACACATACTTTCACACACACACACATACTTTCACATACACACACACACACGTACACAGACATCACTTCAAAAATGTTTGATTCGTGATCAGGGATGTTTGAACATGCTCTCCCGTCGAAAACTCGAATTCGAATTTTTGCCCCCGTCACAATACTTTCCTTATACATTATGTATATAAGGAAAGTAAAAACAATTTCAATGTCATTGATTTGCATCGTTTTTAGCAATTTGGCGGCATATTCGTCAATTTGGTAAAGTTTAAAATAAGTTTCCATGTTAGACTCCTATATTCCGATATTCCGCCAAATTCGTAGCTCTGTATTTGCAGATCTGTAGACTAAAACATCCTGACCCCGTTTGTATATACTAAATTAAAAGACTAAAATTGTATTAGAAGATATATTCGTTCTACTATTTTTCTGTTTCAACAATCAGATAAATGATTTTCTTGATTAAACACAATATATGAGTTTATTAACTAACCGAAATATAAAAGCTTCAAAACTTTTTGCCAAAATAAATGAAAGGGATGTCCGCGGTCCGCAATTAATATAATTAAAAGAGATATCAAAACGTTATTTTCTAAAATATATTTTTATATTCATTTATTACTTTCCTTATATACAATAATATATAAGGAAAGCATTATGACGGGGTCGAAAATTAGAACTCGAGTTTTCGACGGGAGAGCACGTTTCAAGGATCCCTGATCACGAATCGAACATCTTTGAAATGATGTCAGTGTGTGTGTGTGAAAATATGTGTGTGTGTCAGTGAGACTTTGGAGACGATAACTGACGAACGAATGGACCGATTCGAACAAAATTTGGTACAAAAATCACAATCTGTAAGCACTGGAAGCCTGTTGTTTTTATACGCAATCGAATGTTCAGAACCCTCCTAAATCTTCGGGTGAAATTTGGAAAAAATCGTCAAAAAATTAAAACCGCTAATAAAGTTACGCAAATAGACATTTCTTATGTAATTTTTCATTAGAAAACGATTGACATAAATTTTAGAACGCTAACCTGAACCGTTCTCGATATATTGCAGATTTTTTAAAAGAATTATTAAAAAGTCATATAAAATAAAATACAAATTAAAAAATTCTCGAAATGTGTTTCTAAGTAGGATGGTTGGACTGACAGACAAATTCTAACAAAACATCATTTCAGTACTTAATTCTAAAAGAGTAAAATAAATTTCATTGAATTGCTTCATTTTTAATAATTGGCTACATTTCCGTAAATTTGGCAAAAAAGAAAAAAAATTGCACAGTTAGCGATATCCAGCCAATTTCGTAGCTCTGAATTTGCAGATATGAACAGAACATCCAGATCCCGTTTGTATATACTAAATGAAAACACTTGTAGTAGAGACCAGTAGTTCTCTATATATTATTGAAAACGAAACTTTCTTTTGTCTCATCATCACGGGAGAACGGCTGAACTGAATTTAATAAAATTTTGTGAGTAGTATTGAAATAGATTCCCTTAAATTTTGTCCTAATTTCGAGTTTCTAAGACTTGGACTTGCCGAGATATTAATTGGAACTGAAAGTTTTTCCTAGGAGTTCTACTCTCAAACTCCCTGGTTCCTCCAAACTAAAAGGTTGACAACCGTTTGTTTAAAACGTGAAAATGAATTGAAATTTTATATCCGAGTTTGGTGGCAGATTTTTGCGTTAAATACTCACTTTCTGAAATCATGAATTGTTTGAAAACATGACTTTAAATGGAAAATTTATCACCATGGTTTATTTTTCAAAAGCTTTTACTCAACGATGAAAGTATTAAGAAATCAAAATTGTTAATTAATTTTTAAAATTTTATGGAGATATATCATGCTTCTCGGCAACGCAATTAAATTAAATGTGTTTGTTAATGTTTATTATTATTTTGTGTTTGTTAATGTTTATTATTATCAGCCCGTAGAAAAGTCGCTAAGCATGGGGATCCAAGCTGCGGATTTGACAAGAATTATCGACGTCGTCAAGTTACAGGTCAATCAAGATCGTCCCAAATCCATCATAAGGGCAAAAGAAGGCCAATTAATTTACAGGGAGCCAGAAGGAAAGAGTGTTTTTACCGAATACTAACTGACTCAAAACAAAGGACTGGCAGTTATGTGAAAGCCCCAGGCCGTCCGGCTCGTCCAGAGGACTTGGAGCAACAAAATGGACGATGCAGTTATGTGAAAAAATTCAAAATGTGAAAAGATGTCAAAATTGCACTTAGTATAACATATGATAGATGTGCATACATAATATAAGAAATGTTTATCTGATTGTCTTGATAGAGAAATCTCACCCAGTTCTTTATTTATAAAAACTTAATTTAGATCTACCAAATTATACCTTGTGTGCTAATTTCTTGTTCCAATTTGCAAATTTTCATAATATAAATATTGTATAGCTTCGTTTAGCGAAATATGTATTTTACAAAGAAAGCCGATATGGGAAATAAATAAGTTAATTAAATAAATATCAATGAAAACCAGGACAAAAAATGTTATGGCTTATAAGCTGCAGGGTTCTATTATTTGATTTGTAAATACGTGTTGTCCACGTAATAATTTAATTATGATAAATGTACATTTTCTGCTTCCAAACCTTTTTAAATCGACTATTGGATTCCAATATTTTGAACCAAGCGTATCAAATGCATTCAATGGATAAAAAGAGAACATATTTGCATTTCCCAACATCATTCATGGGTAAAAACTCTATAATTTGTTAAATATTATGGATTGTTGACAAAAAAAGCTCATAAAATATATATTTATATATATGTTGACATAATATATATATATATATATATATATATATATATATATATATATATATATATATATGTATATATATATATATATATATATATATACATATATATATATATATATGTGTATATATATATATATATATATATATATATATATATATATATATATGTATATATATATATATATATATATATATATATATATATATATATATATCAAATTTTTAAACCCATTAATAATACATCGAATACATCGACTTTCTGATCCTCGGTTTCACTTTCTCCACATCAATAAACTTAAACGCATTTGTCAAAATTACCAATATCCGGAAATATTTGTAAATAATATTATTAATAATTTCAAATATACCACGTAATAATTTTACACATACATTATTTATCTTTGATTGGATAACTCAATTTTGAGAATTCACCCATTCTTATCACCTAACCTACCACTTGGCCTGAGTCTAATACAGTTTACTATTTTCGAATGACTATTTTCCATTTGTCCTGAGTCCTATACTGATTACTATTTTTGAAAGTCTCCATACATAATATGTATCGTTCAAATGCATTCATTCCGGTGCCCTCTCGCATTGACGAAGTGAGGTGAAATGCTCAGTCGCTTGTTCAACTTACTCGTGGTAACAATACTTGTGAGTTCATATTTCTGTTCGAGGAGGTATTATTTTTCTGATTTGTAATTCAATTGATTTATTTTTCTCCTTCCACTAGCCAGTAGACAGTTCCAATGGTGTCTATAGTTAAATACTATCGCCATTGTCAGAAACTGGCTATTTTATCGGTTTTAATTCGAATTGTATGGCTGTCCTGATGAGAATGCAATTTCGAGCTAACCGCCATTTTTTGTGTAGTTTCAATTGATTGTTCTCTATGTTCTAATCTTTTATCTTGAGCTAATTATTATTGCCTTTTCTCATTTTTGCCGTGTTTTCTTTTTAATATATTTATATACTTTTAATTGTGAATTTTGTATCCTAATAGTCTGCTCATCGCCCTTTCCGTTGTAGTGATATGTTACCTTCTATCTTTATCCTTAGTCTTGGTCTATAGTTACTCATTTGTAACAGATATGCTAGAGATGGGTTTTTTTGTACATACAGTAGTTTATGCATAATTTGCGATTAAAATCTCTCAATTTTATATATATATATATATATATATATATATATATATATCACTATATATACTATCTCATATATTGGACAAACAAGCACCCCTTTTCACATTCGTTTTAATGTTCATCTAAACCATTTTAAGAAATTCAGCTCGTTGGTTCTCGCCTCCCTGCTCGGGCGCTTCTGCACTATTTGTATCGGGCATCTTGTAAAATTTTTATATTCTGCCAAATTACTAATTATTAGCTCACTTATTATTTACAATATTACATAGGTATTTGTCTTCCATGATGCATATTCATTCCGCAAAAAATGTCTCCGAATTTTGAATTAAATTATCAATCAAATATTAATCGAGGTACTTTGATAATTATGCTCAGAACTGATCTCGGCGCCAAAATATGTAGCGTGGCTCGGCTGAAAACTTAGCGTTACACATTGACCGCTGATCGTACTTACGTACGCCACTTGCTCGATTACCGAGCATAATTCCAGGTTAAGTCTATTTGAAAAATGCATCATGAGAACACACAACAAATACTAATTAAAGTTAAGTGAAATAAAGCTTTTATTTTAAACACTCATATTTAATCTTAATATTTAAATTTAAACACAAAACAATTTAAATTGACACAATACGGTTACCGTTCGCTAAGTCGCGAATCTTAAATGACAATAATAACATCTCCCCTCTCTTTACTATTTAAATTCCCATTTAATAATTGAATTACTCAATTAGACTTCTTCAACCAAACTCTAATCTCTGGCACGCAGACTGCAACGGATAAGAGGACAAAGGACTTACCCGTTATACAGCAAGGGCAGGCACACATCGGGAAGGGCATCCTCCGTCTTTTATGAGGTCCGAACACTTGACTTCTCAAAAAACAACTGACTTCTTTATGAACTCTTTGCCTCTTAGCCTAGAAACTGTCTACGCCCTTGGCCTGGCCCCATGACTGTCGCTTAGTCGCAATAGGTTCAGAAACCCATAAATTCCGTGACGCATCTGGGCTCTACCAATTCGTTGGATTTCACCCCTTCCAAAGGGTTGGCTAAAATTAGGGGGCGCTAGCCCTCTTGCAGGTTTCCTATTTTATTTTAAACACACATAGCGTCCTTTTCCACTTTCTCACGATTTGCAGCTTGTAAACTACTCAGGGCATTGGAATCTCAAACGTTTCCAAAGAGAGATGGAGGGGTGTAAGATTTCCGAGTGAAGTGGCGGCAAGAAATTCCAATTCTGTTCCATGACAACCATTAACAACTTCCTCCTCCTGCTTATCATAACACTGGTAATAACTTTGAATATGCCCATTTTGATCATCATGGTATTGATAATATTTCAATTTCGATTCTGGATATTGTAAAGAATCCGGTTGATAGATCATATTTTGAAAACTCACTAATGAAACATCATAAAGCAATTTTTCCATATGGCATAAATCAAATGTATAATAACAGGAATGTAATAAAAAGTATATTTAAAAATCTAAATCATGATCTCTCTATCTTTAACATCCTAAATTATAACTCTTATACTGCCTCTTCAAAAAGATCCAAGCGAGGAAATTATAACAATAAAAAGTGTCAAAATCTGAACAAAAAAGCTAAAATTACTGAGCTAAAGAAAAACTTTAAACCTTCTTCTAACATAACTACTATAAAAACCTGGGTCTTCAATATCAAAAAATAACTATTAAATCAAGTATATAATACTTTATTAAAGTCATTCAATCATGATGAGCATTTTTCACATCTATTATGTGATCTTATTAAAAGCTTATTTTATAAACCTCCATCTCTGTCCATTCAACCCTTTCAGCCTCTAATTATCTTCAAAGTAAAAAACATAATACTTATTGTTTAATTAAATACAGAAATTCACTTTACTATAATATAAATTTTAACTATTTATTTCAGCAGAATAAACATTATTTTCCTATTCCTAATACTCAAATTTTCAAAACATTTAAATATAATACTACTTTGGGTAGACAAATTTTCAATTACAATAATATATCAACATCACTATTATATCAAAATACCAATCCCATTTTACTGCAACCAGCCAAATTATTCTAAATTTATAGATTGCAATCATAAACACAACATATAATTTCTGGTGATCTCAATATTGTTCAAAATTTAGCACTTAAAAATCTTATGCTTTATGGCATCAAATTTCGGATCCAAAATACACTCACGGACAATGAAATTTCACCAAGAAGAAAACATGATACAACTGCGAAATAATGTAAATAGTTAGAGGGCGGGCTGGTGTGGAAATGACCCCAGCCTGGTGTGATTGTGGCTAACCGTACACCTGTGACTGGCACTGCAAGCATGAGGCAGCAGGAGTTAAAATCTTCTTCAAAAGTATTTCCTAAAATTCACAACAGATGGCGTAATCTAGAATTATATTCATGTGCATGATCACCGATATATTCTACAAGAAGAAATAAAGAAATTATAGGTATGAATTTTGAATTCTATTTACATCCTTGTTGATTGATAAGCAAATGACTGATATATCTGATATTTGTACTGTCATCTTCTTTTCATTTGACTCTTATTATTTCCCTCTTTGTTTAGGTCTGGTAATGTGTCGGATCTTTTAACGATGTTTTAACCACGTGGCTGTATCGTTAGGCGAAACACTTTTGGAACCTCTAAAGATACTTGAAAAACTGTATCTACAGAAGTTCTATTCAATTCCAATGTCATATATTCAATTTGCATCTTATCTTTACAATTTATTTTTATTGTCATTTCAATATTTTGAGCCTCCCGGTTTTAACAGTTCTTTGATGCTCGTGCGTAGTTTATATGTATCATTTTTGAATGTTAATGTATTCACATGTATTATTAATTATATTACCTTATAGTTTAAAATTAAAATCAATTTTGAATTCTTCAGTATCTTTGGTTTCCTTTTGTTAGACATCTTATTTCAAATCATTTTATACTTTGTTAATCTCCTTAAAGTTATTGAACCAGGGTATGCCACTATTCATGTTTTAAATTAGCCTTATTATATTTATTTTTATTATATATATATTTTATTATATATTAATTTTTATTATATATGTATATATATATATTTCTATTTTTTTCAAATATACAATACGGACAACTTACAATAACAATTTAAAGAATTATAAATTCAGTGCTAAAAGTTTTTATTTAATACATTCTTGTTACCTAAAATACTAAGTGCTTTTAATATTAATTGCTTAATTTATTTTGCTGATTTGGAATAAAGTGTTAGTTATACAGAAATTTTTATATCCTTTAACTGTACTTACGATTGCTGAATCTACACCGTAACAGTAATGAGTTCTATATAACTCCAGACAGAATATCGAAATACGCGAAAAAGCTTCTGTCTACACAAAACTGTTGATGCCACGTCATGTCTGGACATGGTAATGAACTGGATAGTAGATTGGATGTTCAAGTATAAACGTGTTTTAATGTACGGACAAAATATATTTTTTAAGATAACCTCTTTCAAATGAATAATAAGAAATTAGAACTGATACGATGATTATATATATATATATATATATGCACGTGGAAACTGGCATATAATTAGGTTTATCTTACTGTGAAAGGTAATTATTATATTGAATAATATAATTAAAAATGTATTTTAATCTATTTTAGAAGAATCTAGGCCTACAAAACATTATTTAACAAAAAATATGCATTAATAGATGCATTTTTTTACACAATATTGCTTCTTAATTAATAATCTTAATTCCTTTATTTTTGAATCAAAATTTTAAATTAAAGTCTTTATTAAACTTCCACCAAAAAACTTCTTTCGGTACAAACTTCGTTCATTTACTTACTTATTAACCTCATTTGATAATTACTGTGAACAATTAAAATTAATATGCGCTCGAATCCTAATAAGCCCCTAGAGTCGATAATTATTTAATGTAATGAATATTTAAGGATGATTAATGATCGTAAATTTGAAAACATATTTTTTTTTAGAAAATCTTTATATCATTCTGAAATGTTTTTCACCAGCTTCAGGGTAATATATTTCGGTAAAAATTGAATGTCCCTTTAAATTAATAAATTAGTCATTGTGACGAAGGTCCTTAATTAATATTCGCAATGCTCAGTGGCTGATATATGTGAAAAACTTTGATAATTTCAGAACATACAGCAATAAGCATTTATTTTTAAATCTGTAATGAATGAATAAAATTGAATGCACATTATTATTCTGTATATGTAAACAGATATCGAGCTGGAATTTTTCCAGAATAGTAAAATGTCTCACTGACTTCATTTAAAGGAGTATTTTGCTTTTCAGAGGAGTTATTTTTAACAATTGTGCAATTACCTTCAAATTTATCGTATTTTACATTAAAAAATTACTGAGTTATCGCCCAATAGGATATAAATTTCTGCCTTGAAAAAAAATTAAGAAATACACTATACTCTTTATTTGTGTTAATATGCAAAATATACATTGTATATCTGATAGCAGAATTAATATACTTCATAAACTGTATGAAAAATGTTTACTAAAATTTTAAAATGTTTTTCTAAATTTTGGACTTTTAGGATACAATTTTTTAATGTCCTATCAATTTTCCAACTAGTATAGCATTCCTTAATTTTAAATTCATAGTATAATTAACAATTTTTAATCATGAAAAAACTAGTATAATTCATGATGAAATATCTTAAAATTGTTCCCTTACTTTTGCTAACCCTTCCAATTAGTTGCTCATGCCCACAGGATGAGTCGGACGGTCTGGGTCTTCAACACGGTTGAAAATAAAGAAGGGGAAATGAAAATTAAAACCTGTTAAGTAAAATAATTTCTACTTTTTCTTTCAAAATTATAATCTTCTTTTCTTTTGGCTTTTCCATAAATGAACAGCTTTCTCAAAAAGAAATTTATACTCAGCGCTATTAATTTAATTTTTAACGATATCACTTAATGCTATCAGCAATGTATCATAAGTTATATAACAAGCATCAACAACACGGTCGCGAGAGAGAACCAACGACCACTAGCAAGATGTACGCGATGCCAGAGCCACAAGATGTACGTGATGCTAGATAAAACAGAAATTGATTGTTTTCAAGCCAAATCTATTCAATTTGCGATTCTAAAAGAGATTTTTTTTTCTTTTTTGTTTACAAAATCGATGAGTAAAAATACGCATTACTTAATTAAAAGACCGTATTTGCTTATTTTATAGCGTGAAATACGCACGTAGAAGCTTTATCTCGATCTGTATGCAAATATGAATACATAAATTTGTACAGCAATAACTTTAGCCATGGTGACTAATAGTGCTCCTATGCAATATGATATCTATTTTCGAATATTAAAACTCAATTTATATGTCGCCACAGGAGTTTGCAAGAATATCACATATAGGAAGTTCCATCTTATGAACATGTTTACAAATGCTATTTGCTGCAGTCCAAGCTTGACTGCGTCTTTTGGAAACTCGTTTGATTGGTCAAAATCCTATGTTCACTTGTTACCATTTAGATGTTACCCGTTGATAAAGTTTTTTGACGTAAATTTAATATTCACAACTAGGTTTAATACCTGCAAATGTGATTATTTATTATAGTACAAACTTACAATCTAGTGGTACCCTATACTAGCCAGAAATATATAATTGTAAAAAATAAAAAAATAGTTTTCTCTTTCAAATTAAGACCTCGAGATTGAACTTGAACAGTCACACTTGAGTCCAACACCTGAACTACGGACCAATTAAGACAAGAAAGCAGGTCTTGTCTAAGGAAACACACTGCTACTAATTGTCTAAAATAGTCGTACTCAAACTTTTGAAACTAAGAACCCCTTAGTAACTACAAAAACTTTTGAGGATGAAATAAAAATTTCCTTGGTAAACATTATTTAAAAAAATATATTAGTTATAATATATATTTTTTGTGTTACTCCGGAACCTCTTTCAGTGTTTCACGGACTCCAAGGGATCCACAGATGCATGCTCTATTGTATGATTTATAGATTTCTTATGGTATTATGGCCGTTATTTTCTATTGATTATGTAATTTTCTGTTATGAAATAAATATTAGCCGGAATTTTATTTCATCTTAGATTAACGAGAACCAAGTAACAGCAGTGGTATACAAGTTTAAAAAAAATTATACATCTTCAGTGCCGATTTCCATCTCGAGAACAATACTGGATACACACAAGCCCCGTTCACATGCAAGGCCGTATTTTCCGGCCATGAAACATTGGGGTGAAAAAGGGGGTATTTTCCGAGATCCATTCTAGACCCGTTCACATGTGCAACCCCCATTACTCCCGCTTAAAGGGCTAGGACCAATTTTTCTTAAATGCTTTTGACATTCATGTTTGGTAAACAATATATCTTTTCTTTTCTTTTTTTAATTGCTTTTTTAAAAAGCGTATCATTTTTAATTCATTATCCCATGTTATTATTTTATCTATTTAATATGACAAATGTGCGGAAATGAGAAACAAAATAATCTCATATATATATAAATTAAATCGAAATAATGTATATATAAATTAAACTTGGATCTTTATAAACTAAACATCAAATTAAAAATAATATGCCAAAATTAAATTTAATATATTTTTAAAACTATAAATATATGCTTACTGTAATATATATATATATATATATATATATATATATATATATATATATATATATATATATATATATATATATATATATATATATATAAATGTTTTATTCCATGAAACTGTTTAAAGAATTCATTCTTAAAAGTCAAAAAAGAAAGTTTTTCTCATTTAATCTTCGTTTTTAAGCTAAATTATGACGTATAAACTTGAATTAGTGGAAAAAGTGTAACACCATTTTAAGAAACTTTATTCAAGACAAATCCATATAAGAAGTTGGCATAGAGAAAAAAATATGCATATTTATATCGAATACATTTTAATTATTACAAAATCGGTATAACTCATTTTTTATGAAAAACACATAAGACCTTACTGCATGGCCCAGATTCAAAAAATCTCATATACCACTAATACCGCAATTAAAAATAATGTTTTTAATATAGCAGTATAAAAAATACTTATGATGGGCATGTTTTATTGATATGTAAAATAGGTGGTCCTCTAAGTAATCCAAAAATAAAATTAATAAAATAAAATCGTCTTCATATGTAGTTAGTATCTAAAATATATAAAAATAATTTATATTTCTGATACTAGCAATCATTCTTTCCTTTTTTTTTTAAGGGGGGGGAGAGCATTCTGTAAGCTAATTTACATAGTTCAGTTTATTGCAAAATGTATGTATGTAAAGTTATTTTGAATGCCTGAAACATTTTACTTTGTTATTGATATACATAATTATAAAACGCGATTCTCTACTAATCATAATATTGGCATCATAATCACATCATCTCAAGTTATGGAACATTTCGCATTGATATGTAAAGCTTAGAATACAAAACTAAAATAATCAAACTTGAAATATAATGTATAAATAATTTGTTTACAATAATTAACAACATATGTTCATTTAAATATAAACACATTATACTCCTTTTTAACAATATAAAATAAATGAGTATTAAGATAGATTTATCTAATATACATTCTCCTTATATAAAACTAAGAAAATCTTTGTATCATTTGTTAAAAACTACTTAGATAAATCCAGAAAATTTGCCCAAGAAACAAAACATTATATTTTAAAGTTGCTGCTTCAAAGGAAAATCAGCTGGCTTACGACTTTTAACTAACACTTAATTGTATACGTTTTGTAATTAAGAAACAAACATTTCTATAAAAATTATCCTGAAATCGAGGAACAAATATTTCTAATTCATGAATAACAGTTAGCTCAAATAAACAAAATGTACATACCCGCATCAATCTTTTTCAGTAGGATTCTCCGTTCATTAAATTCTGATGTATAATAAGGATCAATCCGTTTAATTCGTAAATAAGTCCGTGTAATGAATGCAAAATAATCTATATAACAAGCTATAAATTCATCATTATTGTACAATCTTCAGATAGAATTTGTAAACAAGGTCCACGCGGTATCTCAGTATCCGCCATGTTTTTCAAGAAATCGCAGTTGCGCGCATGGAATTGTGGGTAAAAATCCCCAATCTACCCCCTTCGTTCCCTCAAATAAGAAGGAAGGAAATCATACCTCCTTTCAACCCTCTTTCGAACCGGTATTTTCCCCGCTTGGACATGTGAACGGTGACACAGTCGAAATGCGGCTATGATACCGGCTTCAAATTGTGCATGTGAACGGGGCTACAGAACGACGAGATAGTGTTACAACCTGTCGAAAAGCATGTAGTGCGTGAGCCAGCTTTGAATGTTTCATTTCATTATTTAATGTCCGCATATCGTGCGCAGATACATGTGTGCAAGAGTTCATTTAGGTTTTTGCATATGGTGTGTTGCTACAAGACCTAACTGACTTAACACCTTCACTAAATACTAAGGCAAAATGATCGGCTTATTTGAAAAATAAATAATAACTAAACGGGCAGCGATTGAAATGCACCGCTTGCTGCAATATGCTTGTACAGTATACAGTACATTTTCAGTCAGACAGACTTTCGAAATTAGTTACAAAGTTCGGCAATAGATGGCACTACAGTCTGTAAAAATTAAAATACGATATTTTCCACATATCCTCCATGCGCAGCAACTACATGGCGTAGTCTCAGAACAAAGTTATCAGACATCCGTGCAAAAGTCACTGCAGGAATGTCTTCACATGCAGCGGAGATGTACTGTTCCAGTTCTACAGTCGTCTGTGGATTGTGGCGGTACACCTGGTCTTTCAAAAGTCCCACCAGAAAGAAGTCATAGGAGTCAAATCTGGCGAATATATATGTTTTGAGACTACGCCATGTTGTTGCTGCGCATAGTGGATATATGGAAAATATCGTATTTTTATTTTTCCAGACTACAGCGCCTTCTATTGAAGAGCTTTGTAACTATTTTTTAAAGGCTCTCTGATGAATACGTACTGTTGTCCCAAGCACACTGTTCCAAACGGCGCATTTCTATCGCTGCCCATTTATTTTTGAAATAGACCGGTCATTTTTGGGACACCCTGTAGCAGTCTGATGTATAAAACCAATAAGTCAAAAATTCACTAGTAAATTCCCTTAGTTAGAATAAATGAATTACAGCAAATGTTTGATCTCTAACTTTCAAAAATATAAAGCCATTTTATACAAAACTTTCTCAAGAGGCCACTTGCATTCTTTCACATAGTGTATTTTTTAGAAACTTTATTATCTTTCTTTTTGAGACAAAAAAATTAAAATGACTAAATCATAGGAAAAAACACTTTCATTCTCTTTTTAATTAAGTATGTTGGTAATTAATATTTTGAAGCTTTCAAAGAACTTTCGATTTAAATTAATGTCCCTTTTTTGCTTAGACTACACAATTTAATTCATCGCACAAATGTTTTATGACGTTATGTTTCTTTGTTTTTCTTTGCTGACACTTCAGCAAAAAGTACCCTGTAACAAAAATTGGCTTTCAATTGTTTTGCTGAAAATTATTTTTATGTGTTAAAGTTTGTTTTAATTAAATCTTGTTTTAAATAATGGAGTGATACTTAACCATAATGTATCATCTTTCATAATAAATTTTTGTCGCGCATTTTTTGTCACCAATAGAATTTTCATTGAAATTGATTCTTTTCACTTTTCTTACATATATATATATATATAAATATAAATATATATATATATCTATATATAATATATATATATATATATATATATATATACAGGGTGTCCCACAAACATTGACCTCGGATCTTGTTCTTTAAATATTGATTTTAGACATATATAATAAATTACAATGCTGCATAATAAGGTACATAATTTTATGAAAGCGATTAAAATTTTCAAGGGAATTAAATTTTAAGAAATACAAAATTTAAATTTTTATATGGCCCCCGTACAAAAACATTTCAAATGAGTAAAATGCTCTCCATACACTAATAAGGTAATGTACAAAATTTCAGCATTTTATCATAAAAAGTCCTAGAGATATGAAAAGACAAAAATGCTGACTTAAACCACTTTTCGATACACCGACATGGGCTCTCAGAGGGGAAAAATCATGTCGGCAGATCACGTTTCAGGGGTCATACACAAATTACGAAAGAAAATAATGATTACATAAATAAATATTAATTTTTGCTATTTATTGGTACAAAAGTATCTACACTGTGTAGAAATAATAATTTTACACAAAGATAACAAAGCTTGTTCAAAATATGTTCCATCCATGTCAAAGATCCATTAAAGATAAAAGGCAGATATCGTTTGCCTATAATGCATTTCTGCGCTGCGTCATTTGGACTCTTGCTGTAAATATTTACATTTTAATTTGTGATTAAATCTCTCACCAACTTTGTTTAAACGTTTCTCTGGGACTTTTATGATAAAATGCTAACTTTTTGAACATCAACTTATTAGTGTATGGGGCAAATTTTACTTATTCAAAATGTTTTAAGGAGGGGCCGTATAAAAATTTAAATTTTGTATTTCTTCAAATTTAATCTCCTGAAAATTTTTATCGACCTGTTTTTACTCAAATTTTCAATTTATTATATATGTCTAAGATCAATATTTAAGGAATAAAAGCCGATGTCAATATTTTGGGAACACCCTGCAGAATATATTAAGCAACCGTAGTGGAGTCTAAAATTCGAATTTTCGACTTATTTGCATATTTTGTTCAGGAATGAACTCGATTCTAAATTTCAGATCTGGTAATCTCAGAACATGCATCAGGAGTTACATCTCGTAACTTATAACCATGCCCTAACATCAGAAACCAGCATTGGTGGACCAGTTTCGCTATTTCTAAAAAATCAGGATCAAATATTACCATAACTATTACCATAGTGGCAAAAATACAGTTTTTTTATTCCTTATTTAAAAAACCTCAGTGGCACATGGAAATCTGTTATTTCATCGCTGCTGCTATAAAGTTCTAGAAATCTTAATCAACAGCTATTAAAACAAGCTAAAGGCATAGAAAATTGACAAAAACCACAAAAGTAGAGCTGTTCAATTTAATACTGGTAAATGTTGTTGAAAATTGGTCAATCTGGTTTTGGCGCATTATGGAACAGCGGCCGAACCAAAATTTAAGAAATTTTCAAAATAGCCTTGGAATAGGCCACTTAAAATTGTGTCCGTGTTTCAAATTTATCGGGCCAGAGGTTTTCAAGATATTAATAATACAATATCTTCCATGGATGTATTTTCCGTAAATTTATTTGAAGTAAATTACATTAATTATTCTTTATTCTGCTCAACGACACATTTAAATCCAAACGTGTTTTTACGAATTCACAAACAGACGCTTATTATTATTATTTTCAATTTAAATAATAAAGAAATTGGTGTAAAAATAAATTTTATGAATGAATATATCATTTTTGACTGTGCTAATTTTTGACTCAATTATGTCCTGCGGATTTAAAGAATACGAAAATTATTATAATTTACACTTTCTGACATCATTTATTATGACAAATATTTTTACTCATACTCGCACATAGTGTTTAGCCATTTAGCTCATATACTTTTCTCAGCCAATTGCTGAAGCAGAATAAAAATTGCACGCGCATATTTTCAAATATAATTTTAGCACTTTCATTTTGGCAGATTGATTAAATTTCCTATTACTTTCCTTATATACATAATGTATAAGGAAAGTATTGTGACGGGGTCGAAAATTGGAATTCGAGTTTTCGACGGGAAAGCACGTTCAAAGTATCCCTGATCACGAATCGAGCATTTTTGAAGTGATGTCTGCGTGTGGGGGGGAGGGGGGGTGACAGTGAGTCTGTGGAGACGATATCTCACGAACGAATGGAGCGATTCGAATGAAATTTGGAACAAAAATCACAATCCGTGAATGCTGGAAGCAATCGAATGTTCAGAACTCCTCTAAATTTTCGAGTGAAATTTTGAAAAAATCATCTAAAAATCAAAACCCTTAACAAAGTTACGCAAATAGACATTTCTTATGTAAATTTTCCTTAGAAAACGATTGACATAAACTTTAGAATGCTAGCATGATCCGTTCTCGAGATATTGCACATTTTTCAAATACATTTATCAAAAAATCCCATAAATTAAAAAATGATAAATGTTAAGAAACATGTTCACATTTCATATGTAATATCATGCGATAAAATTGGTGACATCGTTCTCGTGGATCTAACTCGTTCCATCCACGAGGAAAGATACTTTGAGTAATACTTCTGTATTTGAACGCCAATAGTCATTTATCCGCTGTAAGGATAACTTATTTTTCCGTCCATAACGCTTGGCGAGATTTTGGCGATGCATTTCGCGGAATATCACGAACTTGGCGACATTTTGAAATGTTGTCAGATTAACGAATGGATAAAAAATAACAAATGGATAAAAATGACGCTAAATCAGTGAAAATGACGACTAATTGCAAAAAAATTAATATCTGGGAAAGACTATAAGTATCTACTATAAGAATAACATTTTTATTAACTATAAAATTCGTAAATTCATTGCATTATATAAGGAAAGTCATGTGCTGTCCACATCAGATTTTTTTTGTTGTTGTTTCTAATGACCTCCTGTTTCGGGACAGCAGATACAGGACCAGTGACGCAGGAAGGAACGCAGAAATACACATAAGACAAGAGATTATTACAAACAGGCATCACTGACGAAGGTCGGAGGAGGTGCAGCTTCACGTTTAGACGAGGATCCAGAAAGCGGAAGACTGACTTGCCTCAATAAACATCCATGCCTTATTCGGTATTCGAACCCGAGCCCACCAGACGGCAGCCGAAAACGCTATCCACTTCACAGCCTGGGCGGCTTTTTTTTTTTTTTTTGTAAATTTATTTTCAGACCGGATTAGGATGTTTCATTCTTTAGATGCGTTTGGGAAGATAATTTTATATCGCTAAAACATATATTATTACACTTATTTTTAAGAGAATTATATTAAATAACTCAATAGAATACTTTAAATAACAATGTCATTTCGAATACTACAGGATTTTAGGCATGCATATTTTAAATCACGAACAACGTCGGGTGTATCTGTCAATTTTTATATGAGCAAAATTGTAAATTGTGCTTGTAGATGCCTATTTATTGTGTCATCACGAGATAATTCACCTCTTTCCATTCTGCTAGAATAATTATAATATGCTGAAAATAAAATCTCCAAAAATTAAAATTTCATCGCTAATTGTGAATTTTAAGTTTCTCCATACTATATGTTTCACACGAATCATGTATATACAATTCTTGCACTCCTTATATTCCAAGATACAAGCGGATCAGGAACCACTCTGAAACATGAATCGCAAACTTATTTGCATAAAACTGACTTCAGTTCCAAAAATATATAATTTGTAGTGCAAAAACATTAGAATTATTATGATAAAATTTTGCTCATGAAATGGTTGTAATTAAATAACTAACCATTTGGAGATCGCTATAGTTTTCATTGGTAATCAAACGCCTGAAGAGCGATTTACTGCAATGTGGCTCAACTCAACTTCTCAGACCAGAATCCATTTTAAAGTGGCTTTTTTTTTTCAAACTTTGCAATTTTTAACACTTTACAACAAAGTTGAAAAGTGTTTATGACTTTCTTCATTCTGTCTGTCTGTCTGTCTGTCCGTTAGCGCGATAACTGCCGTAAAAATGACTTAATCAAAATGAAATTTTAGTATGTTGTTCAGACGGTCTGTAGGACCTATGGGAATATAAATGAATAATATCACCCAATTAGTTTTGGATTGAACCCGGGTTGAAAAAATGAAATACATTGAGCCCTATGGGACCTAATTTTTCAAGCATTTTTTAAGCGGATTTAAAATTCACAAATTGCTTTGAAAATTTTAGGCAATATCCAAATAGTTCCATAAAATATAAAAAAAAAATTCAACGAAATATATTCAGTAGTTTTTAAATAAAAATTAAAATAATAATAACACCTCTTATATGAAGCGATCACGTGACATACTTCAAAATGATATATGGCATCCATCTTGTCTCAAAATCATGATTTTTAAAGTTCTTTTTAATTCATATTGAGTGTTGTATCCGTCCTAAAACTACTTTATTTTTGCCTAAATTCTGTGCATCTACATACTGAAACAACGCAATGACAATATATTTGTGTTTAAATGCTCATCCCAAATTTGATTATTTCTACAACTAAGCCTATTTTTCACCTATGTAAAATGTAAACAGCAAAATATGTAGAATGAGTTGTATTAGAATTGCTGTAATTCTTTAACACAAAATCATTTAGTCCATGGAGTCTGCTTAGCTGATATGAATGAAATATTCATTGATTTTAGAAAGAGAAGGACGATATTTTTCGATGAAGTTTTACGCATATACTTTAATTACTTGTAGCTCCATGGTCTTAATTTTTAAATAAAATAAATTATTATAGTATTGTGATGAATGACATGAATGGGGGAATTATTTATGAATGAAATGTTGCTTTTATAGAGAGAGCCAGCCATGTTATTTTTTCTATGACGTCATTTGAATGGATTTCAGTTGTTTTCGATGAAGTTTTCATATATAATAAATCATCGTAGTATTATGACAATTCTAAAATTATTACCGAGGAATGTATCACATTTTAGAGATGTTTAAACCAGGCAATTTATACTTTAATGCCGTCATTTGATTGAAGTTAATTTTTTTTTATGAAGGTTTAAGGTTTCAAATATAATAAATTAATGTAGTATTGTGATAAGTTTTAAAATATTAGCGAGGAATGTATTGCATTTTAGACATGTTTAAATAAAATTGCATTGAAGTTGGAAAGTATTTCATAATCAATGCTTTAAGCATGATTGATCTTTCTTGTTTTTGTTTTTTTAATCGGCTTTATGGGTCCAAATGATTACAGTTATAGCCTGCTGACCTTCACTTTAAAGGGCTTGAATCAATGGATACCATACTTGATGATTTTTCCCTCGAGGGAAAATCTGCCCTCCCTTCCTTTCACCCAAGGAGGGCTAACGACACCACGAACAAAAAGTGCATAGCTGCTATTTTTCTTAACATTAACTGAACCATTAAGTGTCGTTATCATTGAGTCACAAATAAACACTTTTATACATGATTATGTTAAATGTGTACCTCCTTGTTACAAAAATCCTTGGTAATAAAATTTCCTTGTTAATAATTATAAATTTCGAATAGATATTGATGTTTTTGTTCGAATTTGCAAAAATCTATCTTATTCTAGCTTTCTTGGTAATAAAACCGGATATAAAGTTTTGTGAAGGTGGTTTCGATTATGTGTGGCCGTTGTAATGTACACAAAAATGACCATAGATATACAGACAGACGGACATGACTCCAAAAATAGTCAAAACGTGTTCAGGAGGTCTTTATATATTTGCATTAAAATATCGAATTCAAAAATTTTTTGAAAACAATACTTTCTTTATACCATTACATAGTGTGAAAAAATAATAATCAGTAAATATTGAACAAAGGATTGAACAAATTATTCAAGTATATGTGATATAAATTTTGAAGTTTCTAAACCATGAATTAGGTGATAAATTATGTGTTTTGCGACTTCTCAGAAAACATCTCAGATTTTTTTTGCAGATAAGCATATATTTGTGAACTTCAGTTCGCACATACTTATTACAAGAGCCCACGTTTCGTGTCCATAACTCATATTCTCAAAATTAATGAACTGAATCTTTGTAAACTTTATTTTTTAATGTTATCAATCTTTATTTCGAATCTCTCGTTTTGTCACTGTTCTTTAGCTTTTATTTATTTTGCTGTTCAACAGACGTTCTGGCTTGTATTTTTTTGTTGTTTTCAAGAAGTTCTTTATTGCATTTATTTTGTTCTCTAGTCGTTCTAGCTTGTATTTATTCTGTTGTTCTATAGCTGTTCTAGACTTCCCTAGACTTCTTATGATCAATATTCAAAGTTTTTGGACCAACGTAAAAACATACTCCAGAAATCTCAGATTAAAAATATTATTTGAATAGAATATGAAATGTAATTTTTTTATCTATATCACACAAATTTAATTACCTTGTTTAAATAAGCTACATCAAATTATATCATTGTGTACGCCCTTGTGCGTTGTATAAATTCCATGTGAATTTTTTTTTATTTTTAGTAATATTTTTAATGCATACAATGGTGCACTTGACTATATTTTTAGTACCAACAGTGACACGCAGAGGTGGGTCAGCCTAGTGGTTAAAGCAGGGGATTGTACTTGAGTTCGATTCCCGGCTTAAGCCAAACTGTTCCCGTGTTCATGCGGAATACGGACACGTTAAATAAGTGGGTTCGTAAAGTTTTTTGCGATGTTGGTGGTAGGCGAAGTAGGGTACGGTCCTTGTAAATGCCGCCCACACTGGTTTCCACTCTAAATTGGGTGGCAGTTCCCGGTCATCCAAACAGATACCTTCCACTTTCTAGTAGATCGGACAGTCTGGGTCGAAGAAAAAGAAGACGAACTTAGCTACTGAGCTTCGCTTCAGTTTCTGGCCTTGAGAAACAACCTAGTATGTGTGGCACAAAGAATTAAAATGAATGGAGTTTTGTTTTTATATTACTATTAATTGTTTATTAATCATTGGAAACATGGCCGCTGATCTCATAACGTGGAATTAACATTTAAACGCACATCGCTCGTTGTTGTGCCGCAAAACCCTCCAATTATTTTTATCTTTTGTGTAAGTCCTGAAAAGAATCATTAATTAATATTAAAAGATTAGACTATTTAAAACTTAAACAATATAATTTATTAACCACATCAATTTATCATCAACAACAATTTATCATTTATATCATTTCTCATTTATTATCAATTTTCATTTAACTATTTTAGCTAGAGGAGATACGACCAGAAGTATTAATTTTACGAAGGTGTCTAGGACCGGTAACATCAGAGCACATACCTTCCAGTTTAGACTTGGGCTCATCATCTCGCTTGCATCGGTCTTAATGCTGAAGTACGGCCATAACTCTATGGTTTGTGGCTCCTACTCGTACTTTTCACTTCGACTGATACTTTATATCTGCAACTGCTAGGTTATGTTCGCTTCGCTCCTTTTGTCAAACTCTTTTCAACAACACTTCGTAGGAAACTTCTCGCAACCACATTTTTTGTAGGACTTACCTCTGCAACATTTCGTATCCGAATTACTTCTACAACATTTCGTATCAAAGTGACTTGTGGTTCCTTCGGCGGGGGGGGGGGGGTCATCTAACATTTTTCATAATTGATAACTTCATCAGATATATAACATTTTTGCTGAACCTTGATACTGGTACATACTTATTAATACAATCACATATATTTTTCTTTTTTTTTATATCAGCCACTGAAAATATATATACTTTTCACAGAATCTTGTAACTCCCCTTTCAATTGCATATGGGGTGACATCTTCCCTTTAATTGTTTTTTCTTACAACGCTTTGTATGTAAACAAACCAACAATCCCTTGCGCTTGATGACAGCAATTGATTGCTGTCTTCAACAAGATCATTAGAAGAAACCCTTCTAACTTTTGAACCACTCGACACCGGAAGTGCGAACCGGACACTGCGTTCAAATCCCCTTTCAGAACTTGGAAAGTGCCTAGTCAAAAACAGACCCGAAAACGATTACCTTTCTTTTAATCGTTTCCTCATTTTATTCGCTTTTTTGCACAGCTTATAGCAGCCTGAATTCCCTCAACTTTACTCCTTTTGCTATGACAAAGCATTAAAGTGGCATGGACTTGCTTTTCGCGCTCTTCAAAAGCTTGTACCCAAGTATTGTAAAACTTTTATTTATCCACTCGACGTGTTCTATAAACGTCGACTTATTCTTTTTAAATACAAACCTCCTCATTATTAATTAATTATTAATCATATCTGCTAATCAACTTTTATACTTAAATACTCAGACGGGTTTGCACATTATATTAGCATTGCATAGCTCTCTTTTTTTTTAAACTCACACTAAACAGCCCCTTATTTAAATATTATTCAGATGGTTTCTTGAGGTGACTTGTATCAATTAACAAAGTCATCTTAATGTTACCTTCTTTTACTGCATGTATACCCTTTTTATACTGACTTCATGTAAAATTTAACATTTTCGAAAATCATTTTACTGTATTATTTATTATTTAAATTTCACCTTTCCATTTGATGTTGAGATTATTTAATTTAATTAATAACTCTTATTTAATTTTGTTTTCTCTATACCTTCCATATGACTTTAAAATTAAAAAAAATTTGAAATTTTTTTTTTTAAATTTTGAAATTTAATTTTAAACTTTTAAAGTTTTTGATATAATTTGTTTCAATTTTATTTATTTTAACTCCTTGGCTTAACGCGTTCATAACTTTTACATTTTATAAAAAATTTTATAAAATTATGTTATTTTTTTTTTTTAAACACATTCAAGCCTTTATTTTCTTGTTTGAAAATCCTTTATTTACTTAATTGTAAATTTTTATTTTTTTAACGCTTCCTTACAATGAGTTCCGTTCATTTTCTACTTACTGGAAAATTTATTACTGCATTTATTTATTTTTAAACGCGGATTTATTTACTCGCCGTACCTACCAAATTTATCATATTTATGTATTTATTTTTATTTAATCCTTATGACTTTGAATATCTGACATTTATAACCATTTATATTCGCGATTGTTTACCATTCTATCGCCTTATTATTACTTAATTTATTACATATTTTGACATCTAATTAACTGCGGCTAACCCCTTTTATTGCAGTAATACATATTATCATTTATTTATTTATCAAATGACATTCAATTCATCCAAATTTATTTTATTTATGATAACATTTCTCAACACCTTATTCAGAATATCCTTTTCATAAAGTTTTTTATATGTAAAAATACCTATTCACCATTTTATGACATTAATAACAGAGTATCTATTTTTTTTTTACGTAGACTATTTTTTTTTTAGTTACAAACACTTCCGGTTGCTATCGTATCTCATCGATAACTTTAATGTTTTTATTTACATTTCCCACTGACATGTACATTATTTAGTATTTTATAAAATGCATTTATACTCACTACATATTTATTTATATTCACTTCATATGTATCTCACAGCTATTCATTATCGTACAATTTTCCTAAACAATACTTACATTTTATTTTCATTACCATATTTATTTACATTTTATTTTCATATCGAAATTTATTTATACACACATGATTGTCGTAACATTTCCTTACGTTGTAAATGAACACCAAAAATGCTTTATTTTGCACTCAAAAATTTTTCAAATTTTTTTTTTTTATTTCAACCTCTTTTTACACCTTTTGTGAATTTATTCATTTATTCACTGAACAAAAATTTTAACTAAATTTAATTCATTTATCCTGTCACTTTAGGATTAATTTATTTATTTAAATTGCTTGTACAATTTATATATTCATGAAACATTTATTCCGTAAACAAAATTTTAACTAAATTTAATTCATTTATCCTATCACTTTAGGATTAATTTAGTTATTTAAATTGCTTGTACAATTTATATTATTTATCAAACATTTATTTATCTAAGCATTTTCAATGCATTTTTCACATTTGAACATTCCTACACGAGATATCGAGTCCTCGATTGCTTTATTGCAACGGGCGATTTACAGCTATTTTAACTGTTCATAATTTAACATTTATATTCAAATTAATTTAAAATTTTCAATTATGTATGCCTTTGTTTACTTTTTGACATAAAATTTATACCATCTATGAATAATCTCTAACAGTATGAACTACTACTACTTCCCCTTAGAGATGTGGGTTGAAAAATTTGCCGGAAGCGGAAAAATTTTCCAATATGTTTCTGTGGAAAATTATTTACTCCTTTTTACTTTCCCTGCAGTACACGGTAATATATAGAGAAAGGATTGTAATCATGTCGAAAATCGTAACTCAAGTTTTCGACGGTTCTACACGTTTAGGAACCTCTAGAACACGAAAAAAAAACTAGTTTTAGCTGTGTGTGTGTGTGTGTGCGTGTGTGTGAGTGTGTGTGTGTGTGTGTGTGCCTGTCTGTGTGTCTCTGTGTCTGTCTGAGTGGCTGTGTGTCTGTCTGTGCAATGTATGTATCCACTCTAACTTAAAAACTAATAGATCGAATTTCATAAAATTTGGTAAGTCCCTTGTGCTGATTAGATTTAGGTATTATTCGGGATAACAGAACTTGAGTTTTTTTCGAAATGGCTCGCAAAATTTGTCAGTATATACTCTAACTGAAAAAGTAATTGATCAAATTACACAAAATTTGGTAGATAAATCCCAGGTGGGTTACCCTGGTACTGATTAGATTTTGGTACAATTCCTCAAAAATCATCAAAATATAAAATAAAAGACTATGTATGCTCAAATGTATCAATAAAATGATTGTTTTGTACGTAATTTTTAACAATGAACAGAATGAGACCAACTATATTAAACTATTATTAGCTGCTTTCGAGATATTTTAGTTTTTTCGCATTTTTCTAAGCTTCCTTTGAAAATAAGTCCAGTTAACATATGAGAACGGAAATTGAATTGCAAGTGTACATTCAGTGTGATTTTAAATAATTATGGGTGTTATTTTGTGCAATTAAACTCAATTTAATGAACTATTGATGAAATAGAGCGCGAATATAAGTCTGCAGAAAAAGTCATGCACTGCCCACATCATATTTTTTTCTTTTTAATTAATTTATAGATAGACTGTGGTACTCTTTCTGAACTATTTTTCTGAAAAATAAATAGCTTTATAAGAAGTGTTTAATCGCATTTTGTAATTTTGTAAAGAAAATGAAGGAAGACAGGGGGGGGAATGTGCGTACATGCGCTTTATTTTAAAGACAATGGATGACAACAAAAAGCTTACAGGCAACATTTTACTCATTTTCGGGAAAAACAAAGACTGTTTTAAGACGCATATTCTTACAGTATTAACGTCTCCAATATTTATAAAAATATTTTTTTTAAATGCAAAGCTTTCGCAAGTTTTGCTGAGGAAAAATGCAGCACTGACTATATGCTTAACTCGTCTTGCAATAATTTCTTCTTTTTGATGATACTCGACAATTAAAAGCAGGTATATTTTAAACAATTTTCAATATTAATAAAATAATGTATTTTTAAAAGTGCTTAATTACAAGCATTTTTACCTTCCCTGCAATACATAGTAATGTATGGGAAAAGAATTGTAATCATACCGAAAATCACAACTCGAGTTTTCAACGGATCTACACGTTTTGGAAACATTTGAACACGAACACATGTTTTTAGTGTGGCGTATGTGTGTGTATATGTACAATGTATATAACCACTCTAACTGAAGAAATAATTGACCGAATTTCAGAAAATTTGGTGAGTCTCTGGTAGGTGACCCTGGTGCTGATTAGATTTTGGTACAATTCGGGATGAAAGGATATGCCTTTTTTGGACTGACATGACCCTCAAAAATTGCCTGTATTCACTCTTGCTGAAAAACTAATAAACCAGATGTCATAAAATTTGTTGAAAAAGTTATTTGTGGGTTAATCTGGTGCTGATTCGATTTTGGTATGATTAAAAAAAAAACCTCGCTTTTTTGCGAAATGGCCCGCAAAAATCGTTAACATCTAAAATAAAAGGCCTCGAATGTTCAAATACATCAATTAAATGCTTCTTTATTATGTAATTTTTAACGATGAAAAGAATAGGACCAACTCATTGCTTGCCGTTCTTGAGATATTTTAGTTTTTTCGCATTTGTGCTAGGCCACCGTTAAAAATAACTCCAGTTACCATCTGAAAACGTGAATTGAATTAAAAGTTTAAATTAAGTATAATATCAATTAATTATGCGTGTTGTTTAGCGCAATTAAACTCAATTTAATGAATTATTAATGAAATAAAGGTAAAATGAATTTAAGTGTGGAGGATAAGTCATGTGCCATTAGATTTTTTAATTTATTTTTGTCGTATAATATGTTTATTTGGTATTTTTTATATATATATATATAATAAACTAGGAATTTATTTTGTTATTTTGTAAGAAAATAGTTGAATTTTTCCTTTTGAAGGTATCAAATGACATGCAATATAATATTTAATTTATTTTTCATTTATAATCAGTTTCTATATTTTAATATTACATTTTATAATCTTTTTTTATAATACTTTACAGTAAATTATTTATGAATCTGATAAGGTTTAAAATTTTTAAATTATTTTTTATGCCCTTTGCACGCCTAATCATTATTTTTATGCATAAGTTTTAAAAAGCAATCGTATTTAAGGAAAATAATAAATAGTACTACAGTATACAGATGAAAGGAATTGGCGTAGAATTTTTTATGTAATTCCTGATTTAAACCATTTTATAAGTTCGTTATATACTATTTGTTAATGTGGATCACAAACTATAATTTTTAAGTAATCAGTAGTCAAATATTATATTTAAGTATTTTATAACAAATATTATATTTAAATGCGCTTCTAGGAATATGCAAGTTGTAAAATACACAGTTCCATTAAATTGGACTATTTTTATGAATCTATGGGCGTATTTTTCTTAATCTAAGATTCTCGTGTTTCGCTATCACAAATTTAACGATATTTTGATGATATATTGTGAGAAAGTAAACACTTTTACTTTGGTGTCGTACTTAAGTTGTGATTTGCAAGAACTCTCACAACCCTAATAAAACTACAAAGATTTCAAAATATTAAGGCGATATAAAAATGTAGTATTAATAAAGTTTATTCAAATGCATGTTTTCAATAATTTCCCAATTTGCAGAATTAATACCAATTGAAATGTAAAATTACGATGCGAGCAGCGTATAACTTTTCCAACAGATCCAAATTTTTAATTCATTAAATTACGTTTAATTGTTCAAGCTGACACGGATTCTTATTTGTTAGTATATTCATAATAAAGTTTTAATATTTCTTCGTTTTCATTAGTCATCTTCACGCATTATAACATGACGCCATATCCTCATAATTCTTTCTTAAAACTTCTCGAAAACAGTTCATAGGAAAGAAATATAGTTAGTCGTATTTGTTTTGCCATGAAAAATTGCATATAAAACAAGCATGTAATGGATACTTTGAATTAATTGTAGTACTTTTAACTCATTACTTTCAACTTATTTTAACATAATACTTTTAACTTTTAGCTTATTTTAACATAATATTTTAAACTTATTTTAACATAATATTTTAAACTTATTTTAACATAATATTTTAAACTTAATTTAACATAATATTTTTACCTCTTAACTTATTTTAACATAACACTTTAAACTTTTAACATATTTTGACGGTTTTGCACGTCATTTCGCTAAAAAATAAATTAAAGTTTAAAAAAAAAATTAAAAAGTGAAAAAAAAAACTAATTATACTTTTGTAATTCCTTTCAAAATTTAATCAGTACTAGGGTATCATGCATGTAGCTTAGCTGTCAAAATTTTAAGAAAGTCCATCGAATATTTTATTAACTACCGTGAGAAACATTGCCGACTCTTCAAAATTCCCAAAACTTTAAAAGTAAGAAAAATTCGTCCTAGAGTAATGTGGTGAGTCTTACTTGTTTTGACGCTGAAATTTACGTATGAAACAAGCATTTGGTGAATTAGAATTTCAGAATATGTATTTTTAATTTCAGAATTTGACGATCTTTACTGACCATTTTACAACAAAACACAGTTTTCACTAATCGTACCATTATCTCACCAGATCTATAGAAATCGCGAAATCACTCATATTCTACATTTTGCAAAATTTTTTAAAATAGATTTTACGCTAGAGTTGATAAATAGATTCTAGAGACACACACAGTCTCACATACGCACATACAGACGTCGCGCTAAAAATAGTTATTTCGTGTTCTGCTGTATTTGAAACGTGTAGATTTGTCAAAAACTCGAGTTTCGATTTTCCACAAGATTCCAATACTTCCCTATATATAATCCTGTTTTGTAGGGAAAGTAGAGACGTGGATTATCCCGAAATTTTTGAAACTAATATATTACATTTCAGCTGTAATAATATGTTCAGTGACTTTTAAAAGAATTTATACTTATACAGCAGCTACAGTCAAGCATATATTAGTATACTGGCATAGCATGTTTGCATTTAGAGTTTTAGATGCAAGGAGAATATAATTTGTGTAATATATATGATACTCACTGAACTGGAAGACTGAGTGGGTGACGTATCAAAATTATTAAGCTCTTGCTCTATAGATAAAATATCGGTTTTGTTGTCATTCGATCCATCGGGGATTCGAAACTACGGAAAATTATCTCAAATTTTAGAAATTCGAATTAGGAATGACGGTTTCAAAGAATGATGAAAAAATTAAGCTTTCTTTAGCGTATTTAAAAATTAAGAGTAATTACTTCCACTCTACCTAGAATCATAGTTTTGCTCTCATTCGATCAGCTTCTTCGTCAGTGATAAAATCTAATATATATAAATTCGAATTATGGGATGACGATGCAAATGAATAATTTAAAACTAAAAGATCGAAATTTTTTAATTAGGAGTAATGATACTGTGATGCACAATTAAGAAAATTTAAAGCTGGGATTTTAGATTATTAAATTATACTATAATTAACATGGCGGTAATTATTGTACATCTTGGAATCCATTGCATTGTGCCGCTATTACCCACCTATTTTATCTTTAGCGTGATTTCTATAAAAGAATATTTATTAACATACTACTACTCCATTAATTGCACCATTGTTAACAAATACAATCATTTTATTAACAACATTCCATTAATTAATAACTCAATTACAACAATGATTACCATTAATTGTGTCGGAGTGAGAAAGTGTGAGATCATTGGTTAATTAAAATGTCTATCTTGCAATAATGACCGTCAACAATGTTTGACTCGCACATACTTGTTGGTTGTCTTTAATCACTGTCACAACGCTTGTACTTTTGTTTTGTATCATCAGTGTACGCCGTACAATACCAACTGGGAGTGTGGTATGCCTTCTCGTACGACTGTCGCTCACTAAACACAAGACATTTCCCGTAATCTGGCTGCACTGCGACTCTTGTCTATTCCAACTATCGACTTCCACTCTGGAACTCTCCAAATACGTCTGCTGATATTCTATCTTACGTCATCCCTGCTATTTATATTCTCTGTCTACTGAACTTTTATCCTTTTTTCAGACTCCTTTAGTTGTGGCTCTTTTGCCTGAGGTCTGGCACGCTTCATTGGCTAGTGCCAACGGCCCTACCGTGCTGAAAACACCGGTTCTCGTTAGATCACCGAAGTCAAGCAGCATCGGACGCGGTTAGTACTTGGGTTGGTGACCACCTGGGAACACGTGCTGTTGGCACATTTCGGGTGCGGTAGCCCGGTGGTTTGCGCGCTGGATTTGCACGCTGCCACAACTGCCGCCGTGTTCATGCGGAGTACAATCACGCTAAACATGTGGATCCGTAAGCCCTTCCGAGAGGTTGGTGGAAGGGGAAGGAGAGTACGGTCCCTGTGGTCAACATCTTTGGCCACTCTCATGGTCTCATTTATCCTTAGAGTCCTTCGATCCACCTGTCTTGACGCCCCTAAATTTATGGTTTCAGCTGACCTCCCGGTCAGGGTGTTGCAAAAATTTTTATCATTGAGACTGGAGGTATTGTCTGACGTTTCAGACACACTAAATAACGAACATTAAACTGTGTCACGAAATCTGGTATGAGATCTATTTCTAGTCTCACAGACACAAAGCCATATCTCAAACACCTACATCATGTTGTCTATCAAAATTTACGAGTACACAATTATTCAAATACACAATACTTTTGCTGCCAATTGAAAAATGAAAATAAAATCATTTTGTCGCGAGTGTAAATGAGTTGAATATATTTTACCTATTTATATATAACCTCATTTAACCTGTTAACATAACACCATCTTTTAAACTATAAGCATAATAACCTCATTTAATCTATTAACATATTTATACAAGAAAGATCAATCATGCTTAAAGCATTGATTATAAAACACTTTCCAACTTCAATGCAATTTTATTTAAACACCTCTAAAATGCAATACACTCCTCAGTAATATTTTAAAACTTATCACAATTCTACATTAATTTATTATATTTGAAAATTTAAACCTTCATTGAAAAAAATGAACTTTATTCAAATGAAGGCACTGAAATATAAATTGCCTGGTTTAAACATCTCTAAAGTGCGATACATTCCTCGGTAATATTTTTAAAATTGTCATAATACTACGAAAATTTATTATATTTGAAAACTTCATCGAAAACAACTGGAATTCATTCAAATGACGTCACAGAAAAAATAACACGCTTGGATCTCTCTATAAAAACAGCATTTCATTCAGAACTTTTTACCATTCATTTCATTCATCACAATACTATAATAATTTATTTATTTTTAAATTAAGACCATGGAGCTACAAGTAATTGAACTCTATGCTTAAAACTTCATCGAAAAAAATCGTCCTTCTCTTTGTAAAATCAATGAATATTTCATTCATATCAGCTATGCAGACTCCATGGGCTAAATAATTTTGTGTTAAAGAAATACAGCAATTCTAATACAACTAATTCTACATAGTTTGCTGTTTACATTTTACATAAGTGAAAAATAGGCTTCGTTGTAGAAATAATCAAATTTGGAGGATCATTTTAACTCAAGTATATTGTAATTGCGTTGTTTCTGTATGTAGATGCACAGAACTTAAGCAAAAATAAAGTGGTTTTAGGACGGATACAACACTCAATAGGAATTAAAAAGAACTTAGATGATTCTTCAGTTTCCACTGAAAATTGGTATATATCTTGGTCCTAGAAGATTTTACCCCTAATCATATCTGCAATTTGCATAACATGTATTTATGGGGATCATGACTTTCCGGTCAAGACTGTCATAAAAAAGTGACTAAAAGTAACATCAAAAACTGCATATGGTGCCTTCTGTTCCCGCATAAGGATTTATTAAGAACTCAATAATCACGAGACCTAATGGTTTCAACTCTTACTGTGAAAAATAGCCGAGTTACAATAATTTTCATGACATCATTAGCCCCCTTTCGGGGGAAAATTGCCCCCCCCCCCTGGAGGCTGTACTCAAGTATGGTGTCAATCGAAACATTTTTCATTCCCTTTAAAGTGAAGGGTAATATGCTATAGTTGTAATCGTTTGGACCAATGATAACTATTTTGCAAGTAAATTTTATCTTTAAAAATTTGAAAAAGAAATGGATTCTGGTATGAAAAAATCGAGTGAAGCCACACTCCGATTTATTATGATTAAATTTGAAACTTTTATTTATATTCAGAACTTTTAACTGTGTAGGTGTCACATTTAATGACCACAAGCCATTGAGAACTCGCAAAGTGTGACTGAAATGGTTAACAATTTATAACTTCTAATGTAATGAAAATGATAATATGCTAATATTTGGAGAAATGGCATTCAATACTTGACAAATCGGGATCATGTTACCGTTTCAATACGTGTAATATAATGAAGCAACATATTTTATATATTCATCTATGTTAATAAAGCAAACTATTTCATATACTTATCTACATTAATTAAAAAAAAAATTACATCCATATACTTCACTAAAAGTTAATTACCATACTCTTCAGAAAGTAAATGATACATCTGGGCGAACATCTCCTTTTCAAAAACAATTATTTCTTGTTTTTTAGGTCCAGTTTATTTACTTTTACTGAAATTTAATACCGAATAATTAACTCGAAAACGAAATATAATCCTTGCTCATTAAATATGTACTAAATAAGATGGCGTTGGAGGAAAAAAATATTTTAAATCTTTTTTTTCAAATAAAAAAAACAATAATAAAGAATTTTTAATAATTTAGTTGACAATTTTAATGATACGTTTAATCTTAAATAAAAAATATACCATTTTGTATCTCAAGTAGCATCTATTATTCTACAAATGTTCTTTTGATCGTGTTCATTGTTTTGCTATCATATATTAAACAAATAAATTCTTAGAATCGGAGATTATTTTATACTGTGAAGTATCGAATGTTAATAAAATAAAAAATGCATATTAAAATATATATATTAAAATATACATATTAAATATGCATCTATATAATAAAAGACAATGTCTGTATGTCTGTCTGTCTCACTTATACACTATAGGCTCAGCGACCGCGCGTCGCAGAGCTACGAAATTTAGCACTCAGAGATCTCGGGTGGGGGGTAGGAAGGAGACACGTGAAAACCAATTTTTAAAATTTGAATCAGTTTTTTATTTTTTTAATTTAATGTTTTATGCGATTTCGACAGTTTTTTACCTTTTTTCCTTTTTTTTCTCCACCATCCAGACGTCTTAGAAAAAAAACAAATTACACGACAGGAAAGAGCAGACAATTACGAGTAAAAATATATTAATTTGAAATCTCAGGGACAAATTATAATATTTTTTGAAAGAAGAAGATTTTAAAACAAAAGTCACTTTTCGCTCAGAAAAACGAACTTTCCTTTTTAAATCATCGCGTCGGTAAAAGTACTGACAATTTTGACTAATAATTTACAGTTTTAGAAAGCTCAAAGAGCAGGCATTCTTACAAGCCCAATTTGGTCAAAAAATAATAATAAATAGCCGCACAATCTGGATTTTAAGGAAGTCATGATTTCAAATTTCTCGGCGAAACGGCGAAAGAGTTCGATTTTTTACCCACATGCCCGCGCAGGTGACGGTTCTTGGCCTAGGGATAATTAAAAACCAAATTAGTGCTTGGTGGTATCTGGCTGATATATTTGGACTATGCTCTTGATACCCATGCGAATATCCTGATGAGGATATTCGCATGGGTATTAAATTATATTTGCAAATGTCATCAGTGATCTCTTTTTATGCGGGTTTTTGACTAGAGACAATTAAAAACCGAATACGTGTTTGCTTTTCGTATGGTTTTCGGCCTAGAGACAATTAAAAACCAAATTAGTGATTGTTTTGATCAGGTTTTTGGCTCATTATGATGGATTGAATTGTGGCGATGTATTATTTACATCGAGTGGTGGTTGGGACCACAATGAAAACACGTAAACACTGAAGAAATAACAAAATAAATAAAAAAAAGTCTTGGAGATTGCCGCGGTGCATTTATGCATCGGGTGGTGGTGGGGACAATCTTTAAAAAAAAGGGTGTTTTCGCTGAACAACATCGTTAAAGCAGCGTCGTTATTTCTTAAATACTAAATTCACATTCAACATCATTAGTCTCAAAAATACTTTCATGTCATTTGCGATGCAATACTAAAAATGCAGACAAACGGATAGAATTTAATTTATGCAAAACAAAAAACAGAGGAGCATACCTGTATAAAAACATACGAGCCGCTGATCCCGGCTGTGAGTCACAAATCAAAGGGACAATCACACATCAAAGGGATCCCTTTCGTAGTGTTACAGGAACAGAAATCCTCAGAATCTCACAGTTCACAAACATTAGAATAAATTCACTTTACAAATCAATTTTCAAGAAGCCCCCCCCCCCCCTAAAACATTATTTTTCATCTTGAAATTTCATTATTAGTTTTAACGTCGTTAAACTAAAACAAACTTTGTTAACTCCACTGGATTATGGCGTCAGCGAGTTTGTCACGGTCAGAATTTTCAAGGGTAGCGAACAGGCTGGTTGCCGAAGGCGGCTAGTATTAAATAAAATATGCATATTAAATTTGCCTCCATGCGCCCAAAACTCAATAGGGTAAATCTTTGTGAAGGCATGGCGGCCCACTAATGCTTAATAGGGTTAAGACAACCTAATGTGTTGTTTGAGATATTAAGCTAAACCATTTGAAAAAGTTATCTTGGCTATTTCAATTTAAATTTTTCGCGTATTAGAATATATTACTTGCATTCTAATATATCTAAAACTGTTATCTTACCTAGGTTAGTTTAAATTGTCTATGTCTAAGAATGTAAGATTTTGAACACTTATATAACATTAGCTGCGATGCCCGCAGCCAGCTTAGTTCACTAAATATAACAACTTATATAGTAAATTTTATAGTAATCAGTTTTTTTTTAGAAATTAGTGTGTAAAGAAAATTAAATATGGCGAATATACACGACAGCTACGTGGGAGCAAAAGTTGCAAAGCAGCAAATGTGGTTTGAAAGCCTGAGAGGGATGAGTGGATTTGGGATCCATTTATGCGTACAACGGAACGTGCTAGTATATTTTATATATGTAAAAGGGATAATAAACCTTACAAAAGCAACTACTTTATTTTTTCCTATTTTACTTTTCTTCCACTGGAAAACATTAATAGTTTTTGCCTAAATACGGCGTTATTTGTATTTAAAATCTCCTTAAAGGTAGAAAATAAATTTATTTGCAAGATCATGTAAATAAAACTTATTTTTTTTACTTTACACATTCATTTTATAATTACTATAAATCTATGATGGTTTATAAATTGTACAGGGAGAAGAGACCAGGGAGGAATGGTTCATGATGGAAAAACGGTGAAGATTGTATAATTCCAATATGAGGTACTGGGATGACTGAAAAACTCTGAAACTCTTTATTCGCACACTGTGAGTCGTTCAATAAGAATATTTTGATCACTACCCATCGGCGGAAAATTTTCCACCAACGTAAGTCAATTTTTTATTTAATTGACATTTAACTATCTCAATACATTATGCTTTTAAATTCGTTTTTGCTTGATGCAATTGAAAAGTATTGCAGTTGCGGTTACGTTTTCTTTTCAAACAATGTGTTTGGGGCGGACTGAAAGGCAAATACCTATAAGGATAAAGCTGTTAGATAAAATGAGAGAAGTAAACATCGGAAAAATTACTTAATCCAAGAAAATTGAGAAAAAGAGGAGAGACAGAAAATAAATAATATGCATCCTGTATATTTCGTTCATACAGTAATCATCTGATTTTGTTTTCTATTTTCATTGTTTAATTTTGCTATTAAATAATCTGTGTAATAATTGGGAAAAATATTTGGATTGAAATTTCTTTGTTCGTGATTTTTAAATATTAATTTTATTTCTTGCGAAGATAGAATTCAGAATGATATTATGTAGACTACATAATAATATTATGTAATATTATCAATTAGACTACTTAATAATACTAAGTAATATTCAGTAGACTACTTAAAACAGTGTGAGAAAAACTCTTCACTGACAATGCTCAAATTTTAGCAACCAACGACGGGTTAAAATGAAAGGAGGATAGAAGAATAGCAATTTGTGGCGCGTCTATTTGTTTATATTATCTTGTTCTTCATTCCTTTTAGGTCATTATTTTCTATTTCGAATTTTCTTTCGGAAACATTCACATTCCTTGATCAAATGACACAGCTATTGTTGGACAAACCCAATATTGGCTTTGTGGAAACTAGGGCGCTGTGTTCTTTATACTTCATAGAAGGATTTCTTGCATTTGAAAATGATTGATACCCTTTTTACAAATTTTTTTTATGCTGTTCCAACCAATGAATATTTTTTTATTTTCAGATTATTTCTGACATCAGTGAGAGCGAATTTTTTTATATATTTAGATTTAACTTGTTTATGTGTTATAAAAAGATAAAAAGTTGAGAATTCACTCTACAGGTTCTATCCAAAAATTGAGAAATAATATTTTACAGAATATGCTGAATGACGCATTACTTCATATATATACATTCATTTGACATTTGGACTATCAAATAAAGTTTAATTTGCATATCATGTTCATAACAATAAATGTAACAATATATTCATTCATTTTTAAACTATAACAGTTATTTTTATATGAATGTGATAGCAGATGACGACAATTGATAAACACATTTTCGTAGACCTTAACGGCTTGAAGAAAACAGTTGTATTTTTTCCATTCCAAAAAGAAAAAATTTGCTGTAAGATTTATGTTACTTGTATAATCGCAAGTTATACTTTATCTTTTGCAACAAGAAGAATTTATGTTTGAACATTTTCAACTAGTTTTAATCTTAAATGAATGTACACATATTTTAAAAATGGAAGTGTTGAATTCTAGAAAACATAAATCTTAATATTTTATATCCGTATCATTTTTTCATATATACCAGTAAAATATTTCCTTCAAGTTAAAAATGTGATCTTTATAGATTTTGCCGCAAGTTATAGTTATGTTGAACTGGCATATTCATAACAAGTGAGTGAACACGCGAAAATTCACGGAAAATTGTTCACTGAAAGTTAATACATGTGATATATATACATATATATATATATATATATATATATATATATATATATATATATATATATATATATATATAAATATATATATATATATATATATATATATATATATATATATATATATATATATATATATATATATATATATATATATATATATATATATATATATATATATATATATATATATATATATATATAAATTAAAAATATTTAATATCGAAAACTATGCATAAACTACTGTATGTACAAAAAAAACCATCTCTAGCACATTTGTTACAAATAAGTAACTATAGACCAAGACTAAGGATAAAAATAGAAGGTAACATACCACTACAATAGAAAGGGGGATGAAAAGAATATTAGGATACAAAATCACAATTAAAAAGTATATATAAATATAAATAAAAAAATGGAAAAGAAAACACTGCAAAATGAGAAAAGACAATAATAATTAGCTCAAGATAAAAGAATAAGACATTAAGAATAATCAATTGAAACTACACAAAAAATGACGGTTAGTTCGAAATTGCATTATCATCAGGAGAGCCATACAATTCGAATTAAAACCGATAGAATAGCCAGTTTCTGACAATGGCGATAGTATTTAACTTTAGACACCATTGGAACTGTCTACTGCTAGTGGAAGGAAAAAAATAAATAAACTGAATTACAAATCAGAAAAATAAAAAACCTCCTCAAACAGAAATATTAACTCACAAGCACTGCTACCACGTGTGGGTTGAACAAGAGACTGAGCATTTCACCTCACTTCGTCAATGCGAGTGGGCACCGGAATGAATACATTTGAACGAAACATAATATGTATGGAGACTTCCAAAAATAGTAATCAGATATATATATATATATATATATATATATATATATATATACATATATATATATATATATATGTACATATATATATATATATATATATATATATATATATATATATATATATATATATATATATATATTTATATATATGCGATTCAACTTTTAGTCCACTTATTTATATATTTGTAGTTTCTAGAATATAAGTACTAATAATTTTTTCTGCTAAGGGTATTTGTTATCTCTCATCTCATCTAGTAATAAACCGATACCTCACTTCTACAGCTCTAGCTACCATCGTGCTAAACGTATTTGGCCTACTTACAACTTTTCCTGGTATTTATAATTTCTTTTAATAGTTGTATAGCGTGTAAATCTTGAAATCTCTAAAACGAATTGTAGGAATTAACAAAGTGCTCTTAAATTGTTAAATACAATTAACATTTTCTTTTTCTTTTACGTACATTTAATTAGGTCCTTATTGTCAACCTACACAACTTTTTTTAAATGCCAGAACAAAACAAAACAAGAATCATTTTCTTTATAAATAATATGTTTTTTTATTTTCTGCAAAGTTAATTTCATGCAACTGCTGCCGATTAATTAGCTACAGAATAAGGAAATTAGTATAATAATTGTGCTTTAAAATGTTCTTAAATTAAACAATATTTAAAGTAGAGAAAAAAACGGTTAATTATTGAAGATAAAAGACTAAATCTAACAAAAAAGAGTTTTAACATTAGTTTTAAAACAAAGTATTTCCCATTTAATTGTACAAGTGATTTATTTTTTGGTCATAAATCTTTGTTTTTCAGTATTTAAGATTTCTGTAAACATACAATTTGAAGGATGCTATTCTAATATAAAATACTTGTTTTCACTTAATGTTTATAAATGATTACAAGATTCGTTTAACGCAATGTGATAAAATTATTATTAATTTGAAATTTCCTGTATAAAATGATATATTATTGTATGAACGATATATTGAAGTTTATTATATTGAGGATAATGTTACATGTTATAGTGACTACGTTTATAATGTTTCTATGTTTATACTGTTTATAATTATTAATTATATGTAACTAAGAGTCCAAGACAGTATAAGACTAAACATTGGTCTTTGTAAAAATAGTACACATTTACTGTTTTAAAATACGACACAATCTTAATATTGCTTATTTCTCATTTTACATCCTATGTTTAGATCAGTTATCATTATAATGGTATTAATATTCATCACTTACCGGTTTATTGTGCATATTATTTGACGTGATTTCTAGAATTCTGTGCAAATTGAATTCGCAAATTATGGAGAAAATTATAAGTTTTTCTCTTTTTTAAATGTGTTGTTTCCGTTTTCTTAGGCAAAAGTTATTAATAGGTAACAATGACTATATCTTTTACTACATAAAAATATTTTGCTATATAAATCACAAAGCAATAATTCTAAAATAATCGTTAATCTTGTACATGCGGAAAATAATTGCAATATTAACATCCATTATAATCAAATTTTAGTGAAAATCAAAATGATTCTTCTAGTTGGCGCTAAAAATATTGGCAACACAATTTATTTCGGTTATTTACAGGGATTAGTGGACGTTCAAATGGGCAAAAGTTACCAATATTCCACATTTTTAGCAGAATATTGTTTTCCACAAATTTTTACATTAACTAAAGAAACGCATTTAAATCGGTTGTTTTATTCCAAATTTATTAATATTTTAATATATTTTATCCACCAACATATTTGTTGAAAAATTTACTTAATATATACTTTCCTCAAAAAGAGATTTGCGATATTTTTATATCTGTAAAATGGTAATGCTGCTGTAAAATGGTAAGCTGTAAAATACGGAAATCGAGTTAGTATTTTTCCAGAATAGTAAAAATACTCCGTAACTTGATTTGAAGGAGCATTTTGCTATCCAGAGGAATAATTTTTAACAAAAGTACAATTACGCTCTAATTTCCAGGTATTTATTAAATGTATTGTATTTTCTATAAAAAAAATTGCAATGCCATCGTTCAACAGGATATACATTTCTGACTTTTCTACGTTAAACAAAAAATAAGATTTAAGAAATGCACTATACTATTTATTTGTGTTAAGAAGTAAAATACATTGTATATCTGATAGCACAAATAATATACCTTATAAACCGCATGAAATAAATTTAGAAATAAACAAGAAAACCGAGCGCATGCGCTGATACTAATGCTCTTTCGTCACCAATCCTCTGGCTGCAGTCTACTAACGGTGTACATCAATGTGATGTTCTGTAGACGATGTTCTTACCAGAAGATTATCTTACTGATTTTCTTATCAATAATATATTCTTACCATCCTCTAACTCCATACGTACATCAATTTGACGTAGTCTACCTTCCAGTAAAACACACATTGTACTGAAGGATAAAAACCAACTTTTGTTATCATGAATTTGTAACGATGCATATGATACCGGATAAAAATTGCTTATGGGATTGCTTACGGAAAAATTGCTTGCGGATGGAAATTGCTATTTTCGAGCTAAATCTGTTTAATTTGCCATTATAAAAGGGATTAATATTTATTTTTTGTTATCTATATATATATATATATATATTATATATATATATAACAAATATATATATATATATATATATATATATATATATATATATATATATATATAAATATATATAAATATATATATATATATATATATATATATATATATATATATATATATATAGTTTCTAATTTTTAATTGAATAAAAGGGATTAATATTTATTTTTTGTTATCTATATATATATATATATATTATATATATATATAACAAATATATATATATATATATATATATAAATATATATATATATATATATATATATATATATATATATATATATATATATATATATATATATATATATATATATATATATATATATATATATAGTTTCTAATTTTTGTAATAATTGAACGGAACTTATAAGACATATTATCTATAAATATTTAAAAATAAATGTTGAATGTAATTTTGAATCTGAATTATTTAAGTTACATAAATGCATAGGAGCTGCACGACTCTCAAGCGACCTGTAAACTGCGGAACATCACGTGTCATTCATGTGAGTCGGCTTCACCGTTGACTCTAAAGGTTCATGAGAGTCAATCGCAACGCTACAGTAGAAAAACTCACTGGCCGAATGAACCAGGGGGCTACCGGAAGTGTGTCTGAAACGACTGTTCAGCCAACCCTACTGCGCATGGGTCTCGGAAGTAGACGGAGGTCACTGACTTACATTTGCACGGCAGAATTGAAATTGGACCTCAGCTGATTGTCAAAAGATTGCCATCTCCGATAAGTCACGTTTTCTGTTTCATCGGATAGATGTACTTCGGGGTATACGGTGCAGAAGATCGAAGAGTAAACACTCATTTACCACTGCTACAGCGTTATTGTCTGGGGGAATGTTTTCTTGGAATTATTTGGATCCACCCATGCATGTGGAATGCACTACGAACCGAATTCGTTATGAAACCATCCTTGCGGGACACGTATACCCATACAGGCTGATTGTCTTCACTGAGAAGAATGGAATCTATCAAAACGACAATGCGATGTGTCTTGCAATCACCACCACTACCCTCCAGCAGCTGTCAGATGCACTGCAGTCAGTATGCCTTATGCCCACGCTGCACACTGCGGTACTCCGGATATTAGTTGGTGTTCACTATACTGTGACTGGACTGTGCATCACTGCATCAATTTAAACATTTAACATTTCAATAATTCAATTTTTGATAAAACATGATGGAAAAACTTTTGCTTGGAGTCAAATCTTTTACAACAATATATTTTAGTGAAAACTGTGAAATAATATTTAAGTTAACTTTTTTTACATTATATTTAATATGAAGTCCTATAAAAGGATGAAGTCCTATATGAAGTAGGAAATAGCAATAACAACAAACTGAAATAATAATCATTCAAATACCAGAATTAAATTATTAATTTATATTTGATAATTTATTTATTAGAAGATAACTTAAAATATAATAATATATGTTATAAACATACAATTATGTTATAAAAATTTTGCTGTTATATAAATCATTAATAAAGAGTGAAATTTTTATTTAGACATGAGCAGCATTGATATGGACAAAAGGAAGCAATTTCTTTTCTGATTATAATGTATTAAATATTAATGTAAAATCTAATTACTAGCACATTACTTCAATTCTACAGCAGACATACTACGAAATCTTATATAATTCTGTAATTGAATACACATGCCATTTCATGGTAGTAACATATTTATATTATATTTATACATTTATATCGTTCAGGATAAATATTTAATACATACATCAGTTAGGAAACTAACATAACATTGAATTTCTAATGTTCATGAAACATTATTTTTACATAGAAAATACATCTTATAAAATAAACAATTACATTTATCTGTAACCATAGAAAGTAACATATTTCATTATATTTTATTTACGAATTTAAAACAAATTACCCAGTTGAGAATATTACAAAATATTATTCACAATGTGTTTGTTCACAATTGCTATAATAATTTAATAATTTGATATTAAAAATTGAAACGTATTTTGAAATAAATCGAAAATCGCAAAGGCGTAACAATCTATGATGGATAAATATTTTAATCTGTGTTGTTATTAAATAAAAATAAACTGTATAATCTAAAATGAATGGAGAACATGATTTTTGATTCCATTTATATGATAATGAAGTATTTTATGGTATATATTTTTCTTTGAATACTGCGCTAAAATAATAAGAGTCGTATTATTTATTTTCTACTATTTCATTTTTTCTTTCTAGCAGTATAGTTTAGAAAATATGCTGTATAACATACTTCTAAATGCATGATGTAATTATGCTTATATTTTCTTTAATAATCTATACTTGTGATTAAAAATGTATTCGATTTTATGTCATTTGCTAGTGCATCCAAATTGTAAATTGTATTTAATTATTGTAGTTATCCCTTTTTTCTCTCTCTCTCATTCTCTGTATATCCCATTCTCCTTATTTATCTTATTCTCTCTATCCCATTATATCTTTTTTTTTCTCATTATCTTTATTTTCTCTAATACATTTCTCTTTTGGCATAATAAAGTACAAATTTCACATAATAAACAGTGCATTTTAGCAAAAAAGGTGGTGCAACTGTATGTGATAGTATGTAACTGTATGTAATAGTATGTAACTGTATGCAAATCCAAATAATTGAAATATGGTTGTGCTTAAAAATTGTAATTTATTTCCTGCTGTGACATCTAAAATATAAATATTGCTATTTAATAAAAATATACACATCTTTAATTTTTTCTTTTTACCCATACACTTTTAAATTTTTATTTCACTTAATTTATATGCCGGAATTTGAAAATCAATTACTGTTTAGAGGTAAAAACATAATGTCCTCTATAAATTAAATAGCATACATTGACCCGTATATATATATATTAGTATCCTATTTTTCTAAATCAATCACATCCTTTATTCTTTAATTCAGTTGGTTTACAGATTGTTAACATTTTCCCATTTTTTGATTTCATCTAACTATAATCAATGAACTACAATTTCTCTATTAATTTTATATAAGTCGCTGGCTTAAGGTTTCTCTCGTGGCTCTGGACCGCCATACATAAGCAAAGTCCACTAGTGTAAATTTCTATGCCGATCTGGTGGCCGAACGGTCAGGGGTATGCGTTTCCGTGTGATCGCTGGATTGCCGGGTTGTGGGTTCGAATCCCGCCAGCGGGCACGGATGTTGTGTAGTCGAGGCAAAGTCAGACTTCTGCCCTTGGGGAGCCGCAATAAAAATTGAAGCTGCCTAGTCTCCCTTTCGCCATGGGATCAGGGATCGAGTAAGCGTGGTGCTATGGGCCCCTCACCACGGGGGATAAGTCACAACAACAACACAAATTTTTATAAAATCTTCCATGACTTGGCATAGTCTCATATTGAAAGATTGTTTACAAATAACATGGAATCGAAACTGAATGGATATTTCACAAAGTCCCATCTACACTCCCAGTGAAAAAATGGAATTGTAGAGTTTTAAACGGAAATCTCTTGGTTTCGCTCTGCACAAGTCACTTGCGTAGTAGTCTGAAACTGTGCAGATTTTTCACCTGCTCGCTTAAGTCGTTTTGCGACAATAGACTTAAGCAGTTAATACTCCACAGTTAAACTTCATGTCTAGGGTTGGCCTTATTTCTCTTGCTCATGGCAGTTTTTTACTGGCAGTATTGCTCATGACAGTATTGTTCATGGCAGTATTGCTCATGGCAGTATTGCTGTTTATATAATATGTAACACATATTAGCGATTTTTAGTTATTACGAAAATATACGCACGTTAAACATTGTATTAAAAATCTATTTTTAAATCGATTTTATTTTGAAAAAAACATTTCATATTTTATCAGAGATGTAAAATATTGAAATATTTCACCCCTAATTCATTACTATATTTTGAATTTCATGTGGTTACAATCAATATAACTTTCCACAAGAATTCGTATTGACGGCAATGACTCTTGTCGTACGGTACGAGAATGTTAAATCAGGTGATTGATCACAGGTATCAGGAATTTAACCTAAAATAGTATCTGTATTCACCACAATAGAAAGTTCTTCGTGACCACTCATCCGAAATATCAGTAGAATTAATAATCAGTCGTGCGTGAAACAAATGTTCTAGAAATTACCATTAAGGAATATTTCGGGTCGCGGTACCGTTTTGTTACTTATACTTAATTGCATTTTTATTGGAATTTGGATATCAGCAATTTGAAAACAACGGTTTTCAATCAAGGTAAAATTTCATGGTTGTAAAATTCCCATGCAAATCTATATTTGAACAAAGATATGTTTTGAATATGACGTGCGAGAATTGAAGAATTTGTAATAATTTTAAAAATATAAAGAATTTGAAAAAAATATGAAATATGGAAATATGCTCTTTGGGTATTTACAAACGTTGTTCGTTTGGTAATTGGCTGGATGAAATATAAATATGTATTGAAAAATTATAAAAATAAGTACATATAGTGATTCATAATCATTATACACACTGTCTTCCAAAAGGAAAACGCGCGATTGCGAATTTGACAAAATTCAATTTGATTGATTCCAAACTTTAATAGTAATTAGTCAATTGAGTAATATATTCATGAGTATAATAATAATACTAAAGGCAGTTTAAGTATATATTTACCTTTGAAGCGCTTTTAAGTGCTTACTTCATACTTAGTACATTAAAAAAATATGTGTATGTTATGCAAACAAAGCAAGCAACTCTTCGTATGGGGTATGACATCCCATAATTTCTCATGCACTAAAGCCCTTTCAAGCTTCTCATCCCCCAAATGGGATGATCTAGTAAACCATAGATCAATACCTACTAATACTATAGAAATGCAGTTCTCAGCTCTTTTAGAGTACTTGGAGAAGACAGATGGGCAGAGATTACTCCTATCAAAGGTATTAAAACATTTTTCGTTGGGAATCTGGTCCGTGGAATATGTTGGCCACTGAATACGAGCAATATATATTCCCTCTGAAGGTTGTCGACTACCAGCACTGCTCTATGTGTGGAACATTATCATCTATAACATAGCTAGTCCCACTGCTGCAGCAAACAGAGTTTTACGGATGATTTAAGAACATGATTCCGATGTCTTCCTGAACACTTGCAGGTTGGTTTGGTATCCCAAAATATCCAGCTCATGCCATCAGATTACAGCGACTAAAGGTGTGGTGTTCAGCTATGTTATTGGAATGATTGCGTACTCTTTCTATCCAGACTCTTACACGTATATTTTATGAATATAGGGCAGATATTGATTCATTCGTGAAAAGTACATTTCAGCAGTGCGTTTCTTCCCAAGTCGAATGCTGAAGACATCACATTAATAGTGCATCTATGGAAAGCAAACTCGTGGTACCCGGACATACTCCTTTGGAATATAGTCTTTGCCTTACAATATTAGCAGATATAGACTTTCCTAGTACTGTGGAAACCATTGATCTGAGAGTGTTTCGGTTATTGCTTTTAGCCTGTAATTACTGTTCAACATAGTAAGTTATAATCATAAGTTAACCTGGGGTCTAATACATATCTGACTCATTTCAAATTGCTTCCATAAACGGGAAATGATAGAATGGTACAAAGAAATAAAATTGGTGACTTTCTGGAATATATCATGTCACAAACGTTATTAAATTCATAAAATTGTTATGTTAACGCAGATATATAAACAGGAGTCAAAACTGAGAAAAAAAATATATAAAACCATTACTGAAGTAATTTCTTAAATTACAAAAACAGTCGTATCAAAAAAAAGTATTTTATTTGAATGGAAATAAACGAAATCCAAGATATATCAAAAGGAAATTCTAAATCATGCAATTCTTTATTTATTTTTACGGAACAGTTTCAGAGAAAGCATTGATATTTATAAAAATGTTTTTTTAGACAATCAGCATTTTCATCTTTCTCAAAAACTTCGAAACTAAAGAGATAGACATAAAAATGTATGTAATATAAATGCACTCGATTTTTTAATTTATGTGTTTTTCTCGTCTTTTGTAAAATACATTTTTAGCATTCAAAATAAAATATATATTTCTGTGATTATTTATTATAAATATATGGAACGTTGAACTGATACACATGGAGAGTGTGTAGTGGATATCAGGTGTTTTGAGAAACATGCATCTTCAAGAATAATATCTTGATGCTTTTATTTATATTGTGTATAAATACTTTACATATAACTTTTTATAGATAATTACGCTGATCTTTTTGTTTGAAACGTGTCATTGAAAAGCAATAAATAATTGCCCTACGGTATTGGCATCTAGAAGCCAATAACATATCAACGTTGGGATTGCATGCGGTAGAAACTGTGTCAACTGCACTGCTTATCGAAGTACGTGGATAAATTTTGTCTTGAATTCAAATGCGCATTGTTACTGACAGAGGGTATATCGAAACAGCTGTATGATGAATTCCTGTGCATTTAAGTGCTGTTTGTTTTCGTACTGATGAATATGACAGAAATTTTCCAAAAAACATTTTGCACAGGGTTTTCCATGCTGTCCAAAATTATGTCTGTTCCGCAGAGTATGGGTACGTTATACCTGTAAATCAAACGTTCATCAGAGAGATAATTTGTTAGAGGGAGCGTAGTATGGTCCTTGTGCTTGTAAATCGTCTGTTTTAGCATTTATGGAGGTGACAGATATTCGCCAAGAACCATTGTATATCAGTTTGAAGAGAGCGCATTCATTGAGATTGCATACGGTAGAAATCCAGGCGTTGGGATTACATACGTGTTAGACATGCTTCAATTCCCGCTCTCCACAATTATGTTCGTGTTTATTCAGAGTATGGGTACGCTATACCTGTAAATCGAAGGATCATTGGAAAGGCGATATGGTCTCTGTGTTGGACAAGCCCATTGCGCTCCAGGCTGAATTTAGATGGTACTGTCCCGGTCGTTAACTTAAACCTTAGGGAAAGTTCGACGGTTTGGTTACAAGTACCTCACACCTTTGAGTAGGTCGTACGGTCTGGGTAGGAAGAAAAAGTTATTGTGTCGAATAAATGCTTCCAGAAACATTTTATTTTCGATTCTTACTAATTAGACAATGTTCTTCTACTTTGTAATTGGCATCTACGTAATTGCCATCTACGTTATTGCCATCTACGTTATTGCCATCTACGTTATTGAGGTATACTTCGTAATTCGTAGTGTATATTTCTTTGTTGTTGGGTTTATTTGCACAAATTGGAAATTACCCACTGCTAAAAACACATTTATATTTCTTGCATTGAGTATGGTCATTATACTATAGATAGTCATAACGTATACATCTATAGACCATTCCCTACAAAGATGCAGGGGTGCATTAGAACTATTCTATTAACAATGTAGGCTTAAGTAACTGCTCAACACATTAAAATTTCGAAATGGATGCTACTACCCACATGCGAATTTTTGCTGTGTGTGTTCTCGCTCTATTTTGAATCTCATGCGCTTTATTTGCTCGAACTGCCTTTCCGCAGTTCGATCATATCTGCGGTTAAAGGTGCATACCGTTTTGCCTGTTTTTTAGACCTGTAAAAGGGGGATTATAACGCCCAAGAAACAATAGTAGTCACATAAAGGACATATGCTGGCTTTCTTTAAGGAAGTTCGGTAATTGCTGAATACATTGGACGTTGAACTATTAAGGCATGTTTCATTGAATTATATTGGTTATTTGTTATTAGTTTTTAGTTTATAGTTATTTAGTTTTGCTGGAGTTCATGGCAATTTTTAATAATAAAGTAAATAAATCGAGAACCTTTAACGTAAAGATTAGTACATTTTTCAATTGATTTAAAACAGTGGAGTTTTATCTTGTTTTAAATAGGCACCTGATTTTACAAAACCATTAAGTTGAATCACACAATTGGGTCAAAGATATTGCATGCCACGTTTTATTATTTTTCATTGTAAAATCTGTGATACAGTGGGGAAAAAAGGCATTACAAGTTCCATAGTATGCAAAAGAGTCAATATTGGACCAAGTCCCAGACATGGAGATACCAGTTTTTAATACGGAGCGGTCAGTCATTTATGAGCAAGAAATTTAATTATAACCTCATGGTATATGGGTCATAATTAAATTATGGCATTCATGGACGCAAACAAGAACGCAAGGGCGATAGGAGATTCTACAATGAATCTCACCATAAGCTCCACATTAGTGGAACCAATGGGGAAACGGGTCACGGAAAGCCAATCAGAACAAGGGAGGAGACCACAGAGAATCACCGTACAACACATTTGAAAACTTTTATTTCTATTGTTGCCATGACTTCAATCGTTGAGTAGGAAGTTCTATTATTCTTGTATGACTTCGATTTTAGAGTTGGCGTGACAATGTGATGTCACCAACTTTATTCTTGAAGTCTCCCTGTTAATTGTCGATGCAAAATGTTCTTTATGCGTTGTGTGTGAGAAAGTGCAGTCATGCGAAAATGTAAAGTCAGCGAAAAAATATGGTGCCTTTTGTGAGAAAGGTGCAATCAGCCGCATCGTTTGAAGCTTCAAGAGAAAAGTTATAGTTTTCACAATTTATTTGAAGAAATTAGTGAGTCTGGTTTTAAGTCAACAATAGGTCACTGTATCACATTCACCGTCTCAGTAAAATTATTTGTTCTACTAATTTTGATAACTGATAATTTTGTAAATATAAAATAATGATAAATTTAATCTTGAACAAGTTTAACGTAAAGAATATTTTAATAAATCTTAAATTGCCCAATTACTTCTCTTCATTTATGTAAGTGAAGGTAATTATGTATATTAATCCATATTAATTTCAGGTACATCGGGAAAGATAGTAAACTAAGTGAGTTATTGGGGCCATTGTAACTTTAATTGTAAAGAAAATTAATACTTACATATAATAAATCACCAATTTTATACACCACAAAATCTATGTTTATAAAAAATCAAAAATGATCCTGAAATAGCTTAAATACACATTAAGAAAAAAATATATTTTTGGAATTCATATTTGAAGCATAAAAGGAATATTCATAAGTCGTTGACAATTCCGCCCGACTCTAATTCACCAGTTACACACTTTTGCAGTTCTTATGTTATTCTCCGAAGATATTATCAAAATAAAGTACCCACATTTTGATACAGAATCCTTGAAAGTTTCTTGTAACATCAATGTAAATGTGGGGAACGAAACAAGATCTTATGTTGACGATAAATACTCTCATTCAATTAGCAGTTAAGGAAGTATTTCTTTTGTATAGTCGTGCATGGCAGAAAATAATTTTAAAGAAATGTAATGGCAATTTTTATTTTATAATAGTGACTTGTTATAAATTTCATCTACTTTGTTTTCATTTTTTTACCAATATAATCTTACATACATATGGTTACATATAAATCGTATACATTTTTTTTAAAGTACTATAAATTCGATCACAAAAATTGCGGTTTTTTGAAGAATTTACTCGTTAATTTAGCTGTATCTTAACATATTTTCATACCTTTATCATTATATTTTTGGAAATTGATTTAAAAATCTACATGTTACATTTTATAAACAAGACTATTATGAAGCCTCAATACAGTGATATGTAGTGTGTGCACTTCGTTTTCAATGGGCTATAAAATAATTCTACTTTCAACCACTTATTTTATGCAGTCAGGCGAATTTTCAAAAAACACGGAAGTGACATCTAGAGAATCGAAAGAGGAAATCTTTAGTAAAAATCCATGGGGCATCCAAAATTCAATACTGAATGCATATCTATCCTTATCTAAGTTATATCTATAGAGTAACTAGAAAAGAGATATTTTAAAGGAAAATTTAAATTTTTTAATCGGAATTTATATATTTAGAACCAGATGAAAGTCGAAAAACATTCCCAGAAAATCTGTGTATGCTGCAAAAAGCATTGTTCATATTTTCAACTTGTATTGAGTCAACAATTATTATATGGCATTTATTATCTTAGAAGGCTTTGGACTTCTTTAAATTTGATAATTTTTAATAACATTTGAAACAAAATTTGAAAACGGTGTATTTGTTCGTAAATTTTATCTTGCACCAACTACTGATACTAGCAGTAATAAAACTTTATACATGGTAAACAACTAAAAAATGTGCTTATTTAATAAGACACACAGTACAAACTGCTTATAATTATCAATAACTAGTAAAAAAAAATCCTCCATACAGGAAGTTCAATGAAAGTATTTCAACATGCTTAGATGGCATACTAGTGAGAATTCAAAATTTGCATTAATTTAATATTTAAAATATTCTTATTACACACTTTTGAACTTTCTTTAAAATATATTTCCTGAGAACTCATTATCTCTGTTTATTCATTGCCCTATCAAAATAAAACTCTTAAATACGAATTCTAAATGTAGCTGACGGCCATCATTTCCTAAATAAAACTTCATTACTCAGATTTATTGATCAAATTATCTGCATGACAGAAAGAAAATGAATTAATATAATGTAATTTTTTGTTTTATGTCCCTAAAGGTAATTGCTTTAATGTCCATTATTTCGATTTTCGTCTGGGAAGTTATAAGGATTGATTTTGAGTGCATCATTTAGGCACATCGCAATGTTTGACTTGGACTCATTTTTTCTACCAATATTTCATTCATTTTCTTCTTTATTTCCAGTTTTTAGACAGTAGTATATTTTGGGTAATACTCATTTAATACAACACATGATATCGTAATTAAAATGTGGTGTTTCTGCGACATTGTTTTACATTAGTAAAACGTTTATTGAAACGTTGGATTTAGAGGAAACGGCTGTATTTAAAGAAAGTATTAAAATATTCTAGAATAACTAGCTGAACCCATTGCATAGAGCATTATACACATTAAGAATTGGTATAATACCTTCTGGTAATGTTTGATTTCATGCAAAATGTTGTAATTAATAAAATCAGCCATAGATTTTTAGAACAATTATCTGCTGCTAGTGCATACATAATTATATCAATTGAAATTGATACAATGCCTTTTGGTGACATTGGATTTAAAGATCGTGGTTATGTTTGAAAAAAATTATCCAACGATTATTAGAAGAACTAGATGCACTCATTGTATAGAGCATTACACCAATTGTAAATTGGTATAACGTTTGATGGTAACGTTGGTTTTGAAGAACAAGACAGTCAATAATGAAAATGCAGAGAGGTTTTATTTTAACTACCTACACCCATTTAAAAAGTGCTGCAACTAAGAGTGGGCATCAACGAATGCATCAAACAATTTTTTCTGTACAACATCAAGCGTTCTGAGGAACTATATAGCTAGATAAACGTTGCCTGAAGAATTATATAACTTTTAAAATTTTGCATTACGTATCACATAATATACCGTGCCTAAACACAAACTGCAGAAAGTTTACACTTATTTTATGAAAGTTTTGTTTGAAATAAATACAAAAAATGAGGCAGTGGAATTCGTTTTTAGATTAGAAGTGTGAATTATATAAAGGACAGCTAATGTTCTGTAAGTAATGTCATTCGTGTTTAAATAAACATTTATATATAACATGACTCAAGGCTGTAACTGAGGACTCAAGACTTCACAATTACAGAGAAGTTGATTTCGATAAAACTGAGCTCAAAATTAAGCATCAACAGTAATTAAAATGTCTTATTCACCCCTTGCTTTCTACGATCCATAAAAAGTTTAAACATAATAACTTTCAATACTTCATTTTTAATCTTCGAAAAAAATAAGGTTAGAAATATGGAGGGCATTCCTTTGAACTTGTCAAGGAAATGTCTTAATTTTTCCTACAAATATTAATTTTGATTATAAAATTAGGGAGGATTATTCACAATACAATTACTATCTTGTATAATCAATAATATTCTTATGGTTACGAGTTGCAATAATTATACCAAATTTTAAGTTATTCTCTATATTTAATTAGGAGTTACCATCGTTAAAGTCAAAAATGTTCGCTAGATTCCATTTTGAAAACAGATGATTTCCATTCAAGAATGCATTCAATACGTGAAGACCATTCAAAACCTGCGTGTAGAACTTTTGATATACCCACAATACTTTTTTATTGCATATTCTATGTACAGTCGTTAAATTCAAATTCTTTAACTCAACGAATGTTAAACATGTATAGCTATATAAAAGGTAATTATTTTCATACTTTTGAACAGAGACATTACACTATGTTTTTAACTCGGCCACTTAAACGGTTGTTGTAAACCCTCGGGTCAGTCGAGTGGTCTGGATTTAAACTATGTTTTTAACGATGATTTTATTTTTTAAATAAATTTGTAGCACATTAAGCAATTTAATTTTAATAGGACTTTCTAAAAGCTCGGTTATTGAAATAAAAATAAAATATCAGTAAATACTATATTTCTAAGCATATTGATTATTTTGACATCTTTGATTCAGAAGTATCGTTTTCCTTTCGAAGTAAAATCGATTTCACTGAAGTGACAAATGATGCAATTCTAAAAGAGCATAAATATTCTTTCAGACAAAACTAAAGATGGCTTTACGTTTTCCTTTCGTAGAAGAGGATATTATTATTGAATCTGTTGGTAGAAATTGGGATAAAACAAAAGAGACTATTTGCATAATATTGTTCGAAAAGAGGTGAATATAACCATTAGTGGATTCAGTTCCAGTTTACTTTAGAAAAATCGATGAGATCTGCACTTTCACAATGATATTTTGATGAATAATTGTTTGTGCTTGGATATCCATGAAAATGATATAAAATTGAGATAAATATATTATTTTTAGTATGGCTTTTCATACACTAGTTTTGCAATTTGTGGTAAAAAATTATCTACAAAATTCTTTCCAAAGATGTGTTACAGACAGGTCGCAGCAAATGATGCATGCGTTTGGAAATTAACTTTTATATTTGAATTAATAACATTTAAAAGATTTAAACTTTTGGATGAGTATTGCATTTATTTAAACATTCTATAAAATTCAATGAGCTATATTTATGCGAATAAATCAAGCTATGTTTCTCGACATTTCTAAAAATTTTACAAAATATTATTTTTTTATTGTTTATCTTTTATATTTTCATAAAATTTTCCCTATGTGCATTATATTATATTAAACTTTTACAAACTACTTAAAATGTACCGAGTATTATATTAATGAAAAATCTTACTAGTATACAAAGTATAAATTATACAAAGTAATTTACTAAAGTTGTTCATAATCATATACTAAGTTCCTGATATTTCACATTCTAAAATAATAATTTTATTGCAGTTTAATGAAATATTTATATTTTAGAGATTTAGCACTATTGACGTATTTGAAATACTTGTAAATACCAATGAAATAATTACTGAATGTCCAGATGAAATTACAAGAAACTTACATGTATTAGTATGTAAAAAAAGAATAATCAATATTTTACAATTTTCCATTATTTTAGAACTATGTATTAGTCGTGTTTTAAAGATTACAGGTGTTCTAAGTGGATATAAAGTTTGTAAAATTAATCTGAATCTTTTCAGCAGTAAATAAATATTTCTTCCAAATTCATGCCCTATTACAAATGAAACATTCCTTTCATTTCTCTATTTGGAAAGCCATTTGTTTTTAATTAATGTCTATAATTTTATTTAGATTAAAAACTAAATTTGTTTCTATTTTCTAGTGAATTTACATCGAGTGAATTCTTTCCACTTGTACGATTTTTGCTGTTTTAGATATAAAAAATTGTCTAAAATAAATCATAATATTAAGTGTGGTAGTTTTATCTCATATTATAAAAATTAAATTCATTTTAGCTTTAATTTGAGGTATTTGTTATGTGAATATGTCTTTTTGTGATTTTACAGTAAATCGAATTTCTTTCAAAGCACTTCGTAACAACTAGCTTAGTTCAGTAGTAGGAATTTAACAATGTATCTATAGTTTGTCCTGGGATATAGATACTGTAATGAAAATGCAAAACATTTAATCTGAGATGATATCTCCAGAACAGGAAGTGAAAATCCTTAGTGAGCCTCAACCCCTTCCAGAATATGATGCTAAATCCATACCAGTCATTATTTAAGTTCTATCTATAGTCTAGCAAAAGAAATATATGTCTCAGGGATTTTTATTTTCAAACTGAAAATGGAACAGAAACTCTTTAGTAATCCTTTAGCGTTATCTAAATTATTTCGACAGCCAGTCTTAAGAAATTTATGTTTCAGGCAACATACATTTTTTTAAATGGAGAAAAGAAACAAAAGGAAATATTCTTACTTCCTGCAAAATTTGGAGCTGAATCCATATCAACCGTCATCTAAGATATATCTATAGCAGAATCGCAGAAACAGATGTTGCAAAAATATTTTGAAAAAAATGATAGAATGTCAAAATTTTAGCTATCAACTATCAAGATTAAAATTAAGAACTACATCATACTAAATACATGATCTTTTAAAAGTAATTTCAGCAAGAAATAAGATTTCATATAATGTTAGAACTTGCGTACATACTGTATAATTTTTGAGAAACTTAAGAGAAAAAAAAATCCATTTCTTAGAATATATTTTTATTATTTTGTTCGTAAATACATTTTAAGATATTATCAAGCTTTATACGTCTTAAATGATTACTTTCAATTGGTATTATGGATTTTCAAATATGTCTTGAAGCAAATGTAGTTTAAGATATCAAAGAGAATTATATGATTTTCTTGATTACCATCAATTGATAGTACGGCCTATCGTGTCTGTCTCGAAGCATTACTGACATCAAATAATATTTTATTAATTTCTGTCTGGAAAAGTTAAGTATCCTTTTCCCCAGGGTAACCATGTCTGAAACTGTTGGAAAATATCCGAAAGGAAGCAAAGATAAAAGGAAATATATATATTTGGAATTCCAGATGTTTTTGCCAGTCTTAAAATGAAATTCTATAAGTTCTGAAGACTTCCCAGAGTATGAAAACACTATTTATTTCACCCCCGCTCCTCGCGTTCTCATCGACTAGTAGTCACTAAATATGACATATACGCACATGTTGTACATCTACGGTATGATACACTGGTATTGCACACCAATAGTTTAGCACCTGTAGTAACACTTGTTGGCATGAAACATATATCAAAAATTGTAATTATTGCTTTTGAGAGTCAGATTTTAATTTTTTCAAAAATCATTTCATATCGCCATACATAATTCAAATTTTCAAAATTTTCGATTTTTTCGTTGATCTAGTAGCTGAAGCAGATCGAATGAGAACTTTTAGACTCTAGTGGAAGGGCTCGATCCTTTCAAAAAGTTATCTTGATTTATTAATTAATCCTTTGCACCATCACACTTAATTCGAATTTTAAAAATAGCAGATATTCTCGTAGACCCGAAGGATTTTAGGCAAATCGGATGAGACAAGGAGCATAATTCTAGCTAGAGTGTAATTTCTCGATAATTAAGCACAGTCGACAAAACTGGAGCCCTGTTGATTTTAAAGTATACAAATATTATGTAGACCAAAAAAAGTTCAAAATAAATTTTGAAAAAAAATATTAAAAGTCGAATTTTTAATAATGTTACATAAATAATCTTCATAAGTTTTCATTAGAAAACGAATGGCATAAGCTTTAGAACTCTCTCATAAATCGTTCTAAAGATATTTTACTTTATTTTAAATTAATTTATGAAGATAATTTTATGAAATTAAAAAGTATTAACTATCAAAATATGCTCGCTTCCATGTTATTTTTATTATGAGACAAATTTTTTACCATCATTTTCGAGGATCTTGTTTGTTCCATTCAAGAAAAAAAGTAACTCTGTATAATATTTTCCTATTTTGACGGCTGGCATTCGCCAAAAGTCATTTATTTGCATATAAGAAAAGTCCTTGTTACCGTATAATTATTACGTTTGCTGATAGATTTGGCGAGCTATTGCCAACTTGTTGACATTTTAAATAGTGACAACTTGACAAACAAAAAGAAAAAACGCCCTCTAAATTTGCAAAAATTATGCTAAATTAACAAAATGACACCACATTGATGAATCAATAATAAAATATTTTAATATATGGACTGTATTACTCACAGCTAATATTATCAATATTGATAAATGTCAAGTTGCATTTGTCTGAAATATAGTTTAATTGGAAATTTTTTTTCTAGAGTTTGCATCTAGAACAGCGCCAAATATACAATTCAATGTCAAAAACATTGTACCGTGGAATCTGTATCTGTAGGAAGAACCATGCGCTGGCCACATCATATTTATTTTTATATATGTTCTATTGAGAACGTGTTCAAGGTGCTTACACAATTCAATATGCATCATTATGAAATTAAAGTAAAACGCTTTATGACGAGCTTTATCTGTTATAGGAAAACTATTTAACAACACATAGATCCGTTATTGATAAGTATAGAAGCAGGAAAATGGTTTTATTGCAATGATAAAGATTTAATGGGTCGTAAATAATTTCGAAGGATAATCTCAATGTTGAGCTTTCTAACTGCTCAATAGCTTAAATATTGATCTAAGTCATAAAACATTTGAGTGAATTTATAAATACATTCAATGGGTTTTATCTTTCATAGCAGATAAAACTATTATTAGTAGGATCTTCTCTGTATGAAGTACAGAAAATGAAGCCCAAAAGGGTCCTAGTCTCTTTATCATGAATTTGCATGATACAGAAGAATGACGCCATGGGGCAGATTTAAGACACATATTAAGATTAGTTACTGTAGCGTATAAAAATATAATATTATTTAATGTAATTAATTATTGAAAGGTCGATAATAATATATTTTTATACATCACCGAAGTGATAACCCGCCATAGTTAATTGTGTCGCCCGGTGTTCCTGAAAATCCAACTTGATGAATAGACATCAAATATAAATTAATTTACATAAGTGACGAGACACAATTTTGCAAATTGTGTCTCGTCACTTATGAAAGTTTTTTAAAACATTTTTATTATTATTCTACTGAATTTGCTCATCATTAACTTTATCACTAAATAGAATTTACAAAATTCATCAGTGATTAACACACTAGTTAGAGGAAAGTATTGTATATAGAGCTGGTTCTTTTGTGATACAATATGGAAATATTATTAATTTAGAAAATTAGCTGCTGACTTAAGGTCACCCTGCAAAATACTTCCTCACATATTTATGCAAATTGTTGCCTGGGTCATCTTTGATGCCTCTCGTTGGACTTGGACTCTTTTTTCCGGTCATATTGGCCCTTTCTGCTGCCACTGTGAACATAACATTTTTAGGAGCATTTGCTTTCACATATTAACGATACGGCATTTTAAATAACAGGAGAAAACATCGACATATGAAAGTCATCAAGCATAAAACGTACTCCAAGACATAGCAGCATATTTTTCAGATTCGATCATAGGAATAATTTCAAAATTGACAACAACATCTTTCTTTACAACATCCACGCGTAATTCGTGATACTAATGTAAATTGAAATGTAATGATCATTTTCACAAACTGTTGTACTGTGTATACTGTGTTTTCTCTATTTCTTCTCATTGGCTTTGGTGACTCGTTCTCCCATAGGTTCCACTCCTGTGGGTGGAGCTTATGTTAAGCTTCATTGGATCATCTCCTCTGCTTTGTAGCCTTGTTGCATCACGAAGTCCGCGTGCTACGAGGTCAAAATTCAATAGCTTAGACAGTAAACTACTGTCCGCCCCATCATAAAAACTGCCTTCTCATTCCTTGGTGCCAGCCTGTTAGTTTTTGCATCTGTAGACAAATGTATGCTTTCTATTCGTAATGCTTTTTATTTGTAATGACTTTTATTCGCAATGTACCACACTTATATATAATTTAAACTAAAACTACATCAATGTAAATGATCTACAATAGTATATAGTTTTTGACTAAAGAATTGTTTAACCTCAGGTTTAAAATCACATAAAAAAGAAAAAAAACCTTGCTATATATTTTACGGTATTTTAAGTGGTAGTCTACGGATAAATTTGGAATACTTTGTTGTCTGAATCAAATTCATGAACTCTAGAAATCAGAATACAAATGTGAAATGAAATGATTTCGCAAAATGTAAAAAAAAAGTAAAATGTTTCGATAAAATGTAAAAGTAAACGGTATAAAAATATGTTACAAAAATTTTTCGACAATACCAAATCTTAAATGAAGGCATTCAAATATCGTGAAATCCTCAAAAACAATTGCTTCGAAGTGTTTTGTTTCTTATTAATATTTACTTGAAAATATATTGTGGAGTACTTTTGTAAACATGTTTACCGAAAGCAATTGCTTTACCATTTTCTGAATGCTGTTTGTCATTTATATAAATACTTTAAATGTAGAAAAGTAGGAAGTAAAACATTATTTTGCAAACAAATTTATTGCTGCTGTTAGGTATTTCAATATATATAGGAACCTCATTAACACAGTACGCTTAAAGCTAATTACATTTAACGCGAACTGCTTTTAATTCCCCGACAAGTTTCAAATCACCAGTTGATAAGGGATAACGGGAATTACCTTTAATATGCACATATTTTAGTTCCCTTTGTGGTTCGTGCTAACGAATTTCTACCGTATTAAAATATTTGTAAATATTAAGCTGTACATTTGTTCTACTCATATTTTTGTTAACAAAAATTATGTAAATACATAGGTTTTCAGTGTATATTCGATTAAAAAATTTTCAATTTAAAAAATTATTTTGAATTTCTTTTCATTATTTAGCAGTTATTAAACGTATTTATATAATAATTATCGAACGTGTTTTTGTCTTTTCAGAAAAACCAGAATCACCTTGATTACCTAGAATGCACCCTGCATACTTATAGCATCAAACATAGGACTAAACGAAGCGAAGAAAATAGGATTTTAAGAAATGTATTTCCAAATCCCTCAAAATCTCCTAGGTGACCTAAAAGGCATCTGTACAGTTACAACATCAACCATAGGACTGAACGTAATGAAATGAAGAAAATGAATGTTTTAAAATATCTTTCCAGACCCTACAAAATCGCATTGTGACGCATTGTGAGAGCACCCTGCATATTTATAACGTAAACCATAGGACTGATCCTAACAAATCGACAAAATTGAGATATTTATAAATGCATTTCCAGACCCTACAGAATACCTTCGGTGACCTAGAAAGCACCCTAAACGTTTATAGCATTAACCATACAACTGAATCTAACTAAGGCTTAGTTAGGTACTTAAAAATATATTTTCTTATTTTTTAAGGGTTTTGATAATAAATTATTAATTTTTTCGTATGGAACTGGAGAGCCGCAACTTTACATCAAAAGAGCCGCTTGCGGCTCGCGAGCCGCAGGTTGCCGACCCCTGCCCTAGCTAGGCCAGGGGTCGGCAACCTATTGAAACGGAAGAGCCAAAAGTTACAATTTACAAAATTTCCAGTTTTTAAAGCGACACTAAAATTTTTCGTTTCAATATTATAGTATTTGCTTATATATATTTGATTTTTGATTTAAAATAAACGGCTTTAAATACGGAATAATATTTATTCATATAAAAACACAAATATAGATAGTTACAGCAATAGGGGCATTGGCGCATTGGTGGTTGGTCGTGTGGTCAGGGTCATCAATCATTCAATCAATCAATAGGAGCATTGGCTTTGCATGCCTTTTGAAAGTTTGATTAAATCTGGCTTATAACTTGTTGTTTTAAGTTTCAAGCACGACTCTAGATTTTTATTTGCTAGTTGACTTCTAACTTTACTTTTTATCATATTCATGCAAGAGAACGCTTGCTCGCACGAATATGTTGATCGTCAGCACTCCATATGCCAACTTCTTCACCTAACTGTAGCATTCTTGAAGACTATTCCATGCGCCGAATATGAGGGCCTCAACTCGTGGGATTTCTTTTAGAATTTATTTCCACTTGTGCTGCGCGATGTGCATGCATTTCTGGACCTCCAACTCTTCCAACTGGCTCTTGAGTTCTGTGAACTTGCCACTCCACAGCTTTTCAAATCTAGCAATTGTGTTTGGAGCGATCGAGCGTCAATTCTAAATGGCTCGATGTTGATCTTATTTGTATTTGTGTTGAGAGGATTTACTATGAACGCGAGAGTACTTTTGTTTGTTTTGAATTGCTCGAATCTCTCAGCGAATCCATCCTTCATGTTTTTTAAAGCTATGTTGAAGTAATTCGTGTCAATAGTTGCATTGGTCTCATCGCGATATTGCTTCAGATTTTTAAAATGAAATAATTTACCGCTCTCCATGTCTTCAAAAAGAAGTAATTTTTTTCGAAACAAACTACTTCTTCAAGCAAGGCGTAGGCTGGGTTGCCCTTTTTGCAGTTTTGGATTTAATTCATTTAGTTTCATTGTGGTATCTACCATGAAGTTGAATTTTTGCAGCCATTTGTCTTCTTCCAATTCGGGATGGTCAATGCTTTTTTCATTGAAGAATGTTTTTATTTCACTCAAGCACAAAGCCAAACGTTGCAATACGTTACCTCTGGAAAGCCATCGCACTTTATTGTGCAGAAGTGGGTCAGAAAACTGGCTATCTATTTCTTCAAGGAAATCTTTAAACTGGCGATGGTAGAGTTCTTTTGCCAAGATGCTGTTAATAATCTTAATTACCAAGTTCATGACCTAAACTATTTCGGCTGGAAATGTTTGGGCACAAAGCGCTTCTTGATGAATTATGCAGTGTAACGTTAGAAATTCTTGGTTTATTTTTTTCTGAAGAATTGATGTTACCCCTCTATGTATTCCTGTCATACTTCTGGCTCCATCAGTTGCTATAGAAACGATTTTATTTATATCGATTCCATTGTCTTCCAGGCATTTTTGCACAGCATTTGCTATATCTTCTCCACGAGTTTGCCCCGAGAGCGGTAGCAATCCTAGCAGTTCTTCTTTTTGATCTTGGGCCGACATATACCTGACAAAAAGGGTAACTTGTGCCGTGTCTTTTTTGTCGCAAGACTCATCTATAGCAAGTGATAAGGCAGAAGCCAGTTGAATGTTTTCCACTTGCATATGTGCTATATTTGAAGACATTTTAGCAGTTCCATCTTGTACTGTTTTAGCAGATAATGGCAAATCTTTGATTTTTTTCATGATTTCTGCTTTGTTTTTAAAATCACAAAACAGTTCTTCAGATGCACGTATAAAACTATCTTTGACGTACTCACCATCTGTGAATGGTTTTCCTCTTTTGCAATTTCTAATGATACTGCAAAGCTTGCCAGATTTACATTATTGGAAGATTGCGCCCACTTACTTATCATGGAACTTGACTGTTGTTGTTGTTTTTTTTTGGAGCTCTTCAACAGCTTTTTTTCGTGCGTCAACGGTTGGATATTTACCTGCAAACTGGGTATGTTTTGTAGTGAAGTGTCTCTCCAAATTTGACTTCTTATTGTGTGCGAGTTTTTCGTGGCAAATGAGACAAGTCGGAAGGCCATCTGTGTTGCATATGAATGCAAACGACTCCGTCCAATCCTGATTGAATTCTCGGTTTTCTTCTTCAGTTCTTCTCTTTTTTGTACCAGATGCCATGCTGGCGGTAGAGCTGAAAAAATTATTTTTTTTAAATTTAACTTAGCTATCTAAAACGGCAAACAATTTATTTACCATTATTACTTAGTTAACACGATCCTCAGATATGTAATCCAATTCAGTTACTGATTTTATTACATCATACGTGTACATACCTTTGAGAAGATAATTCGCTTCTAAATCGTATTCTTCTTGAAACAACAAGCGAATAGACACGCAAAGACCGCAAGCGATTAAATTAACACATATGCAACGTAACGTCGACCGCGCTATCCGAGGATGACTGACTGAGAACACGTCTAGAGTCTAGACGGTGACTGTTTGGATGAGACGGAAATGGAATGCAATTGGCTGAAAGATAAACATGGTCACGGAGTCTCATCTCTAAGAACAAAACAATAGTTCAAATTTATCTCATTACCGTCATGTTAAGCGTAGCGATTTATAATTAACGATTATGAAAATGGAAGCTATTGAGAAATTAGGTACTTAAAAATATATTTTCTTATTTTTTAAGGGTTTTGATAATAAATTATTAATTTTTTCGTGTGGAACTGGAGAGCCGCAACTTTACATCAAAAGAGCCGCTTGCTGCTCGCGAGCCGCAGGTTGCCGACCCCTGAACTAAGCGAATAAAATGTAGATTTCAGATATTTCTTTCCAGACCATACATAATTCCCTTGCTGGCCTAGAAAGCACCGTGCACACTTATAGCATCAACGATGTGACTGAACCTAACGGTGCGACAAAATGAGGGATTTATAAATGTATTTCAAGACCTTCCAGGATACTCTTGGTGACCTAAAAGCACCCTGCACAGTTATAGCATCAACCATAGGACTGGACCAAACGAAACGAAGAAAACAATAGTTTAAGAAATGTCTTTCCAGATCCCCAGAATCCCCTAGATGACCCGAAAAGCACCTGTAAAATTATAGTATCAACCATATGATTGTAACTAATCAAGCGAAGAAAATGAGGGAGTTACAAATGTATTTCCAGATCCTACAGAATCCCCTTGGTGGCCTAGAAAGCACCCCTACACACTTATAACATTAACCATGTGACTGAACCAACAAAACGAAGAAAATATGGGGTTTCCGAAATTTATTTCCAGACCCTACAGAATACCCCTGGTGATCTAAAAAGCATCCTGCACATTTATACCATCAACCATACGACTGAACTTAACGAATCGGCAGAAATGAGGGATTTAGAGATGTCTTTACAGACCCTACAGAATTCTCTTGGTAACCTAGAAAGCACCCTAAACATTTACATCATTTACAATAGGACTGACTGAATCTAACAAAGCGAACAAAATTAGGTTTTAGAAATGCATTTCCAGACCCTCAAGAATCCCCTATGAAAACCAAGAAAACATAATATTTCCAACCTATACTGATGACCACGGTAAAGAAACAAGCGAAACCGTAATTCTCCCTCAGGGAGTGGAGAAAATAAGTCTTGAAAAATCATGCATACCATTCAAAAGTTCCCCAGGGACATAGAATGTTAAAGGTTTGCACAATTATAGTATCGATTATGGCATGGAACCTAACTGTTTAATTCAAACGACTAATTTCAATACGAAGAGCCATAAATTGCCAAACAACTAGAAAATTATCTTTTGAGTCCTTCAAATGTTAAAATTGTTTTTTACCTATAAAATAACCATTCTCTGCCTTTTTACCTCACTTTGGTCGAAAATTAAAATTCGTGATTTGTCATGATCTAGAACTTGATTAGCTCAAACTATGTACAAACTTATATTCAAATCGGTTGTGTTTTACTATCTTAATCATACATACGCACACAATCAGATTTTGAGGACGTATTAGGGTAGCCAACTATGCTTAGACTATTATCGATTCAACAAAACTAAACTTCTTAGAAAGTTGCAGCTAATTTGTAACAGAGTTAACTCATCTGCCTACAAAAAGTAAAAGTTCCTAACTATGTTATAATTTATGTATAATCTGCAAACGTGTCAATGTGTAGTTTATCATCGGGAATATTTTAAGTGAGTAGTTTATAACTTGAAATAGTTTAAATGTGTAATTTATAGTCTACGGTACAAAAAAGTTGCTTAAAACTATATTTAAAGACATTAAGATAGTAAAATATGAACTTTGAAAATTGCAACTTTGAGACATTTGTAAAAAAACATTGGCTCTCTTATAAAGGATAAACACAATCTAAACTGTGAGACGTATCAGTGCTTTTACCACCGTATTTCGAAATTACACACAGGATGTGATAATCTTCAACATTCTTTAAATCGTTTAAGAATAAAAGGAATGATGCTAGTGATTATAACATCTGTAGTAGAGCTGTTTGCTTCTAAAAGCTCGTTACGGACTGCAGGTTTTCGTTCTCGTAATAAACAGATATATGCGATATGGCAGTTCATAAAGGCTGTAGTCAGTTTTATATATTTAAATGTTCTTTAATAAATACTTATGAACTTTGTATGAGAAGAATAATTTTCTCTAAATATAGTTCGCCATGAATGAAAATTATGGTCAGAGAAATAAATTGTGAAAAGAATAATTTCAAAAGGGCGAGCTTATGGCCAGATTAACTTTTAGCACCAAGAATTAAAGCACTTGGTTAAAAACAGAATCAACAGCTAACTTGCCTGATACTGTCACACCTTTTATTTCAGTTTTTAATTTTTTTGTTATTTTATACAGATATTTGGGCGAATTCCCATATAAACATTTGCATTAGTTGTGGTTTATCAACGTTATCTATTGAGGTGGCTGTATTTTATATAAAATATGATGTGGCAGCGCATGACTTTCACTACATAATGCAATGGATTTACTTCTTTTACAGCGAAATAATTGCAAACAATAGTTATATCACAATGTGTTTGGTGTTGAATTGAAATCACCTAAATTGAAACTTGGAGATTTTAACAACTTACTATTTCATACAGAATGATTTATTATACTCATGCGTAAAACATTCATCAAAGAAATTGACATAAAACTGATATCACAGGAAATAAATATGTTTGCATAAAATACGATGTGGCACACGCATACACGATACAGCACATGCATAATGTGCTGACCACATAGTTTCGCTTTACTTCTTTTATAGCGAAATAAAAGCGCACAAGATCCACAGCACAATATTTTTGGTAATGAATGAATAGCACTTAAATCAAAATTGGGCGATTTTAGCAACTTATTATTGCTCATTTCTATTCACGAGCAAAACTTTTTTCTAAGTACAATTCAAATTAAATTATTATCACATGAAATAAATAAGTATTGACGAATCTTTCGTCAAAGTACAAAACTTACAAAAGCAACTTTTCACTAAAATATGGGAACGAACTACAGTCTGGTAAAATACATATTAATTAAAATTATTAATTAAAATTAAAAATTAAAAGTATTAATTAAAATTAAAAATAAGGTGCAATATCTCGGGAAAGGCGTATTGAAGTTATTAGCGTTTTGAAGTTTGTGACTTTTGCTTTAGAATGAAAAGTTAGGTTTAAAATGATTATCCTATCATTATTAAAGATAATGAATTTTAATGATTTTTTTTTCAAAAACTATTAAATTTCAAGAATTGAAGGGCTGTGGTCTTTCGAACATTTGATTACATTTACATTCATCAGGATTTCAGTACTTACGGATTGCAATAATCGTAAAGAAATTCATTCAAGAGCTCCATTCGTTTGCGAGATATCGTATCCATAGACTCACTGGCATATATACACACATATATACACACTATATATCACATATATACACACATATATACAGATATATATACACACTATATATCACATATATACACACATATATACACACTAACATATACATTCTAACATACCCAAACTAAAATATAAACAGACTATCAAACATACACACTAACATACATACACACACTAACATACATACACACACTAACATACATACACACAACTAACATACATACACATACTAACATACATACATACACATACTAACATACACACATTCATAATATCAGCACTTCAAAAAAAGTTCGATTTGAGTTCAGGGATGCTTAAAAGTGCATTTCTTGCGAAAACTTGAATTTGTATTTTTAACGCCGTCAGAATACATTCATTATAGATTACCGTATACATGTAGGGAGAGAAATTAAGGGAAAACGTGCCATGCTTTATGATTCATTAAAACTACGATGTAAATTAAATTTAAACATACCAAATAATTCAACAACTTTCCATTGCGAAGGGTGATATCTAACGTGCTTTACAGCCTTTTACATTCATAATCACAAAGGCAAGTGATTAAAAAATCAATATAATCTAAGATGCGAACAGAGCTGTTAGCAATTCATGAAACTTTTCAATTGAGTTATTTGCAATTTGAATACTGTCTTTATAAGAACAGAGGAATAAATTCTGCATTACTCCCTTACGGCCTATTGACTGTATTTTAATTTATTTATCATGAAATGGAGAAATATATGATCTTAAAATAGTTTCCCATGATTCAGAAAACACGTCTATAAGGAATTTCTAACTCTTTGCCAGACGAACTTAGTATATCGATCAACATGCATGGACCGATTCAGTGCGTTTTAACTCTTTAACGTGAAATAATCAATGCCCTCTTTTGCAGAAAAAACATTTTGCAATATGCCACAATTTTGCAAACCCCCGCGGTGTCCGATGAAGTTAGTTATAAATTAAATGGAATTTAATTTGCTTCTCATAGAAGAGCTTGTTGGATTTGTCTGAAAACTTTCATTGGAAAACGTAATTGCGATGTACGCATATTATTAATATTCCAATCAATTCCATAGAATCATATTATCTTATATAAAACAAAAGAGCGTGAATGTGACTTATGCATTTAATGTGTGTTGAGTTTTTAAAGCAAATATTTATTAATTCTTGTTGTTGAAGGCCAATTAAGTTATTTAGAATGCCTAGATTGAATATTGGCCAGAAATACAATCGGTTAATTAACTTTAAGACCGGTCAAATAATGACCCTCAGGATGCTTTGTGGTGATCTCCAAGTATAGGGGTGCATGTGTCCAATGATGTAGCAGCAAATGGTTGAAATAAGGTACCCAGAACCATTAAGCTGGGACAGGAGGATGTAGGGCCAGTTGTCATCGTACTAATTGTTTAAATACCGGGCAGTTTCTAGCTACTACTATAGTCATTTATCGACCATCAGACAATAGGTGATACATTCCAACAGTCAGTCCATCACCCATCATAAGATTTCCAATCGTCTTCCGAAATTAGGATTTTATACTCATTGTCCATTGTGCTGCTTGTCGCGATCTCTAATTTATTGTTGATAGGGCTTAGTTTGGCACCGTTCCCAAGTGACCTAGGATGCATAGCGGTACCAAGTTGTCTTCAGTGACGAATTACTCTTTAGCTAACAAGGTAATCCATTTAATTATGTCGAACAGCTTACAATTTAAACACACAGAGTTTTTGTAATGTGCTCGATCAGTTACGATAACCATTCCATTCTAGTATGTATTGCAGGCAACTTCACAGCTCGACGATAGATTCCTTAGATAGAATATATAGATGCACATTTCATACTTGGTATGAATAACATCTTATTTAAGCAAGCATCGCGTTACCTTAACTTGTCAACTCATCTTATATATTACCAATACAAAATGTCTGGAACTGCAAATAGCGTTCATTATAATTACACAACTACCGCAGACCACAAAAAATGAATTTCAGTTATGAAAGCATGGTGAGTAGTTTCCCAAGACTGCATCTGTATGGTTCTATGCCACTTCAGGTTGCGAAATTAATCGATAAAACGAGAGGATCGATTTCCTGTTAGTATGATCAAGTAAGCCAAAATTTTTAAATAATAAATCATTTCTTTTGCTCTGAAAATATTATTAATTCATATCTACCAACTACATTTCACTTACTTACATTTATTCACTACTTACATTTCACAAGTTTCAAACGAATGACATTTACCTTCTTCGTGTTGCAATTTAAACTTACGTGGGTGTAGAACCCAGCCAATTTCTGCATGGTACGGCACACTCTCTTGCTTCCCCGGCTATACATTAAGTTGCCATAAGCCCTACGGTGGGTCGTGTGGTCTGGGCCTTCAACACTCTCATGCTCCTGGCCGTCCAAATAGATGCTCTATGTCCTTGAATGAGTAGGACTGTCTGGATCTTCAACACTCTCTTGCTTATCATAAAGTGAAATCTAAGCACTTTCTGCCAATGGGCATATCCTTATAGACATCTCTAAGATGAAGAGCACTAAAAAGCACAACAGAAAATGTTCATGGACTTTAATTACTGTAACAGAAGGCGAATCTAAAACTAATAAATGGTAATCCTAAACTTATAAATGATAAATTTTTATTTAAAATTAATATGCTCTCCATACATTGAAATCGCAGAGAAAAATAAGTAAATATATACGCTTTTTTGTCATAATGTGTTCTTATTCATAAAGCTTTCATCTATATCACTAGTATTACCTCGCATTTCTTGCTGCCTACAATTACGACAGTTATCATTTTTACCGTTTACCTGAAATTGTACTGCATATTACTCTGGACTGCACTTTAGTGGCATCATGATGTATATTTATGTAAGTAGCTATGTTAGAATATTGGAGAGGAGAAAATAGTAGAGGAAAAGGTGGTAATATAGACCCCCACTTTGTTTTTTGTAAGTGCGACTACATTTTAAACTAATTTCACTCGTTTTGGGAATGGTCGGTCGCATATGCTAATCAGCTATGACCACAACAGGAGAAATAATTTTTAAAATATTTACAGTAACCTCCATAATGCGATTACCAAAAAAAAGTTAAATCAACCTTTTTTTTAAAGTTTGGGTATTATGGATCCAATTAAATAGTCACGGTTTATTCGTCAAAAATGAACTTCATTATTGGAAAAACATAAATTATTTAGAAACGTTGCAAATATAAATTTATTTCTCGGCACCAGCACATTCACTGTGTGCTCATAATTTACACATCACACACATCACCCATAGTTCTCCGTGGCAGTCATCAGTAAACGCTGAGTCACACTGGGGTTCAGAAGGGTGTGGAGTACAGTCACATCTTCCACGTTGTCTTCCCAGCTGAGCCTCCTTGGTTTCCAGCTGAGATCCAGCTGTTTTCTAGTTGATCCATATTACCAGCAACACCATGTTGAAAATATCACATCGCTACTCCCAAACCTAATCAAAAAGTTGAAGTCTGGTTTCGACATATTATCGTCTAGCTAGTGTAGTTCAAGGTATGACATCGAAATCTGCGCATTGTGCAACATAAATACCCATAAAACTTGTATATCACTTACCTTGCTAAACATTCACGAATAGGATGAAATTACCAAAGCTCACAACACAAATGCTCATTCCATAATGTACGGCAATGGCGATCTCTTATCTCAGGGGGGGGGGGGGGGGTTAGAGTTAATTTACTCATCCACGCCACAAGAGTGAGCCTCGTTCCGGCTGAGGCACACAGGGATCCATAAAACCTACAGTGTCCATATTGCCACCTTTCCCTCTACTATGTCATGGACAGTAATCGTCAGACACGCTGTATCTTACCAATTAAGAAATGGCCAGGTAATACCCCCTCCCCCCAACTATCCAGCATATTTCCAATAGTAAAGTACAGATAGGAAAATAACTGAAGTTTACCTCTGTCGGAAAATCAAAATAATATATTTCTGCATAATAACATGTTGATGCTCATCCTACAAATACATACGGATAATAAAATGATATGTTCTAATAAATATATTTTTTGCTTACTTCATTTTTATCTTTCGCACACATTTTTTTAAATAGATATAATACCTTCTTACATTTAAATATAGAAGTAATCAGAATTAGACTTGAAATACAATATATAAAATATACCAAAAACTGATGTTATTTTTATATTTATGTTTGTATTTTGTCTGATTTTATAACTTTATACTTACACATCTTTCAACGTTTTGATGAGCTATTACGGTCTCAAATTTTCTAGAATGCAATTCATACATTCCCAGTATCATTATCTCGATATCTCTAGAAGCGCAACGAGTTAAGATTCCTTGGTTTAAAATTAGAAATTCTGCGTTTAAAGTTACAAATATTGTTATCATTATAAGTATGTAGCAACGGAAAAGTGGAGTAAGTTCGGTCATCTTAATTATAACTACATATTACGGTAATAATTACCTTTCTCCTAGTTTCATAACATTTACATAATATCATTATTAGGAATACTTTATATTTAACTACTGTTTATGACGTTACTGCACCATTTATTATGTAATATGAAGCATTTCTATATAAAAATTGATGGCTTGTTAATTAATGCAATAAAAAAAAATTCCTAAAATGCATTCTCTATTCTCTCATGTTTCCTTTTACCCGTTATAATACTAATTGTTTAGTACTAAGTTATACTTTTAAACACACGAATTATAATTTGAAATTTTAATACTTAATTAACAACTTAGTAGTGAATCGCAAGATGAAAAAACATATTGAGAAAAGTAAGGTTCTAAGAGAGTACTAGGATGCCTACAGAATTGTATAATATCGTTGATCACTGTATAACATCACAGATCACTTCTTAGAATGAAGTGAGGTTCTAAATTTAATTTAACGGACACATTTGAAAGTAACGAATTTGAAAACTCACAGTGTTACAAATACTTTTAATACTATATTTTTAAACAATAATATATCTATATTAATTATTATTGGCGGGCCATGAATATATAAAACAAATAAAACAGAAAACGTCTTAGCAAATGTCATTTTATAAACACTATTTATTTTCACCATTATAACTGTTAAGCATTTTTATATATTTATTGCCATTTATCTGAAATGCAGAATTAAATTATGGATATGGAATAGATAAGATTTATGTGCAATTTTTTGTTTTATGTGTACCTAAGACACCATTTAAGGTCCAGTTCTTGACCCATTATTGACTGAGTTAAAAGGTTAATTACTTTCCTTATATTCATAATGTATAAGGGAAGTATTGTGACTGGGTCAAAAAATTTCAAAAATCAAAACTGCTGATAAAGTTACGCAAATAGACATTTCTTATGTAGTTTTTCATTAGAAAATGATTGACATAAATTTTAGAACGCTAACATGAACCGTTCTCGAGATATTGCACATTTTTCAAAAAATTATCAAAAAGTCATATAAAAAAAATATATTTCCTATTGAGAAACATATTCACTTTTCATATGTAATACCATGCGTTAAATTTGGTGACATTATTCTCGTGGATCTAGCTCGTTCCATTCATGAAAAAAGATATTTTGAGTTTTACTTTTGTATTTGAAAGCCAATAGTCATTTATCTGCTGTAAGAATAACTTATTTCTTCATCCATAACGCTTGGCGAAATTTTGGCGATTAATTTGGTGGAATATCACCAACTTGGCGACTTTTTAAATGTTGCTAAATTAACGAAAAACTCGCCAAATGGATGAAAATGACGCTAAATCAATAATGATTTACTGTTGATGACGACATGGAAAATGACGACTCATTGACGAAAATTCAATATCTTGGAAAGAATATAAATATCTACTATAAAAATAATATATTTTTCTTTACTGTAAAAGTAGTAAATTCATTGCATTATATAAGGAAAGTCATGTGCTGCCCACATCAGATTTTTTTTGTCCTGCATTGAGACAGGTTTAATTTTCTTGGATTATACCAAAATTTAAGAGCTGATCGCATGGGATCTTTAAGCAACGACGAGTGCTCAGAGTGGCGATGAAAGAAGTGATACCCTTCATAGTAAGTTGGCCACTCTGCTGTGTAAAACAAAGCTGGTTATTATTGGGGCTCGGCAATTAAATATCTTACTCTCATAGGAAGTAAATGGGATAGAGTCGGAGGTATAGACATTTGACGATCCGTTTAGAGAGATTTCTCGGGCAAAATGCTATGTTGGTTGGGCCGTGTGTGAGGTCTAAACAACCTGCTGATTATTATTTCCCTCAGTTTGCATTATAATTTATATTCGTGTAAAGAAACCATTCTAACTGGTTAGGTTGATAGACCAATCACTGAGATAATCGGCATTTTCTGTATTCCTAAGGTAGAATAGAAATACATTTCGGATCGTGAGAGATTCAGTAAAAAGGGGAAGGATTCTAGTAAGAGTTTGGACGGGAGTCAGCTAAACTGAAGCAAAAGGCACAATGATAGATTTGGAGGAGTTCGGAAGTTGGCCGGCAGACTAGTGGAAAGAAACTCCTTTTGATACAACGATGACAAGTAAGAGTCTAGTATTCGGAGTGTGACCGCAATACGGGACGAGATAAACGAATGCCAGTGGCAAGCATATAAGCTTTAGAACTCATCTCCATTGAAGAATTATCACCAGTCTAGTATATTGCAGTAGTTTGTATATTTGTAATTAATTCTGGGCATGTACAATAACAATTGTTATATATGCTGTCAGTTGCTTTAAACAGAAACCTACTGAAATTTCTGTGAAGTCCCCAATAAACTGGGTTTGATTTTAAGCAATATCTTCCTGTGTTATTGCCCTTGGACCGAAAGGTCGAAATATCAAGTACTCTAAGTTTGAGTTAAATCACTTTTGACAGATTTAGTAAAAATCCACTACAAAGACATATGAAGAGGATAACGATACATATGGTCTTTATGCAGATAGCAGTAAAACAGTACTTAAGTGCTTCAACAATTTCACAAAACAACCGACAAATGCCATTTGACATTGACGAATTTCATTTCACAACACATTGACAAAATTGACGGCTCAATGCAGATCGTATCACATCAACTGCTCTCCAGCTGAGTGATAACTCTTTTATATACTCTCTATAAACATTTCTGAAAATCTCTCGTATCTCATAGAATACTGATTACATAACGATGCTTTACGAACTTTCAAAATGTCGTCAAATATTTCCAATATGGCGATATATCGCCAAATCTGGTATCTCTTCTTCGAACTTCGGTATATGGCAACCCTTGATTCACGTCATAGAAAAATATGCATGCACGGGTTTTTTCACTATCAAGTTTTAAAAGAGATTTCAATGAAAACATTTTGCACGTTCACAACTATACTTAAACTCATCTATTCAGTAGTAAAAATGAATTATTCATTAAATATTTAGTACAAACACTAAAATATATTCTTTTAATTTATATATCATGTTAAATTTATTTAACATTTCTCAATATATACATAAACATTATCTTAATGCTGATTGATCAAAATTCGCAATTCTTAGTGAAAAAGCATTTATGTTAGAATTGTTTCAAATTAAAGGAAAACTCCCTTTCCAAAGTTGTGTGCTTTCAGTCGAAAATATTCGATACCATAAGAGTTCTTGGAAGAGTCATTCAAACTTTGTTGAGGCTGCTTATGTAGAAAATAGTGAAATAGCGCTCACAATTTATTTCAAACACAAGAGCGATTTTGATATCGCTTGAGGCATGATTTTATTTGAAATCCTTTCATGCATACGATCGAGGCGTTTAGGGAACAAGGTAGATGTAGCATACTGTGCTCTATATATCCTACGCTGAATAAGGAAATTTGAAAATTCTGCTGCATTGAGCTGTAAACCAGAAAATCTAACCGCATTTCTATTTCATTAGATTTAATATTTAACTTTAAACAAAATAACGAGGGCATATCTAGTATATCAATGTAGTTCAGGTATTTAGGTAACATAAGTATTTAATGATGGAATAAAATACATTTAAGTTAGATACCGATAATTTGAGTTATATACCGATAATTTAAGGTAATTATTATCTCCAGGAAACGATGGAATTATTACTTTCCTTATATATATAATGTATAAGGAAAGTATTGTGACGGGGTTGAAAATTCGAATTCGAGTTTTCAACGGGAGAACAACACGTTTCGAGCATCCCTTATTACGAATCGAACATTTTTGAGGTGACGTCTGTGTGTATGTGTATGTGTGACAGTATGTGTGTGTGTGTGTGTAAGTATATGTGTGAGTGTGTCAAAGTGTGTGTGTGAAAGTATGTGTGTGTGTGTGAATGTGTGTGTGTGTATGTGTGCGTCAGTGAGACTGTGGAGACGATATCTCACGAACGAATGGAGCGATTTGAAAGAAATTTGGTACAAAAATCACAATCCGTGAATACTGGAAGCCCATTGTTTTAAAACACAATTGAATGTACAGAACCTCCCCAAAATTCTGAGTGAAATATGGAAAAAATCATAAAAAATCAAAACCTTTAATAATGTTACACAGATAAACATTTCTCATGTAATCTTTCCTTAGAAAAATATTGACTTAAACTTTAGAACGCTACCGTGAACCGTTCTCGAGATATTGGACATTTTTCAAATAAATTTACCAAAAAATCCCATAAATGAAAAAAAATATTAACTGTTAAGAAATATGTTTACTTTTCATATGTAATATCATGAGATAAATTTGGTGATACCATTCTCGCGGATCTCGCGGCGAGATTTTGGCGACGAATTCAGCGGAATGTCGCCAACTTGGCGGCATTTGTAAATGTTGCCAAATTATCGAAAATCTCGCCAAATGGGTAAAAATTGCAATGGATAAAAATGTCACTAAATCAATGAAAATGACGACTAATTGAAGAAAAATCATTATCTTGGAAAGAATATAAATAACTAATAAAACAATAACTTTTTTTTAAGTGTAAAAGTAGTAAATTCATTGCATTATATGAGGAAAGTCATGTGCTGCCCACATCAGATTTTTAAATGTGTGTTTGAAAGCTTGTATAATCATATGTTGAATTCTCAACTTGAATTACAGCCGGAATTTCGTCTTGAATATCATTTCAACTTCCTAAGTGAAGCAACATTTATGTATTTTAATAGAAACAAACAATCCCGTAAGCATTGTTTAATTTAATTAAATTGAGTTTGGCATGTTTTTAACCACTTAAGATAATACTGCCTTATTAGAAATAAAATGGACTCTTAATTAAAATCTGGACTGTTTTTATAAATTTAAATGGAGAATAGATTTATAAGGAAAATACTTTTTATACTTACAAGAAACTTTTTATAAGATTTCTCAGAGGATTAACTTAAACTTTATCAAGACATCATATTTAGAAAAATTAGAAGCATTTATTTGGCTGGAAATAAAAGTGCATCAGGATAAATTTTATTTAAAATACTTCACATATGTTTGTTTGAGGCGTTTAGGGAACAAAGTGAGTTAGCATAGTGGTTTATCTATCTCAATATTATTCAGAGAGATATTTTGATAAAATTGTGTTTTTTGAAACTGTCTGTACAAACTTTACTGGGTGATAGACAACACTAAAAACATTTTGTGTTAGACCGCAGAAGTCACACTTTAGCGCTTTGGGGCAGTTTGGGCGCTGTTGAACGCTATTGAATGTGTAACATGGAATATTCCACGAAATCTGATGTGGCCCGTCATGACCACTGTGTTATCTCGGACCATATGCATGTCAGATAACTTTGAAATCGGGAAACACTTCATTTTACCCAAAGTCCGCATTATTAATGTCCTACATTCATGATTATTCGATTTAATTATACATATATATATATATATATATATATATATATATATAATTATATATATATTCGAAAATGGGAAATTTTCCGATCATTCGATTAAATGTAAAATCAAGTTGAAGCATTAACTATTTTTTAAACCGTGCCAAATAATAATCAAAACATTGCATTCGTTCTTGAAATGAAGCGTCCGTAGACTCTGGACTTCCTCACTAAAAAGATCAACGCAAAACCGTTCAATTCAAAGAATGTTTGAGACGCTATCTTCCTTCGGAAATAAAAATTCGAAATTTCAACCGCGTCACAATGCTTTCCGCATACTGTGTATATAAGGAAAGTAATAAGAAAACATTTTATTTGTTTATATATATATATATATATATATATATATATATATATATATATATATATATATATATATATATATATATATATATATACACACACAGATAGCATCACTGAATTTCTTAATTGCCTGATTTAAACCAAATTAAATCCTGCGCTATGATTTTTCCATAAGCAACCATACCAATTATACAACGTGGGCATAATAAGATTCTATAATATGGCCTAAGTAATGTCTTTTGATATGCCCTAAATAAGTGAACTGCAATTCGTTACGTATGAGCATCCTTGCGCATATGGTTTGTTGATCGTTGACAGAACGGACAAAAAAATTCGCTAGGTTATAAATCAATTCTAAATTATTTAACTTTTGGATTGCTTAAAATAAACACAAATAAATGAACAATTTTTATCATAAAAAATAAAATAAAATATCTTACCCCAGAAGTGAAATAAAAAGAAAATACTATTTCAACAAAGTTCAACGTTACAGTTCAACTTCAAAAGTTCAGCATTAAAAGTTCATACATTTCTAATTAATTGGGATTTAAAAAAGTCTCGCCGACGTGTATCGTTCGGAAAGCAGAATAGCAAATTTTTTCGTTGTCCGAAACTTGGATTTTCCGCTACAGATAATATAGACAGGCACATAAATAAACATATAATTTTATTACGTAATATATATATATATATATATAAAAATAATATATATATATATATATATATATATATATATATATATATATATATATATATGTATATATATATATATATATATATATATATATATATATATATATATATATGTATATATATATATATATATATATATATATATATATATATATATATATATATATATATATATAAATAATATATATATATATATATATAAAAAAATAATATATATATGTGTGTGTGTGTGTGTAACTGAGTATAAATTTGTTTAATAATATATGCGCCTAAGTAAACAGTAACATACTACAATAATTGTTTTACATTCCTCTTATGTATGTAAAAGTACTTTTTACAAATTCGCATACAGATGTCATATGTACAACTAAATACATTATATTGTTCTTATTAAACAGTCTTCAGTTTTTTAAAATAATATTTCCTTAATGAAATTTCCTGCGGTGTTAGAGTGCATTCATTATATATTCAAGAAACATGATTTTAAAAGTTTTCATAAAAATGCCCATTTATGTTTTTTGCAATTCAGAATTTTATGTCATGGGTCAATACACAATCTATTATATCTTTGAAAAGAATGTAATTTTACTGTTCTCCGGTGCAATTTTTTGAAGCATTTGCTTTTTGTACTCCTAATAATGACTTTTTGGAATGGATACTTACAGATAACGCTTTTTATGGACTGTTAAATTACTTTTCTATAATATGGAAACGGCTCATTAGGCATAACCTTTCCGTTTGAAATTTATCTTTTATATTTTTCCGTTTATTTCGATTCTTATCTTTAAGTTTGAACTTCAAATTACAAAAATGTGAGTGGAAAATATTATAAACCAATACAGATTATTTTATGCAAAACTAAAAACCATATATTATCCTTTGGCTAAAATAACGTAAACTGCTTTTCTGAGTTTCAAGTAATGCTGTAATTTCGGAAACTGTATCTACATGTTAATATACGTTTTTAAAAAATAATAAATGTGATTTTTAAGAGATAGATAATTGTTTAAAAATAAGTTTTCCTAGAACATATTTCACCTAGTATATCTACATTTTCTTTGAACATATTTTACACAGATTTTAGTAATGGAAACCGATGTTTATAATTATAAGGGATACAGTACCAAACACCTCTAAAATATTTATATATACATTAAAACTCCACAAAATGCATTGTCTTAAGAATTAAGCGCGTGACAATAAACCTGACACATCTCACAAAATTATGACTTCATTGACTTCAAATTTCAAAAGAATGTAGTTAATTCAGGAATATATTCAGGTGCATAATAGAAAAATTAAATGGAATGCATGTAGGTATAAAGTTTACCCTTTAAATTTTCAGTTCGCAAGTACATTCTCAAAGTACATTCTTCAGTTAATAACAGGACTAATACTCTTCGGAAGTACATTCTTCAGTTCTTAGTACATTCGGAAAAGTATGTAAATATTCTGTAACCAAATCTAACCAAACAACACCTAATATGGCATTTGACGTCTTCTGACTCTGACACAAACTCTACGTCAACGTTACACCTCTTCATTCAGGGAATTCAACGGGAAATAACTATCATTCCTGTAGAAAGGAAATTTTCAGGTTTTAGCAAAGTTTCATGTAGACGGCCAAAGACAGCTCTTCCAAAGCACATTCCAAAGATTTTCGAATTGATTGATAATTGCTAGTAATGGCATATGGGGATTCCTTTGCTCTCATGAAACTAGTCCAATATATCTCTGCTTGGAAGAACCTGAAAATCAATAAAAAATCTGTATGTACGCTAGAACGTACCCATTATAAAAAAACGCATGCAGGTCTGTGAGATATCCCAATGAAAATCAGTCCATACGATAACACTACCACGATTAAAGGCTTAGCATTCAACGATGTCATTCGGCTGGTAATATGTTCCCCGTTCTCTCCAAATCCTTACACCTTTGTTATCCGAATTCAGAAACAGTCTGGACTAATCCATGCATTGTACATTTAACTTATATACTTTGGTTCAAGTCGCATGCAGATGACACCAATTTAATCGTGCTCATCTGATCTTAACACTCAAAATGATACAGACTAGTGATTCTTCTGGCAAAGATGATTTTGACTTTTGACATGTAGCCTACGCCTCATAGCACTGGCGGGTATCATTCGTCAGGCGGGTATCAATTCGTCAAGCGGGTAGCGATAGTAAATCATATATTAGATCGTATAGAATGCAGAGTACACTTTCCAAAGAAAAACTTGCAATTCTATCCTAGTATCTCAACGGCAGATATTCGATTGGTCAGTAAGAATTTTAATTGCTCGATTCCCGGTTAGGGCAGCAAGGTTCTATTAAAGCAAGATAAACAATCGTTACAGAACTTCAATACGCTATAACCATTAAAAAATACATTATGCACTACGCAGTGTTGAAGGCTATCGTAAGCTGTATTTAACTATATAGATCGCAAAAAGGAACTGTATATAACTAATTTATATATATTATTAAGTATATATATATATATATATATATATATATATATATATATATATATATATATATATATACTTAAATCTTTTTTGAATGGAATATATGTTTTTATCTATGGATTGTGCCATATTTTCCATTTATATCTTATTTAACTCAAGGGCGTATATTGTTGCACGAAAGGCAATTTATTATTGTATTTCTTCTTTCCATGGTCATTATTTGCAATTATATACCTAGTCCAAGTAATTACCCCCTTCATGACTATTAGCTGAAGTATAACTAATTACTTTTTAATATTTTATTAGAGTAATTTGCAGTTTTGAGTTGAGGTTAATGATTAATCTTTCTTGATACGTAATTTTTAACCAGAAAATGACCAACAATGTTTTTGTTAAAAATTCCTCTTGCAACTCGTATTTCTCAAAATCGGCAATATATATTACTTAGAAGAAGATGGGTATGGATTCAGAATCAAATTTCGTATGAGGAAGTACGGATAGCTATGTACGGATTTTCACTTCAGGTTGAAAAATTCGAGTTCAAACACTTTAAATTCTGGTAATGTAACTTCCGTGTTTTTAAAAATCCGTTTCACTTTACGACAGAAGTGTGCCATTAAATGGTCATACACAACACGCCTCATCCAACGTAGTTTTGCGTTGAAATTATTTTAACTAGGAGAAAGAAAGTTGTGAACATTGCCAGACGCTACTGTTCTATAAATGAAAGGAAGGGGAGATTCAGGGGACTTTATTTACTTGTCGCTATATTTCCTGCTGATATCAGTGCACATAAACGCAGCGCAATTTGGAATTGTGCTATCTGAAAAGCAATCTCTAACTGTTAATCGTTCTTAACCCGATAAAGGTATGGAAGGCCAATAAATGGAGTCGTAGCAGTTATCTCATGCAGCATTTTTGACAACTGAAGAATTCAGTCTGAACCATGAATTATAATTATGTATAATACGAAATCAGTCATTTATATCAAGAATACATATATATTGTCTATGAAATTTAGTACACTTAGCATGCGCAGTGCTTTCAGCACACTTCTCAAAAATACGTAAAGCATTTTTTTAAGATTTTCGGAGTATAACTTCCAAGTTGTTTAACAATATAAGAGAAGCAAAATTCAAAACCCGTGGAATTGCTTGAACAATATGCATCTAACTAATGTGCATGTGTAGGAGAGGAAAACTGTGTTTAAATGAAACACCTCGGATGTTAGAAAGTTAATTTACTGAACAGAGTCTATGAGACAGAGTGGCATATTGATTTACAGTAATAAAGGTATGGTTTTTACAAGAGAATCTATAGTTTACAATAATAAAGTTACGGTTTTATTTAAAAACAGAATATGTACTAATATTATGATATATATATATATATATATATATATATATATATATAATTAACATTTGAGATCATTTATTGAAAATTATATATTTTACAAAGTAATAGTGAGAATGATTTTAATGCATATAACTGTTTATTTATAGATGTAACTAAATAACCAATGAACATACCTGAATTATCTCAAACTACAAAAATAAATTTATGAAATTTAAAATTAAAATTGGAACATAATATCCAAATAGCAAAGGATGGATATCATTATGGCATCCGCAACCCCTTGCATGCATTCATTAATCATAAATGTACTAGAAGCATGCAAATAAATTTAAATAATAAAATATTCAATATATGTAACTCAGAACTGCATATTTCAAACTCTTATTTTTTCCCTAAGACTCCGATTAACTTTAAGTGGACTGTTTCTCTTTGCGCTTAACATCCTTTACGGGCTTGTTCTCGGTTCCAAGACCACTCAGAAAGCCGAAACTCGTCACACATTTTCAGCTCGTGGAACATTTTTATCCATCAAATTCCCACGTCATTGTGTCATTTTTGTATACCATCTATCAAGAACTCGTTTTTGTATTTCAAAGTACGTACAGATTTGCATCTCGAAACACAGAAACTCTGAACGTAGTTTTATCTCGCTAAACATTTTCATCTTTGAAATTTTCACGCCATTACGTTAAGTCGTTAAGTAATTTACATGCGTAATATATCAAGGGCTCGCTCTCGGCTCCCATCGCAAAAATATAACTGGAACATAGCGCACAGTTTAATCTTATGGAATATTTTCATGTATGGAATTCCCATGCCATTAAATTCCATCGTTACGTCATTTTAGTATGTCATGACTACGTTATTTTCGTGTTCATGTATTATTTTTTCGGAGACTTCAGATGAAATGTTTTTCTGGTTCTAACACGTCGTTCCATGTATAATATGAGCTTAAACGTGCATTACGTAAAAATAAACGTAAGATAAACGTAAGATAAACGTAAGATACATGATCATTGTCTATAATTCATATTATGCAAAATTGTTGAAATTATATCATCAGACTACACACATCTTTCCTTTTCCACAATTTTGCACATGATATCAATTTTAGATGACTGTAAAATATTGTTTTGAATTGAATCTGCTTACACCATCTATTTGTTTCATTTTCATATGTGATTAAAGCATGGTTTCTCTTTTCCAGTACACCTTACTTATGTAACGGTTATATACTTGTATATATATACTTGTTTTTAATATATTTGTTAATACTCGTTAATATACTTGTTTTTTCTCGTAATTTATTATTTAAATTCTTAGTAATAAATATGAAATGTCATAACTGTTGACTGCATTTTACAAAAAATATATAAATTACTATTTAATGATAATTTATAAAATGTATGCTAAATATGTTCAAATTCCACATCTTAATGAAAAATATAATATGACAAATACGAAAGTTTCATTTTTATTTGCGGATGTGAGAAATTTTCTCAAAACGCATACAGCATTTTTTAAGCAGATAATTTCTAAAAGCAAACTAAGACAACATAAAATACTTTCAAAATGAAACAAAACATAATTTTTCTTTTTTATAACTTACCTCTATTTCATAATTCAAAAGATTCAGCCTGAAAAATGTTGGATAGTAGCCAAAACTAAATGTGACCTTTAATAGCCGTAGCCTGAAGATAATAAGCTTAGCACTTTTAAGTAAATCATTTAGAAAATAACTTAATTCTAACACTTACAGTTCAATCGATAACGATCAAAATTGCAAAGACATGTTTATAATAAACATGAAAAATATTTTAAAGTAATTGGTTTCGTTGGTGACTGACTCCATTAATATTTATTCTTTCTATATAATTGCAATGCATAATATGTTTACCCTTCTAGTCTGATTTTGATATAATTGCTTAAACGCGAGGACGGATGTATACGTTTCTGCTTATTTCTCATACTGATAGCTGCAATATAGTTATAGAACTAGAAAATGTTATTAAATCGCGCTGAGACTTGATCTTCAAGTATCTTGTAATTAAAATTCAAGGTAATTTTACGGTATCGATTAAAAAGTATTATGTAGGTAGTTGTTTGGTGTAGTATGTTACACCATTTTTCTTGATTGTATATATATGAGTGGTCTCTAAGTTAAGATACATCAGTCGATACGTGGGGTAACTGACAATATTTAATAATTTATCGTGGCATTTCTCCCCCTAAGACATGTTTCATATTGACAGAAAAAGAATAATATTAAATAAATAATAACAAATATTAACTTGTATTCTTAAATTACACGATCAGGAACACAATATCATGATTATATCAATAATATTTTACTTGAACGTTCGATTGTTTAAAACAAAAAATAGTCTTGCAATTTTCTAGTATTCAACGCTCATTTAGAACCTAGATAAAAAATCCTGCAATTATATCTGCCGAATAGCGTGCACCTTTGTACTTGTGTACCATAGGAGTATAAGAGTACAAAGTGTATTTTGCAAAATTTACTTTTCCCTAAATAAATCGTAGTAATGTATCTTATTCTTATCGCAGATAACTGCATCTATGAACCAAATTTCTTACTTTCATATATTTGCAAAGTTCACTTCGAAGATAAGACCTTGGAATTTTGTCCCAGTAGCTCGACGATATAGCGTCGGCTGGCCAAATCGGATATCCAGATTTCGATTCCCGGATGGGCAGTAAGACTCTTTACAATACCCCTCGAACTGGGACAACTACGAAGATTGAGCGCCGATTTCAAACTGAGAGGATAAAGATAACACATAATACTAACCTGGGTAAAAATAGCAGTAGCAGGAGGAAAAAACGAGGTAAAAATAACAGGATATGGTCAGTCAGATTGTCAGTTGCTCGCCAATCTGGCATTAGAGGGTGGAGAATACAGAATCCATTTCGACGATAAAAGTTATCAATTTCTTCATAGTAGCTCAACGGTAGAGCGTCGGCTGGCCTGTTTGAAGATCCAGGGTTCGATTCCCGGTCGGTACAGCAAGGCACTTTACACATTCCTCAACCAATAACTGAAATGGTAGCAAAGAAACACTTGAAGAAACATTTTATTGTTGATGTTGAGACCCCGACCGTCCGACCTACCAGAAAGGTGTAAAGTAACCGTTTGGACGGCAGGGAAGTGCCACACAATTTTGACCGGAACCCAGTAGGGGAGGCATCCACAAGGACCTTTCCCTCCTTCCCCTATCACCAACCTCTCAGAAGAACTTACGGACTCACATGTTTAACGTGATCGTACTCCGCATGAACACGGCGGCAGTTGTCACTGGGCTACCGCGCCCGAAACGTGCCACAGCATGCAATGTTCCAAGGTGGTCACCCACCCAAGTACTGACCGCGCCCGATGCTGCTTGACTTCGGTGATCTAACGAGAACGGGTGTTTTCTGCACGGTAGGGCCGTTGGCTCTTTGAAGATATATGTGTCGCAATTTTGTGCCACGATGATGCTTTTATGTACTTGGTAGCCGCAGCCTCGTTGCAACCTGCGCTCTATCATAAATTTGTTGCAAACTGCTATGTAGGACTGAATTTTTTGTCTCTATTGGGATTCAAAAAATGGTAAAACATAACAATTTTGCTTGTTCTCATTGTAAATATTAGCAGACAATAATGCGGATCAGCTCATAAATATTACAAAACCGCTCCATATATGGAATTAGGCTGAATGATCGACTTTATAAACGTATTTAAAGCGAGTTTTGTGGATGTGAATCATCGAAAATCTTTTCAGGATATACACCATTATATAAATTCATTTCAGTAATTTTGAAATGTATTCTACAAGACAAGTTAATACAGTTAAATATATTCTGATTTAAAAGCAACAAATACGTCATAATCGCTTGATCCTGGTAGGGGTTAAAATAAATATTCCCCATTTCCCATAAAATGTAATACCTATCTGCATTATTTCTCCCTAAAAATGTCACAGTTTCTTCCTCAGAAAACTAATGAAGCAGTTTTTCTTTCATTTTCTCCTACCATTAACTTTCCATATGGCAACAAGGGAAATGTTTAGCAGAGTGTGAAGTTCTCATACGTGACACGAATAGTAATGAATAAAAAATTGAAAGATTAACATAATGCTTTAAATTTATACTTCTAAGTACGTTTTAAATGTGTCCTAAAATGTATATACTAATTATCTAACGTAATTGTGCCTTTAGAGAATCTACAGACAGGGCAGCCTATAAAAATAATGAGTCCCCTCTCAAACATTTATTACGCCCCTTCCTCCCTATTTGATTTTATCTTTCATGTTAATTTTCTTCTGTAGTCTGAAAAAAGTACTGGCCGGACTAGTGGAGTTCATCCCCCTTTTAGACGGCCCTGCTCCACATATCCTCCAGGAACCATGAAGATTGCATTTTTTTTCTACTTTTAGTGTAGACCAAGGAAGAAAGATTAATTGAGAAGAAATTTTATTGTTACCTCCTCCCTCCAGGAAGCAAAAATATTGAGGGGGCGGTACACAAATATTTTTCAGACTCTCAGGAACTCCTGCTACTCAAGAAGGCTGAATCATTGCACTCGTATAATCGACCACGGGATAAAATTCAACTGAGACGGAATATAGACCTTTCCTCGGGATCATGGATTGGGTATCATAGGGGGACGTGTTGTTGAGTCCCGCAAGTTCTTCCGAAGACCGTACTGTGACTTAGAAGACTTAATATTTTCATACTTATAATATCAACTAAAGGACAGAATCTAACTTATTTTTGATCAACCATGAGCGGAGTAAATGAAGTTTTATTAGAAGTATTTCCAAACTCTCCTCAATCTCCTGTACGATGGCACCTTGAACTATATATTTGCATTTTATAGTACGATAATAGGGTATAAACTAACTGGGTCAAACTCTGCATTCTTTCTTCCAGTCAAACGAAACGGAATGTTTAACATGCTTAAAAGTCCCTCTGAACGATACACTGTGACTAAACAGCCTGGAAACTTGTGCACTTACAGTATACATCACTGGGCGCGGTAGCCCTGTGGTTAGCGCGCGGAGGTTGCACTCGGTAGTCCCGGGCTCGATTCCCGCCGCTGCCCAAACTGCCGCCGTGTTCACGCGGAGTACGATCACGTTAAACATGTGGGTCCGTAAGTCCTTCCGAGAGGTTGGTGGTAGGGGAAGGAGGGTACGGTCCCTGTGGATGCCTCCACCACTGTGTTCCGGTCTAAATTGGATGGCACTTCCCGGCCGTCCAAACAGATACCTTACACCTTTCTGGTAGGTCGGGCGGTCTGGGTCGAAGAAGAAGTAGTAGACATCACTGGCCAGAATCTAACTGAGCCCATATTTCAGATAAAAACAACTAATATTAACCCGAGTGCGATATATTGTGTAGAATACAATATAACCTGTCTATCTAGAATTTCGCGGAAACAAAATCAATCGAGATAGAACGGTTTCCAGATATAGAGGTTCCTATATTTAATAAGTTTGATTGAAGATATTTTATTAACACAATAGCAAGTATTCAATATTTTTGACGTAACTGAACAAAATAGGTTGTCAATAGTGTCTGCCGCCTGGGGTATTGGACTGGACATTTTTCTGAAGGTTAGCAATATCCACGACTCGATCTTTGTTGCTATTTTAAGACAATCAAGGACAGTTCTCAATATTTTAATGGTAATCTCAACTTCATTTATGGCAAATTATTTATGTGAATCTGTCTACTACTCTAGTCGATCATCGTTGTCAGAAATTCCTCTCACGTTGTTTATGATCTCTGTTCTGTCAACATTCCTCAAGTTGCTAGAAAATCGTCCACGGTAAAAAATACATTCAATAAAATATCTAGTTTATGTCAATATTTGACGATAATCCGCTCTTCCAAATTTTATTATCTTCTAATTTATACACCGTTCCAGGAAATATTTATTTCTGTAACATTATTCAAAGTTCTAATATCTGGGATTGTTTCTAAAATTGATTTTAATATGTCGGGATTTTTCGAACATTCGATAAAATAGGTAGGACTTCAGTGCTATATAAGTAGGACTCAGTTTAAAATAAGTAGAGTTTCAGTATTTAATAATACTAAATCCAAATTACGTCCAAAATACGTCCAGAAAGATCCATTCATTCGTGAGATATCGCATTCACCTACTCACACATACACATGAATATGCATATAAACACATGAACATGCGAACTTTAATGTTCAACACGTCACAAGACTTCCCCTATACCATATATACTATGTATATAAGGAAAGCAATAATAATTGAATTTCGAACAGCCATTTCAATACTTGAGTAACAAATATCGTAGACAGTCTTTTCACAGAATGTCATAGGAAGAAGTATTACATAGAAAATATACAAAAATTGTACATATAAAATCTACTAGTGTGTGTTTGTTTGATTTTAAAATTTAAAATTTATCCTATGAAGGAGAATGTTGAATGCTAATACATTTTAAATACTCTTAGAAATAAACATATCAAATAATATTTTTCTTATATTTTACAAGATGTGCATATTCTGTGCTTTATAGGTGAACATTAAATCACATTGCAATAACAATATACATTAATAATATAATCTTCAAACCATGCATAATGCAACAAGACAAAACCATGTATTTCGTCGGGAAAATTATGTAATGTTCTTGTTGGCCATTGCAAACCGCAGAAATAACACGTTTGTTTATCAAATTTTACTGATAGTATGTAAACAAGAAGATCATTTGATACAAAAAAATACGATGTACCGTGACGATGTACAATCAGAAGCATATTAAACTAAGAACGTTACATCACGCAAGAATCCCATTAAGATCATTGATTTTATTGAATTATTACAATCCGAAACATAAAATATAATTCACAGAACAGCTCGGAAAAGTTTTTGATTTATTTTATAAAATATATTTTATTTTGTTATTTTTACGGTATCTATTATAGGTGTATACGATTTTATTTAAGTGGTACAAATTGAAATACATAATCACTAAAAGAACTGATATTTTTTTAACAATTTGTTATTTTCAAGAATCAAATTATATTTTTAGTAAGAAATTTGACTGAAACCTTAGTAAAACAGAAAAAGAAATAATTAACTCATAACTAGTAAACTAGATAACCGTAATTGTGGTATAAAGCAAATTTTAAATATTATATGCAAACGCATGCATAAATAATATTCCTTTACCTAACTTTTAAATTAATTATGCTTTTTATTTTGTAGAAATGAATTATGCCAAAATATTTGCATAACTACAACTAAATGAATATTATATTACAGTTAGAATAGTCGAGAACTGTCGATAAAATCAGGTGTAGTATTACGGGTTGTAAAATCGGAGTCTTACATTTCCATATTATAAATATTCGATATGGGCAACACACACACCAGTGTCCATATATAATAAAATAAATTTACATATCGAAATATCGATAACATAGTGATATTTCTTTAGATTATTCCTCATGTTTGCCAAATGTATCGCCAAGTGTTACAGATAAATAGAGAGTAGAACATCTCTTACATATTAGAATATATGGCATTCATACGACGGAATTCAAAATTTGCAAATAATTATCTCCCATTTGGCGATATATTTATCAATTTGGCCACATTTGAAAAGTTGCCAAGTTGGCGACATCCTGCCAAAATTTTCTCCTAGCGTTTCGAAAGGAGAAAGTTTAGACGTTTATAAGGTGATGTCTGTGTGTGTGTGTGCGCGCCAGTGTATCTTTCGAGAAGATAACTCATGAACGATTAAAGCAATACGAACAAAATTTGGTACACAAATCATAATCAGTAAATACTGGAAGCCAAATGTTTTTACATGCAATCGAATGTTCCGAACCCACCTAAATTTTGAAAATTGAATTATTTAAATTAAGAAGTTGGAGAAAAATGATTATATTTCTTCCAATTGTACCAGTGAAGCGTATATATGATTTGAATACGCATGTTCAGAAAGTTTAGTCCGATAGTTTTTGAACTAGAGTAAAAAGATAAACATACAGATAGACACATGGATAACTGCTAAGGTAAAACTGATGAATTTGTATTCTAATATCCTAAATAAGTGTAATAAGTGTAAAATTAAAGAAAACTCGAGTTTTAAAATTGCACTCAATATAAGATATTCATATATTACTATAAAATGTTCGGAAACTAATAATCAATTAGATATTTCTGTACATAAGCTATCTCAAACATCCTTGGGCTGTTCTGGATCATTGAATTAATATTTTTGGTCCTTTGTTCATACGTCAGTTTTAGATTCCATATGACTGGCCACCCATTTCAAGTGTCATACTCCCCGTACTGTGCTCATTAATACATGTATGTCACTGATACCATTAATAAAATATCTATTCCATATGTTTTTACTGATAGAATGTCTAAAATTGTACTACAGAGTTTCTAAAATTATATATTAACAAGAAAAATACATCATTCATAAAGGATTGATTATGAAACACTTTCCAATTTTATTTAAACAGCTCTAAAATACAATAAATTAAGCGCTGATCTATTTAAAATTATCACAGTATTACATGAATTTCTTATATTTGAAAACTTGAAACTTCATCGAAAAAATAAGACGTCATCGAAACATAAATCGTTTGCCTCCTTATGTAAACGAAGTGAATATTTCATTCATACACTTTTATTCCAGACTCCAGAGTTAAGTAACATCGCGTGAAAAAAACATTCTACAATTTCTATACAACTCATCTTGCATTCGCTTGCTTACATTCTGCATCCATTAAACTTAGGCTTCGTTGTAGGAATAAAAAAATTTTAATGATCATTTAAACTAAAAATATTGTAATTGTCTTGGCGCAGAATACAGATTAACAGGAAATACGTAACGATTTTTACACTAGGAAAGACGGATGGATGCCATATTTTATTTTGAAGTTGGTTGCGTGAGCTTATATTACATGGATGCAATATTTTTTTAAGTTTTTATTTAAAAAACTACCGAACATGTTTTTCTGAACATTTTTTATATATTTTATGCTATAATTTGAATATTTTCAAAATTTTCATCCCGGGTTCAATCCAAAACTAATTGAGTGATATTATTTAAATTTCATTTTTACAATGTCAGTTTTACGTCAGTTATCGCGCGGACGGACAGACAGAGAGATGGAACGAACAATGTCATAAACACTTTTCAACTATGTAAAGTGTTAAGCATATATTAATGAAACGAAATTGAAAGATTCAATATAAATATTAGTGTTGTCTTTATTAAGTAAATATATATTTTTTCAACACGGAATGTTGTATATATAATTTTGCTCTCGTTCATAAGTTTCTGTATAGATGGGTGCCATTTATAATTTTATGTACTTAAAATCACATTGTTGGTCAGGTTGATTGTGATTAAATTACAAAAGTGGGATAAGTAATTATATGCATACTAGCCGATAACCCGTTGATAATCAACGGTCTCGCAATAAGCAACCCCTGAATAATGTAAATTTTTGAATAATTCTTGTTTCACATTTATTCGGCAAGTCGAATATTTTAGTGTACAGAACCCCCTAAAGAAGAAAATATTGGAAAATTTAAATTGCCCATGTCGTCCTTTCGAATTATCTACCAGTACACCAAATTAAAGTATCTATCTCATCCCGAAGCATACTATTTTATCATCTCCCCTTTCGAACTTTTTTCTTTGAAGCACCCCCATAAATGAACATTTTTAAAAACTCTGTTCGTGTTGTGCTTTTTATCAGATGATTGGCCCATATACGAAATATCAAGCCTCTATCACATTTAAAAGCAAGAGTGCCTCATTTATTCCGAAAATCGAACATATTGGCGCTCGGCATCCCCTAAAGTAGCAAATATTGGAAATCTGAAATTTGTACACTTTCTTCCTTTCAAACAATCCACCAGTACACCAAATTTGATGTATCTATCCTATTGTGGAGCATGTTTTTCTATCACTTCATATATCGAACGTTTTTAGGTTTTTCTGTGTTGCACCCCCTTAAATGATCATTTTTGAAAAACCGTAATAATCTTAAGGTTTTTTTATCAAAGGATTAGCTCATATACAAAATTTCAAGCTTCTATCACACTTTAAATGAGGCGTTTTTCAGTTGTTCGTAAAATAGAACATTTTAGTGTGCGGCATCCCCTACAATAGCAAATGTTTGAAAACTGAAATTGAACACTTTCTTCCTTTCAATCTATCTAACCGTATACCAAATTTGAAGTCTCTAACTCATCGCGAAGTATACTTTTTCTATCATTTCACCCATCGAATGTTTTTCTGTGGAGTATCCACCCCCCTTAAATATATATTTTTGAAAAACTCCATTCTTCTTGGGTTTTCTATCAAATGATTCGCCCATATACCAAATATCAAGCCTCTATCACGTTCTAAAAGGAATATTTCTACTTCATTCCGAAAATCGAACATTTTTGTGTGCAATACCCTCCAAAAATAAAAAAGTATTGGATAACTGAAATTGTACATTTTCTTCCTTCCAAACTATCTACCCGTACAACAAATTTCAAATCTGTATCTCATCCCGCAGTATGTTTTCTTATCAATTTACCTTTCGAAAGTTTTCCTCTAGAGCACCTCCTTAAACGATCGTTTTTGAAAAACTTGGGTGTTTTCATCAAATGATTAGTTCATATACCTAATTTCAAGCCTCTATCAAATTTTAAAAGAGCCGTTTCTCATTTATTCGGTACATCGAACATTTTGGTGTGCGGCAAGTCTCTATTTTATCGCAAAGCATGCTTTCCTATCATTTCACTTTTCGAACGTTTTGGTGTGCGGCACCCCCTTAAGTAGAAAATATTGGAAATCTGAAATTGCACACTTTCTTTCTTTCAAATGATTTACCCATACACTAAATTTGAAGTCTCTATCTCATTGCAAAGCATGCTTTCCCATCATTTCACTTTTCGAAAGTTTTGGTGAGCGGCACCCCCTTAAGTAGAAAATATTGGAAATCTGAAATTGCATACTTTCTTCTTTTCGAACGATTTACCCATACACCAAATTTGAAGTTTCTTTCTCATCGCAAAGCATGATTTCTTATCATTTCACTTTTCAAATGTTTTGATGTGCGACACCCCCTTAAGTAGTAATAGCCGGCCATCCACCTTTCTGCTCTAAGTCCTCGGACGAGTCGGGCGGTCAGGGCTTTCGACCCCCTTAAGTAGAAAATATTGGAAATCTGAAATTGCATACATTCTTCTTTTCGAACGATTTACCTATACACCAAATTCGAAGTTTCTATCTCATCATAAAGCATGGCTTCTTATCATTTCACTTTTCGAATGTTTTGATGTGCGACACCCCCTTAAGTAGAAAATATTGGAAATCTGAAATTACACTCTTTCTTCCTTTCGAATGATTTACCCATACACCAAATTTAAAGTCTCTAGCTCATTGCAAAATATGCTTTCCCATCATTTCACTTTTCGAACGTTTTGGTGTGTGGCACTCCCTCTATAGAACGTTTTCGAAAAATTCGATTTTTCCAGGGGGTTTTATCGAACGACCGAGCCGTGTACCAAATTGCAAGTCTCGATCTATTCCGGAAGTGCCCGAAAAAAGCGTGACGGACAGATGGACACTTGGTAATTAGTATATATAGATAGATGTATTATTATATAAATAATTGATGTATAATTACAATGTGTAATTTTATACATTGATGTATAATTTTATAAATAAATGTGTTTGGACAGATAATCTATCCTCATGAGTTTATAAAACCAATTTTAAAAATCCAATTTAGAACTTTTTAATGCATTTCTGCTTTCATACACTTTACGACGAAAAGCCATATTTTTATAACATGTCAAAATAGAGAATATTATATGTCTTATTTATGAATTTCGTCTGTATTATTTATTAAACGTTCTTTTTTTTGCGAAATAAGTTTTTTACATTTATTTTATCCGTATTAATTTGTCACCAAGTTTTGATTGTTTAGTTCTGTTTAGTTTCTGTATCATTTGATTTAGATGAGGAAGCCATTCATCGCCAAGGTCATTACCTATTTACAGAAAAAAATGTAGCAACTGGGATTGATTTCGAGAAAGTGAGATGTCAAGCTTAAAAGATTGAAATTTTTCAGACTTTCAAGTTTCTAATGTTTATATCGCAAAACTAACAGGTACTAGATAGAATCTAAAACTTCTGATGTGGACAGCACATGATTTTCACTGCAGACTCATATTCACGTTCTCTTTATTTCTCCAATTATTCATTAAATTGAGTTTAATTGCCCAAAATAAAAAATATAATTATTTTAAATTAAACTAAATTTGAAACTTTTAATACAATTTTCGTTCTCATTTGGTAACTGAACATATTTTCAAAGGTGCCGTAGCGAAAATTCTAAAATACTAGAATATCTCGAGAACGGCTAGTTGTAATGTAATTCAGTAGGTTTCATTCTTTTCGTCGCGAAAAATTACATGTAAAAGAAGTCTTCCTTTAATTGATATATTTGAGCATACGTAGTATTTTATGTAAGATTTTGACGATTTTAGGAGACATTTCGCTAAAAAATGCAGGGTTATTATTTACTGAATCATACCAAAATCTAATCAGGACTAAGGTATCCCAGAAGTGATTTATCTACCAAATTTTGTAAAATTTGGTTAGAGAGTTTTAAGCTAAAGTTGATACCGGCAAGTTCAGAGGGCCATTTTTCAAAAAAGGCAGTCTCTTTCATCCCAAATTGTAGCAAAATCAAATCAGCACCTGGGTCACCCACAAGGGACTTTCCATAATTTATGGAATCCGGTCAATTAGTTCTTTAGTTAGAGTGGATACATACATTGCAAAAATAGACAGACACACAGACTCACAAGCACACAGACGCATACACAGATGTCACTCTAAAATGATGTTTTCGTATTCTAGAGGTGTCAAAACATGTAAATCCTTCGAAAACTCGAGTTGCGATTTTCGACATGATTCCAATACTTTTCGTATACATTACCATGTATTGCAGTTAACGCAAAAGTGCTAGCTCTAAACTATAAGATGCTGGCTTTAAGCTATAAAAAGTAATTTGTAATTTTTAAAATGTTCTATAAAAATATATAATTTGATTTTGTATCGAATTCTTAATTTTTAATATATAGTGGTAATAATTTTTGTATTTTAACACATATTTTAACACGAACAGGCGTAACTAATTTACATATGTTAATATATTGAACTCTTTTAAAACTTTTTAAAGAGGAGAACTGACCCAAAACAAAATATATTATTCATTCAAACCTATTTCGTCTTTATCGGAATAGAGCCTCTGTCGATTCCTTTTATGTATGGGGGAGGTAATTTGACTGTTAACTGCAGTTTAAAATGGATTTCAGAACAACATGAATATGTATGTATGGCCGCTGTAACTCTATTCTGAAAATAAACACTGATTCTATCGATCGGAAGGTCGTAAAAAGAACTTCTCACCAGAGGTCCATCCTGTAGTTCACTGAAAGTTTATTATTGGTAGAGAAATTATTGGAATCTCTGGGATTAGAACTCTTTGGGTAGAACAGCTATGATTAGCTGTTGTTAGAGACTACAAAAAATCTATTATTTGAAGGTTTTTTGGTTGAAAATCTAAGTATGTGTCTTTACAGAAAACAATTAACATCACGATAAATTAAAACTCCATAATTTATAACATATTTACCGAAAATAATCGGTAAGCCGGATTCAAGGCAGAACGCAGCTTCTCCTTCAAGATCGACACGAAGAGTGACATCACATACTCAAGTCAGAAAAGCAACTGGGGATAGCACATGTGACTGAATGGTCAGGAAAACAAGTTGCTAATGCAGAGGGGAGAAATGAAAGGGTTGGGGAACAAAACTACTGCAGGAAACTACGAACACACAAACCACAGAGAAAGCAGAATAAAATAAGGCGGTACAGAAACAGATAGAAGAAAGAATTGAAATAACTAAATAATGAGAAAACCTACAAAGATGTATCGATTAGACTTCGATACGTTTAAACAAGTTTTAAAAAATAAATTATTGGAGAAAATGAGAAGCAAATAAGAATAAACAGAAAATAAATGAAATTCAACTCCAACTATGATAGAACAATCTGGTTTCGGAGGCCATATAAGCTAATTTCATCAAATGAAATAGCGTATAGAACAAATAAAATCCTGAAAAATGTAAACAAATTAAAAGAGAAATACGTTCTGAATGGAAAAATTACACCAAAGATTTCTAAGTAGCAGGGAAAAAAGATCGTTAGTTTGAGAAAAGTTTGCAAGAAATTCCAATTCTTTAGCTAATTAATTCTATATGCATGCTATAAATTTTGAAGTTTTTATTTATCGTGTTACTACTCCAGTACTTTAAGTGATTATTATAGAACAACAACTGACATTTTCTAACATTTCAACTCCAGAAGAAATACAATATCTCACATTTGTGCACTGTAAAATTATTTCCAATTGATATATCTAATAATATCCTTAGAGTTTTACTCGCTTTGTTTCACTCAATTCAACTATTTAATACTCAATTCCGCAATTCCATTTTTAGAAAAATGTACTTATTAATCTTTAACACATTTATAAGAACAGCATATAATATTGAAATGCAAAGAATTTATTTTGTAAGATACCATTCGTTATATAAATTTGATACGCTCTGTTACGGTATTTAATGCAGCATGAAAAGATTTACTTGGCCAGATTTTTGAATTAACTAAAGAGAAATGAACCGCCGTTTAATGATCGAATCATTATTGAGAAGATTTGCTTGTTGTTAAGTAATTATGAAACACGGCCACTGAAATTGATTTAATAATTAGTATATCATATAATGAACGCTGATCTAAATCCATAGGATCATCGTAATTCGACAGTCAATTGTTTATAAATCTGAATATAGATAATAAAATAATAATTATCAAAGAAAATGTATTAAATGTGTGATGAAGCAATATTTAGATAAATACATTACTAACACTAACCAATCGTGTTTCCCTGTTGACTCAGTAATCGTAATGTGGAATCTAAAAAAGATCAAGCACATTGCGTAGATACTAAACAAACTAGTCTATTTGTGGCCACTAACGAATTTATTAAACAGATGTATTTCAAACACACTAATAAACAAACGCTATACACTTTAACGTACCAAGCGTGACTTCTGGATGTACGGGGTTGTTGTGGTAATTGCTACTTGTTTGTTGTTATGGTAATTGCTACTTTCTTGTTGTTATGGTAATTGCTCATTAATTAAAATTCAAGTTGGTACAGTAAGGGGAATTTCCCAAAAGCTTAAAAATACACTGTCACATAGACTTTACATCATAATTAAAATTAAAAGCACAATACCTCCAACATAGATGAAATGGCTTGCAATTCCAAAATAAATCATTCAAGAGTTCATAGTGCTGAAGGCTTGGGAAGACCACAAAAGCACAGTTCACAAAGACACACGGTTTAGGAAATATCTCTGAGATCTGGATTCCATCACGTATTGGGGATCACTGTTCGCTATGCTCTTCACTACCCAATTGCCGGTTGGCCCAAAGATTTTTGGAGGTTCGGGAAATACGGGATGGCCGATACCGGTCGGGTCGTATCCCGAATGAACGTTATGGTTGCATGCCTCACACATACCGAGCCGAAGACGGTTGACGCACTCAGATGACGTGTGTTGTACGCAGCATAGAGATCCAGGACTGGTACCTAGTACACACTCCGTCCATGTCCCGACCAGACATTAAGCAGCTATATGTCTTAGGGTTAGTCGTGTGATCTGGGTCTCCGACACTCCGTCCATATCTACTCGTCCGTGAGGTGAGATACACACTGAAGGAACTGTTGAATACCGTTCTTGCAGTCTACGCAGTTGTCACGGCTTAGACGTAGTTTAAGGGGTCCAAATAGTAGTCCATACTCCGCCGGCCATTTCCAGAGCTGCATGGCCCTGCATGGCGAAAGGGGCGAAGTCCGAGCAGCTCCGATAACCGCCCCTGCCCGATGAGATTCTCAATTATCCGTTTGGCTACAATCTAGCTCGCTTTGGCTTAAAGTAGTCATAAAACGTCATTTCTTACTAGCAGTCTGGATACGAGCTACACTTGAGTAGACGTGCTCGCACCAGGAACTAAATAAGCCGGTTCCTTCCTTAGGGCATAAAACGATCACTACGGAAATAGCAGTGGATACCGGTTTCCCAAAGATGTATCAAAATGCACCTTGGATCGGATTCGATCAAGTATTTATTCACTTTAGAGAACTTCTCTGCAGAGATCAAAAATTTAGTCTGATTTTACGCTTTTAAAATAAGTCCAACCACATTTTGAATAGGGAGGGACAAAATGGGGTGTAAAGTGTCCATGTCAGCTCATTCGTTATATCACTTCAGCGTGAGGGCTCGGTCGTGCCGATTTCGGCCAAATTATTTTATTGCGGAGTGGCGCTCATTTTATATGCGTTCCAATAGAATTCGATTACCTGCGGGATTCCAGCAGCTGGAAGGTTCCGTCCGAGCCCCGAAGTGACACCACACTTGACAGGGGCCACAAATTTCAAGAGATTTGTCGTTTCAGTTTTAGAGATTTACTACGACATTTCTTATAGGAAATTTACAACTTATATCCTGTGTTAATCAAACCTGGGCGCCGAACTGTCCTATCGTGTCTATAAGGAGGCATTGTGCTAGCAATTAACTTACCGTACAAATTACCTACATTGAGTAATTACTACTGCCTCCCTTTCGTTTCCTTGGGCGAGCCCTGTCAGCATGAATAGTATTTGCCCTATGTGCAAATATATGTTATGCTGCATAACAAAAAGCACATTGGTTCTCAAACTGATTTTTGTCCTATATGCTTTTCCATATATTTATCAAATAATTTATTTTATTTCAATACATATATCTCATACTATATACGTAATTTTTATCCTACTACATTTGACCATGAAATTCACTTGCAAATCATTAAATTACAATATATATTTTTTAACAAACATATCCTCCAGTATAGTGGGTATACACGCAGGATACAAGAACGAGTCCAAGTTTCTGGGTACCCTACATTTATTCACATGCACAAAGTAAACATGAACAATATACAGTCAAACAGCACTTAAATGCTCCACTTGTTTCACAGAATAAGCGATATCATGTTCAAAATGTTGACGAAAATAATCTCACAAAATAACTGCTACTATTCTCAAAATATTCTCAAAAATCTCAGTCCAATGTAGCTCGTGTCACATCAATTCGTCAACTCTCCTGCAACAGAGGGCACTTTCCTTTTTATAGTATCTCCATAGAAATATAGTATCTTCATCATTTTATAGTATCTCCATCCTTCTGGAAATCTCTATATCTGAAAGAATAATCGTTCTATCGAGAAGTTTCTGCAATATTCCAGAAGTCGTTAAATGTCGCCAAATTGACGATAAATCTCCAAATCTGGAAACTCTTCTTGTAACTGGGAAATCCTGGAATTCTTGGGCTCACGTCATTTTAAACGGCATGCTGACCTCACGCACTGTATTTTCACCTGACATTTTGAGACAGACGAAATAGGAGGCGCCAAACGGAACACTGCGCGAACGCAACAATATTCTAAAATAAAAGATGCGTTGCTATGGAGTTATCGTTGAGTGATTCATATTAGTAAAGGATGTGGGCCTCGCTAAGATTTTACAACAGCATTGAAGCAAATTTAGCAACAAATGTGCTTGGTAGGACATTAATTTACACTATGTGTACAAATACGAAAAAAATATTGGAGTTTTCTGAGATTTATTGTTGCACAAAACTTAGTCAATTCACTCTCTTGCTTCAGTAAGGAAGACAAAATACCTAGCATGCGTCTTGGCGTCAAAAACTTAGGTGAAGGAGAATGCTCCGAGCTTAGATTAATGCAGCTTGAAGAGTGCATGACACATATATGCAATATTCCAAGCTAAGTATTAAAATTTAATCTATTACAAACAGAAAACAAATGTGCTTCCACATGTATATAGATATGAACATAGTAAAATCATTCTTAAACAAAAATTCACACATTATAACCTCCCCTCTTTTCTTCTTTTATATCAGAAAGTGTAAAAAAATTAACATCATAAAACTAGACAACGTTACAAAAAATGTCTGCTTAATTAAAACGCAATCTAACAAATATGTTTAACATGATAAAATATCATTCAAAAATCCTATTAACTTATTAATTTATAAATGGTGATAAATGCACAAAAGCAATTAGAAGTAAAAACAAAAAGTTAAGTGAATTATTGCGGGTAAAACCAAATAATTAAATCAAATATTTAATTTTCATTTGATTTTGATGATGAAAACATTTTACAAGGTATGATTTCAAACTGTTTTTTATGTAATATATATATATATATATATATATATATATATATATATATATATATATATATATATATATATATATATATATATAAATGACATTTATTACAATTTCTATATATGTTATAAAACACATTTCAAACAAATTTGAGGTAGTAATTTATTAACTTAGTAACACATTAATTTCTTTCAATTACTACTAAATACGTGTGAACATGTTGTATTTTAATTTTTGTTCATTTATTTATTAAGAATGTAGCTCCTTATGACATTAATCAGAACATTAATTAAAAAATATTAGATATTTCAAACGGTATAACTATCGTATACAAATATGCACATTACTAAATGAAAAAGGACATTTCCAATCGAACTATTTTACTACTGTATAATCCTAATAACTTATACATAAAATCATAAAAGTATGAAAATCGAATTATGAAAAAGAACAAATGTTTTTAAATATGAAAACGATTTGAAATTCAGAACAATTGCAGTTCAAAACTAGCTTTAGTTTAAATCAAACGATCTGCAGTTTATAACTTGCATGTACATAAAATGTTTTACGAGTAGACTTAATTGTTCACTGACCAGATCTAATAAAGTTTTTTTTTTTAAATCTAAGTCAGTACATCTGTTAAATCTAAGTCAGGAATCCTTAAATTTAATAAATTAAACACACTGTGCTTTATTGTATCATGGAATTTAGAATGCAATTATTTCTAAAAGTAGCAGCTTTGCCACACACGGGAATGTTAATTCAAGCGTTCCAATGATTTGTGAATGATTGCGAAGATGATGCAGGGCTACATTGACCACATTGACCACGTGATATTTACAGCACCCTAGCCGGTTTCTTTTTTGATTTTGTAACTACATACTTGCATTATTTTCAAAATATTCATGTTTTCAATGCCAGAGTTTCGTGGGGTCTAAATCGCATAAAGTGTTATGTTAAGTTACGTAAAGTTAATTTTAGAGATTTGTCTGTTGTTGAGATCAATTTAAGAGCAAGTATCAGGTATAACAAAACCTTCCGATAATAAATTATGTAACGCGGGTTTCTTTTTAAATGAAATACGATAAACTAGAGACCCTGGGGTCAAGTGTAAGACATCAAAATAATTTAGAAAATAATTAATTTCCAATATTTACAAATATTTTTTGAATTAAAATATAAAAATAAGAACGGAAAAAGTTATGAAAGAAAACATATTCTCAAAAACGAATTCATTGTTAAAAATAGTTTTTGCTAAACTATAAAAAAGAAAAATATATGCACTTGACAGAAAAAAAAACATAATACTACGGTTTGCAGTTCGGAATATATATTTCCTGATGTTCACACAAATTGAATTTGCAGTAACATGAAATTTTCATTTCAGTCCTGTTTATTAACTAAATTCCAAAGTTTGACACATTTTATATTTAAACTGTTGGACCCCACATTGTGGCATTTTAACACGGTCTTTTCAACATAGATCCTTTGCATCTGATATTGATTTCCGATACAAAAAATGGAGAAATTCATATCGTGAAAATCATTAAAGGGAGAATCATATAAAAGTCCTCAGTTGTGAAATCAAAATAGAATATAAATATGTATTTAAATATGTATACACACGAAGGTATGAAAACTATATTATTTTTCAACCATGAATAAATGTGCTGTTGAAAAATATATGATGTGGTAGAACATGATTTTCCTTAGGCAATGCAATGAATGTACTTCTTTCACTGTGAAAAATGTAGGTATAAAATCCACAGCACAATGTTTTTAATGCTGACTTTTAGATTTGGTGCTTTTCTGGATGGCAACATGTTGAACTTTTTCTAAGTACTCAATAACCTTATATTTCAAGCAACTCAAAATTAATAATTATGAATATCGATAGCATCCTTAATACGTAATATAGTCCATATATTAAAATATTTTAATAATAATTTTATCAATTTGCCGTCATTTTCGTTAACTTGGTGTCATTTTTGCAATTTTAACAAACTTTTCGTCAATCTACGGCGAAATATTGCCAAGTTGGCGATATTTCGTTCGATTATTCGCCAAGCTTTACAAACAAACGGAGTGGAGATCATTTCTTATATACTAGAAGGTATGCCCGCTATCTGACGCAATTCAAAATTTGCAAAACATTCCCTCCTGTTAACGTCATTTTTATCAGTTTTGAGGTATTTTCGTCCCACATTCCGCCAAATTCGTCACAAAGCGTTACGGATGGATAAATAGGTTATTCTTTTGTAGATAAATTGCTATTGGTGAATTGTAAGGCGTCAAGATATAATATTATTAAGTACCAAAGTATCTTCTCTTTGGAATGAAACGTGATAGATACATGACAATGATGTTAACAAATTTAGAGCATAATTTTGCATATAAACATTACCTGTTTTTAAAATGTTATATGACTTTTTGATAAACTTATTTGAAATATGTGCAATATTTCGAGAATGGTTTATGATAAGGCTCCAATGTTTATGTCAATCGTTTTCTAATCAAAAATTACACAATATATTATTATTTACGTGACTTTATTGTAGGTTTTTAATTTTTTACTGAATTTTTTCAAAATTTCATTCGAAAGTATGAGGTCTTTGTGTTTAAAAACTATAAGCTTCCAGTATTCAATGATAATATCTTTTTATCAAATTTCGTTTGAATAGCTTCTTTCTTTCGTAAGATACCGTCACCAGAGACTCACGGATAAACACACACACACATACTTACACACACATACTTACACACCCACACATACTTACACACACATAACTTACACACATGCATACTTACACACACACAAACACACACACACATACATACACGAAAACTCGAATTCGAATTTTTGACCCAATCACAATACTTCTCCTATACATCTTACTGTGTATACAGGGGAAGTAACTAGAATTAACTGAATCACAATAGTTTTTATAATGACATATATATATAATTCCATATATGTTTATTGAATATAATTTTGGAACTGTTAATTCAATAATAGAAACAATATTGAGGATCAAATCTTATATGTTATACTATATATATAAGTAAAATAATATAAATTTGAAATACCACTGAGAGCTATCATAGCAAAGTCATACCGGAAAATATTGTTTTCATAAGGATTATTTTATTCATTGGATGCTAATACATTATAATCTAGCAAAGCCCACACATTTTGACTGCTACGCTCGAACAAGTACACCGCAGCCATGCATGGGAATAAGAAACTGAAGGTCATCCATTACCGTTGATCTTTCCATCCGCTTCTAATATCCACAGTCAAACTTACCATTCAACATCACTATTCCTTATACGACTCCGTATCGAAACATACATATTATACCCCTAACTTAATATAATTGATTTACCTTTCCTTAGTCTTTCTAACAAACAAATTCATCAAGTTTTATACCTCAAAATTTTTATTTCAAGTTTTCAATTTCTAACCATACCATGGACCAACTCCTTTTAATATCGTGGGTCATAGAATTTAGCTTCAAATAGTTTATGTATAAACACATTATGCATTCATTGCATTATTTAAAACATTAATGTGAAGATAAAGGAGTAATTATATATATCTAGTTACATTATTTAAATATTCATGTTCTGAAATATTAACTTGATATGACCTCTTAATATTAACTTCTTATTCAGCTGAATCACGAAAGTTAAAGAATGACCAAAAATCTAACGCCATGAGCTGAATACAGTGTTACCTTTTGCTTCTTCTTATGCCTTAAGAGTTAAAATCTTATGGCCATGCAATTTCTTCATGTTGTGGCAGCTGCTTCTATCTGAATATAAGCACAAGAAAGCAAAAAAACTATTAAGAAAGGAACACCTTGAGAGGCTATTTCTCCAGATTTAAACGGTAACTTGAAAAACGGATTTCAGTTATGGATTCAGCATGGTCAAATTAGTATACATAAGATTTTACATACCTTGGGGTTGCAATCGGTACTCTGACATAGTGACATTTTGCTTTTATAATAGTGATTGTTCCACTATGAAGTAAATACTACTCCACAATTCCATTGTCCCACTATGAAGTAAATATCATGTGAACATATTCACAAAAACATTAAAAAAGGTGCGAATTACTTATTCTTGTGTATTAACATTCCACATTTTTATTCTATAACTGCTATTTATAAAACTGGGATTATAAGTACTTGTACGAAGAAAATACATTAAAATTCAATCGCAAATAAATGTTCAATGATTGAAACTAATAGTGAAATCCATTTGACAATGAAGTCGTATGAAACGTAAATTAAATATATGTTACCAAATGAGTTAAGAATGTTTATTATACTTGAAATAATTAGTAGGGTAACGGTATGAATCTTAATCAAATGACGGAGATTTCAATATTGTAAAAGAAAAGTTCGTTTTCAGAGACTGTGAAAAATAATTGCGTATGTCAAAATTTTCACTACAATGATGTGGAAGCCATAGAGTTAGTCTATATTTTAAGATGCTGTCTAACTTAAAAAGTTTTGTGGAAATGATCATGTGGAAATTATTTATTTCCACGCAGACAAAAATCGCAATCTTCAAGTTCTAGGTTTTTTGCAGCACCATAAATATAGTTCTGCAGAAATCCCTATGTAAGATATACTCTCTCATAGAAGCATGTAAACTGCCATGGGCCACTTGTTAAAAATTACCTGTTTCATTTCTATGTTTCAGTCCACGGTTGTCATAGTAAAATTATCTCGTATTTTTACAGTATTTTTACGTAATGTATAGGAATTCACAATTTTATAAATTATCCAATTATCATCAAGTACCAATTTGACAAAAACATGAAAATGTGCAATGAATGTATGAAAACAATTTTCATTTTTTAATACTTGAACATTAACTAAAAATAATTATTATATTAAAAAATGAATGGGCATATTTACTTATATTTTAAGTAATCTAAGCTTTATTTATGTGCTTCATAAATTATACATTCAAAAGTACATAAGCTTCTTCGTATTCACATTGTTAATTTCCTATTTAGGCTATGTGGATATTAAATATGTACGAAGCTCTCAAATTACATACACGTTGAAGTGCCTCTAAGAGATAATTTTTAATACGAATTGCTTTTTAAAAATTCATTTAGTGTCTTGCTGAATATGTAATTTGAAATATCGTCTATACTTTAAATTACCTCTAATTTAGAATTGACTTATTAAAATAAAATTTTCAATTAATATTATTTTACATATTTCATTTAGATATTTTTCTAAAGTTTTTCCATAGTCATAATAAGACTTTATTTTTTTTCATGAAACATGTTCAAAAACTAATGGCGAAAATATGATATACAACAAGAAGGCATCATTCGGACGATGAAGATTTTCCGATATGTTGCACAATGACATTCTATCAACCTGCTATCGGCAACTTTCCTTCAGTGATGATACCATGCAGTAACGACACGGAGCAATAAATTTAATTTCTTATTTAAACCACATCACAGTATCGTTAAGACTAGTACTCAACCGTCTGTGATATCGTATGGTATAGAAACGATGTAGTTATATCATCTATAAAATGGGTGGCAGCTCTTTGGTGTATCCTCTTATGTCAACCATAGCCGAGTGCCATTAATTGCGTGTTATGATAAATTGTTTTCTGTCAAATGTTGTCAAATGTTGTCAAATATTATCTAAAATTAGTCAAACGAGTTTGAAAAATTCGACAAAAAATAATAATAAATCATTGAACCGGAAACGTCAGGTGAAGCAGGGTGAAGCATTGCTTCACCTATGCCACCTGACAAGTCGCCACTGATGTTAGCATGATTTCAGGCTATTGAACTTATGTTACTTAATAATCATTTCAGACGAACTACGCGCTTTATCAATGCTTAGTATGATTAAATGTGACAGCATAACTAACTGCACAATAAATGTTCTGTATATCCAAAATCGTTTTAAATTTAAGTTTAAAAATATAAAGGATCCCATTTTAGAATCAGGGTTCTGTACTTTTATTAAAAAATATCCTCATGTCTTTTTTTTTTTTTTTTTTTTTTGCAAATTTTAACTTTTTATTTGTTCTAAATTAATTTTTGATTCAGATGGATCGAATGAGAGCAAATCTCATGTGCTGGCTTGAGTGTAAATTCGGGTATTTTGTAAAGTGGTTTCGAATATTCTAATTATCATTTGCATGGTCAGCCTTAAAATGAAATTTCATTTTATTTTTATTTTCTCCTCGATTTTGAAGCTGAGTTGGATCAAATGACAACCAAAATAAATTTCCAACTATAGTGTAAATGCTCGATAATTTTGATACAGCACCTCCTCACTCTCTCATCTCGTTCATCAGTCAGTTTAGTACTTAATATATATTACTTATATTAGATTTTTGTAAACGTAAATGAGATCACAATTCAAAATACATAGAATGGCCACATTTATCAATAGCTGCAGATCTATGCTTGAACCTATAAAAAGAGCCATGGAACTTTGATTTCAAAATATGGTATTTACAAAACTAAAAGATTTGCATTTACTTATTCTTAAAGTGGCAATACAAAGTGTCAGAAAAGATAGCAAAATATGTATGTAACACAATTGATATTGAATAACAATATAAAGAAGCGAGAAATTCAAGAATTAATGAGAAAAATAATCTGATGTGGGTAAAACATGACTTTCTTTATATAATGCAATGAATTTACTACATTTACAGTTAAAAAAATGTTATTCTTATAGTAAATACTTATATTATTTCCAAGATATTAAATTTTCTTCAACTACTCGTCATTTTCATTGATGTAGCGTCATTTTTATCAATTTAACGAGATTTTTGTTAATTTGACAACAATTAAAAACTGTCACCAAGTTGGTGACATTCCGCAAAATTCGTCGGCAAAATCTCGCCAAGGAATATGGATGCAGAAATAAGTTATTCTTGCAGCAGATAAATAAATGACTGTTGACGTTCAAATACAAAAGCATTACTCAAAGTATCTTTTTTCATGAATGGAAATAGCTAGATCTACGAGAATGATGTCACCAAATATATCGCATGGTATTACATATGAAAAGTGAACATGTTTCTCAATAGTAAAGTATATTTTTTTATTTTATATAACTTTTTGATATTTTTTATAAATGTGCAATATCTCGAGAACGGTTCATGTTAGCGTTCTAAAATGTATGTCAATCGTTTTCAAATGATAAATTACATAAGAAATATCTATTTGCGTAACTTTATTAGCGGTTTTGATTTTTTGACGATTTTTTAAAATTTCACTCGAAAAATTAGGGGGTTCTGGCCGTTCGATTGCGTATAAATACAATAGGCTTCCAATGTTTACGGATTGTGATTTTTGTACCAAATTTCGTTCGAATCGGTCCATTCGTTCGTCAGTTATCGTCTCCACAGACTCACTGACACTGACACATACACACACACACACATACTTTCATACACACTTACACACACACACAGACATCACTTCAAAAATGTTTGATTCGTGATCAGGGATACTTGAAACGGACTCTCCGTCGAAAACTCGAATTTGAATTTTTGACCTCATAACAATACTTTCCTTATACATTATGTATATAAGGAAAGTAATAAACAGACAATTTTTCCCGATTTGAAATATCTTTTTAAACTAAAATACAGAAACTATATGAAAAAGAAGATAACTATATAAAAATATATTTTAAAATTATTCTTCTATGAAATATCCATTTTAAAATTTGGAGGTAAAAATGAAAGGGATTTAAAAAGAAAAAAACCTGGTATTAAGAAAAATAGTGTTAAAAATATAATGATTAAATTATTATTTCTCCTTTAGATTGAAATTCATTAAATATTAATTTGCATTTTACTTGCAATTATGACGTTATTTGAATGGCATGTATGGTATTAACATATCATTAAAATGTGTATTAAAAACTGGGTTTAAACATTTATACTATGTAAGTATGAAAAGTTGGTGTTTTACGTATACAAAATATCAGTAAATAAAACAGCTGCTAGTGAGAATATAGTACTCTAAATCCTTGAAGAAAAAAAAACATATGAAAATTAGATGTCTGCAATTGTTTTGAGAGCGGTTTGATACACCTCTTTCTTAAATTAAGAACAGTGTATGATCTAAGAATAGCTAAAGAACAACTGTAACTCGATAGTCAAATAAACACTCAAACAGAGCAAGAACACCTAAAGCGGATATTCGCAAGATTTATATTGTATCAACCCTATTACGCGGTTCGTTTTCAATGACTAATATCACCCGCTAGCAAATTTTCAGTTTGGACATTCCTGTTCGTTGTCTACCAAGTCACAGCTGTTCTTAGCTGTTGTTAAAAGCTATCACTTGACCTGGTGAGAGAAGTGATCCAAAGCCCTCAAAACAATTGTAATCAACTAAATGTCTTATGGTTGTATTTTTCAAGGAAGTAATACATAGTAATATTTTCACAAGCAACAGTTTTATATAATCTTAATTTTTAATGTTGTACGTGCGTCAATGTTTCAGGTTGCAGCAGTATAATTTTTCGAAAACCTAATTTGTTATATTCATTAAACTGATATGCTAATAAGACATATGCTCTGCAAATGACGTTATAATTAGAAACGAAACGTAATCTATTTTCAAATAATTGGTATCCTAATGCCGACAAAACAAGTATATGTTTTTCATATTTGTACTTTCTCGTACTATATAATATAGTATAGGGAAAAGTATTATTTTCACGAAAATTTTTAAATTCGAGATTTTGATGCCAATATATATGCTTTAAGACAACCTGAACCCGTTTTGACTATATTTGGAGTGATGTACGTCTGTCTATATGTCTGTAGTCGACTGTTCCTCTACATGATAGCGGTCACAAACACTAATGGATTTTTGTAAATCTCTTTTTTTTCCAGTTTTGTTAACCAAAAATCTAGAACTAGATAGAATTTGTTTTAAATTCGAGTAAAAATTTTTACATTGATTCGAAATTTTATATCCTATTTAACATGGTAGCATAAAACAAAATTTGCCATAATCAGTCATAAAAGGCTCATTTATGGCTCAATGATAACGAAACTTAATAGTTTCAATGATTGTTGTGAAAATGGATGCGATGCAATTTTTTTTGCTCGTGATGTCATTATCCCCCTCGGGGGGATAGTTATCGCCGAGTACATTGGCAAGTATGGTATCAATCAAAATATTTTACAAGCCCTTTTAAAATGAAGGATAACACGCTACAATTGTAAATATTTGACCGCATGACAGCGACGCATGATTGGACGCATGGACGCTTGTCTTGTAAAAATTGAAAAAGAAGCTACTAAAAGGAAACCTAGTATGAAAAAGTTAAACGTAGCCGATATCTAGTTCATTAAGTTTAACGTTATAAGCGTCCAAATTCTCGGCATTTTTTGTAACGTTTCCATGTCAACATGATATCTCATCCATAGACGTCAAAAGACGTCAAAATTACTTTGACAGAAAGATCACGAAATACAATTTTTTTTATTACACATGCATTAAAAAGAATGACTGTTAACATAATTAAATCGCAGTTTAAAGAGAATAATCTTAGTCGCATTTTGCACTGCTTGATGCAAGTACCTAAATTTTAAATTAACTGGGTAGTAATTAATTATTAGGGTTATAAGAAATATTAGTAATATGAAAAAGTTGAATGTAGTCCCTCAGTGTAGATGGTATATATAAAAAATATACTAAGAATCAAACTGGGACAGCAAGCTGTCAAATAGTTTAAGGCACACTTTCATAATTATGATCTAATTGGATGGTGTTTGATACAAAATATCTGGTTTTATAGTTTAGCTCCTGATTGGTCCCATAATTTAACTCCTAACTTTGAACCTGCATGTATCTATAATCACGTGACAAAAGTGTATCGAAAGAGTCAAAAGTTTAATAGTTGGTCTTAACTGTAAAACTTAATTGTTTGAATGTATTGTACTTTTCATGAAATATATACTAGGTGTTTAAGAGATATTACACAATATATTCAATAATTCTTGAAAAATAACTTTTAAACGATTGATTTCAGACCCATAGATCAAATTTACGCACTGTTTCACACGTGTTTTAGAAACAAAATACAATTTTCACTCTTTATAAGGACCCTCTTCAAAGAATATTCTATTTAACAAATTGATAGTTGTGATAAGGTAAATCATTCTTACTAAACTCTAAATAAAATGACTTGATTTTGATGCATTCATATAGGGTGGAGTATGAAAATCTGCATTGGTTATGAAGTGAGAGACAATGACATCAGACAAAATTCAATAAATACTTAAATTTAAATTGACCAAATATTTTATTAACGTACCTTGATTAAATATCAATTCCAATCATTACATTTAACGTATATATAAAATCAGTAATTCCCTCCGTGACCGATATCATTATTGAATGAGCGAAAGATTACCCCAGTTTTAATTGGCTGGAATCATTAGATATAGAACTGTGTCAGAATTCTACTTATTATAGAATAATCATAGTAACGAATGGGTATAACACACTCTAATAAACCGATTAAATGTAGTGGGGTAGTATGTCTGTATGAAGCGGCTATAGATGCTTACGATATATTGAGGCCACTTATCAGACACAATCCAAACACTTTACCGTCATGCAACACATTTTCGTGAACATTCGATAGCACATTTTCGTGCATACTACCAAGACGCTAATTTTACGTGTGTCTTGTATGTTAGCTCTCCATCGAATCTCTGACAACTCTTACTCTATGGGAACGCACTTGTTAATTTCTTCTGTAATGTCACGCCACTTTTTCTAATTTGTTCTTGGTGATGAAGGGGAAGGGAGCTGTTTATTTATGCTACGAACATATTGGCTGGCGTGAATACACTACCTGGTGTTTATTAGCTTGATTGAAACTTGTAGCCAAAATGGCAACACATCGTGTGACACTGCTTATTTATTTAAAAATGTTTTGAAAACAAAAGTGGGTATCTTATATGTAAACTTGTTAAATTTATAGGACTATAAAAAATCGTTGTTAAATTTATAGGACTATAAAAAATCGTTAAATTTATAGAACTTAAGCCATTTTAAACTGATCAGAAAATGGCGAAAAAGTAGATTAAAAGGGTTGTACAAAAATTGAATTTGGCAAGATAACATTTTCAGTTGGAAACTTTTATGAGTAGTAAATGGTTTAAACAGTCCTCAATTACTCGTTGTAAACCGGAATTAATGGTATAATGATATATCGGATTATTTTGATCAAATAACATTTGAACCGTTTGACTAATTGAGTTTTGGGAAATATTTGTATAATTTTACTTTATTTATAAAATGATAAAATTTTCAGGTTTTTTCAAATAGTGTCAATGATCAAAATGTGTATACCATGAAATTCTACCTTGATAAAACAATTTCTTAAATTAAATCATTTGGACTACGATTTGTCGTTCAAGAGATAGGTGTACATTTTTTAAACATTATTTTTATATATGTAACGTTCACACTATACTTAAGGAAAGTGATCTAAATTCCCCTTCAAAATAACCTGTTGGAAGATCATTATGGCATCCTTAAAAATATACGGCTCAGATAGTATTTGTATCAGTTGTTAAACAAGAAAATTTTCCAAATATGCTGAACCATTTTACGTGACGTTGGATAATCAAAATATCATTAAACTGAAGTTTAAGAATCACGCAATAGTGAGATTAAGAGAATGACATCTCATATACTTTCTATAAAGAATAAAACTATGTTTAGGCGAATCAAACACTGCAAAGGAACCAGGGTAGACGTGTAACGAAGTAAATTTATTTAGGTCAAATAAAGTCAAAAATTACATTTAACGTCAATGCAATTTTGTACATTCAATCTATGAAAAGAAAAATAATATTTTTAATTGAAACTCACCTTTTATTCGATTTATGGGTAATTAAACGTCAGATGGTGTACTTAAATGTCATTTCAAATATATATAGAGCACATGGCAGTATTACCATCATCACGCATTTGTATTTGCTTTGGAATAGATATGTAGTTTTAATTTACTTTTTATTATTACTTCTCTATGCATCATAAACCTATTATATTGTTTAGAAATAGGAAGAAGCTAGTTCAGAAACAACTATTATGTTTCAGATTGATATATTTTTTATTTCTTAAATACATAGTATTGTAGTGCACAACAATATATAATTCATTAAAAGATTTCTAAGATAAAAATAAACTCCAAAAAAATGCTTTCTGTACTAATTTAACTTTTTAGAAATACATTTTAATATCTTATATACTCGCATTTTAAAACACCCATCAAATGTTATTAAAAATATCAAACGTACATGAATTATAAATTGACGAAAAAACTCATTTGAAACTCCTTTAATAAATAATAAGATCTTCTTCGCGCTCAATATTTACAATTTTTTCAAATATTAATTACATGCGTTATTAGGTACATATCATATATGTATGTCTTTTAAAATTTTGGTCCGATAAATATTAGAATTAATGTAAAATCCTTCATACTAAATTAGTTCTGCTGGAGATTAAAATTGAGACCAGCTTATCAAGTCACGAATTTATAAATTATTAACATGCGGAAATGCCTTTAATATAAAGAAGCAAGGGAAGCACAATGCATTATTAATGCATATGAGAAACATTTTTTTTTATTAAATTCGCTAAAATCAAGAATGTAAAAAAGCGTATAATAACGTGAGAGACTTAAATATTAAATACGTGTATGGCTTTGAGTTTTTTATCAAATGAAATTTATACTATTTATATAAAAATTTTATGAACAAAATATATAATTTGAAAATAAAATTTTAATTCACGTTGTGATCCACGTGTAATTAATTTTAAGACATAACAATATTTAAACTATTTTTAGCTTAACTTACCACTTGAAGATCGCCCTCCCATTGAAAATCCATTCGGCTCTTCAGCATGAAATAAAAATTGATCTCATTGTAAGGGAGAGTACAACCGCAAAGTGCAATCGGAGTTGTCGAAAACCCAGACCACTCGACTAGCCCTAGGTCTTACAATAGTTGTTTGACTGGCCGGACAGAGTTGGGTCTTTATGAAATTTGCAGTCGGCTGAAGTGGTACGAAATATCTGTTGGTTATCAAAGGGGTTTGCCGAGTTACAAAACATAGTACGCTTCTTAATATATTTGCCAACATCCGTTCATTCATCCTAACGAACACATAAAAAGCACTTGATAAAACTAGTTATCGACATTAACTGCAATGTACTCGCTAAATTACACTTAGGATCACACCATAAAATCGAATTTTGCTTTATAATATCTTTTTCATACAATATACTTCGTGATGTTCAATTTCAGTTCATTATTTATTATCCCTTCTTATACATCATTTATGCATTTTATTGAGATCCGATGTTCAATTAGGAATGATTTAATAAAATTGGGATTCATTTTCATTTGTATTGCGCATAAATATATTATAAATTATTTCGAGAATTTAATACAATTGAGCTTCGATTATCCTAAACCTGATTTCGGAACGGCACGAGCATCTTCCACAGTTTGATCTTGAAATTTTATTTTTTACTGGAGAGTTCATCCCTCTTTCTACGCTTCTCCACATCCGTAACTTACTTCATCAGTCAGGAGCTTCTTCTCCTACTCGCTTGTGCTTGAAAAGGTCACTTCGTGAGCTATTTCAAATCAAACTGATGTCTAAATCGAAAAACGGTTTATTTCACCGTGTTCCCCTGTTTATTATTTCTATACAAATGTACAAATTTTCATATTTTTTTGTAGTTTTTGTCGTATTACACAGAGAAACTATAAGGACGCGTCAATCTGCGCCTCCTATACGCTGTCACTCGCGGAAATCGCTTTGCGCACTGTTTCAAGCCAAACTAAGCTTAAATAGAAAAATTGTTTATTCAAACGTATTCCATATCTCTACAAATGTACTAAATTTTATATTTTTGTATGATTACATAGATTTTGAGGTACGCGACCGAGAATCTCGTAGCATGCGCCAATATGGAAGAAGATTATTCACAATTCAAAAGTGCATAAAAATCAGAATATTTCATAAATTTCATCGACATTATAAAAGGGTTCCATCCTGCAAGAATTTGACTATATGTAGGTATATGGCGTGCAAAAATTCAAGGTCTTGCTATTGCTAGTCTGTATGGGACGCGGATTCTCAGCTGAAATATTTCGTCTTTGAGTTTGCTATTAAATATTTCTAAAACTAAAGTTCAAATCGAAAAGCGGTTTATTTCAGCGTATTTCCCTGTGTAATTCTTTATAAGTGTAGTTCTTTATAAGTGTAAGTTCTAAATTTTTGTATGCTATAGTTTTTGCAGTACAAATCAGAGAATTCCGAGGAACGAGACATTTGTTAAACAGCAGCGGGAACCATAGCTGATTTTGTTAATATAGAGAGAAACACACATATATAGTAGTATGGCAAACTGAATAGTCCCAAAAAATCCCAGATGTAAAGACTGCTACTTTTGATCGCTAATTTAAAGAATGCTTTGAACAAATACATATGTGACACAATGAGGTCGCAATTCAAATGAAAATAAAAATAAGAAAAAAAGAATGTAAATAATTTGCCCGAATCATCCCCTACGCGTCGGTATAAATTTTATGAACCATAACTATTGCAAATATGGTAAACTTAACGTACTACTTCTTTTATGAGATATATACCAGCTGTTTAGATTATAAAGGATATCGAAAAATGTTGACATATGAATAAAACACTAGTTGTTAAAGGTGAAATTCTACTTACTTAGCAAGATAAAACAATATATTATTCGTTAATAAACTTGGGAATAATGAATTACACATACAATCTGAATATATTTTGTGTTAAAATATGATAATTCTTATCTGCAACTAAAATATTAAAACTCATCCTACCCAAAAAAGGCAAAAAATGATTGATTTATTACAATAGAAATAGTTCGCAGGATTTGCAATAGAAAGTGCATTCTATACATAGACTTTTTTATAGACAACGCCAACTGTTTCACATCTTCTTACCTTTTCCCTTTAGGCACAAATCAATCATTTACGTCTTCCAAGTACGATCAGTTTTAGTATTTTAAATGATGACCACAAAATTGGTAATTGTGCAACTTCTGATGCTCTGCTGTACACTTAACTAATCCTAAGTCTGTAAATGACAACGCTGTGCCTGGAAAACTTATATATACGACGTTTACTTACGGTTTGTTTCTTACACAGATGGAAAATATTTGGCGTTTAAACTGTTTCTAATTCATAGAGAATTTTATGTCTACTCGAACTATTTGATAAAAATCTATTAATTGTTGCAATTCTCTTCGCTCCAAAATATTGTATTTCGAAACGCTCCAATTTCAGCCGAAAATTCCCAAACCATTTTTAACTGATTCAATCGTTGCCGTTTTGATAAATGAAATCTTATGGAAACCATTTGCCTAATAATTCACTACGTACTGATAAGCAGTTTATAAGAGGAAGCGACTGAAGACAGGATAAATTGAAAAAGTGGAAACGTTGTCTCCTTAGCCGCATGAACAAAATATTATTCGTTAATAAACTTGATAATATTGAATCCGATATATAATCTGAACCTATTTTGCTTTGAAACATGATATATATATATCTGTAACTAAAATAATAAAATATTTCCTGCCCGACAATTACATAAATGATTGATTTGCTACGAAGAGAAATAGTTCGATGGATGTGCAATAGCTGGCACAGTCTTTCCATATAATTGTCTATAGACCTTATTGTAAGATTTATATTGTAAGACTCTGGAAACATCTTGGTCAAGTTTATCATCATTGGGGGCCTGTCGTCATCTTAATTTTTAAGATTTTCTTTCTTTTTCATCACCAAACCTTTGCAACCACTTGGTGGACTCATTTCATACTCTTGGAATTTGTTGTGCAAAGACTTCGTTTTTGTTCTTTTGGGCCCATTGGCTGTTGCGCTTGTGTGAGGCTGCAAATACAATGGGCGCAATCATTTTAAATATGTGCTTAATTGGAAATATACTGAAATTTTCATTAATAAATTAAATTATAAGCAGTTTATAATTGTGAGACCAGGAATATGTGAGACAGTTTTATGTTAATTACGTATTAGGTGTGTAATGTCAGACAATGGCATCAGTCTCAATGACCCCAGTTTTACAGCAGCCCTCACCAGAGAGGTCAAATAGGCCATAAATAGGAGAGGCTAAAGTGAAGCCACTAGATTGGTTGAAATGTTAACCAATATGGAAGTGGTCTGGTCGCATTGCCCTGAAATCGACTAATGGTAACCGAAGAGGCGTATCAGACCTCAGGCAAAAAGGGGTGGCAAGATCTAGAAAGTCAGAGATGACAAACGAGAGTTCCAACTAGCGATGCAGTTATGATAAGATTAGATTCAGTTCAGAGATCGACTTCAGTACGAGTAGGAGTACAACACTTCGAGTTAGTACCAGTACGATATGCACTCCTATTAGTTTCTTTAGGTTTAGTCTCACACTCCTCTCTTTCTTGTTGTATCTCCGCCTGCTTGGCCGCTTTCTCTGGCCCGGCCCTTTGCCTTAGGTTAGTATTTTTGTATTAGCCTGTATTTAGAGTGTATTTTAGCTATAGTTGTACTTAGCTTTAGTCTTTCTCTTATTTCTCCTCACATTTTGCCCTAGCGGCCCTTCTTCCCTCTCAGGTTTCGGCCTCTGCTCTGTAGTTAGTTTCTTATTCAGACCTCTCCTCTCTGTATTATATCTCTTCCCGTGCTATCCTTTTCCTCCCCAGCTACTAACTCATCCTCCTGCTGCCCAGCCCTTGGCTGCTCTTCTTTCTTTGCCTCTCCTTCCTATGCGCGCCCCTTTTTCTTCTTCCCGGGCCTTTTTGTCTTTTCCTCTTTCTCTTTCTTTTCCTAGGTTAAGCTAACCTGGCAGTACAGGTATAAGTCCGGGTTACGACAGCGCCTCTTTAAGTTGTATGCTGCCTCTGCATAACTACCGAAGGGTAGAAAGTTGGAATCCTCTGCTAAAATAATCAAATCGTCCACAGCTTCCATATGTTGATATGTCTCGGCCTTTTAGATCAGCCACTGCAATTGAATTGAGATCGCTTCCGCCACTGCTCTGACGTCTTGGTGCCCCAGGCCCTGTGTGGTGCTGGGACCTTCGGTGTTTTATATTTTTGCCCTTGGGCCGCCCCAAATCAGGGAAGTTCCCTGGGGCCGCTTAAGAGCCTTTCTTCCTTGCTGGAGTTCTCTGGAGTGGGATGCGTGTGGTCAAGGGTCCTAACTAGCTCTGTTTTGTCATAGTCCTTGTGTCTATCCTAAGCTTCCTGCAAAGTCTTCACATATACGCAGTCTTCTTTGGACCTCAGTCTGGTCGTCTGCAGACGACCCTCAGTCGTGGGGAATCAAACCTGTGGGCCGAGAGGTAGATCAGGTCCCCACGGCTGTCTTCCAGTACGATATGCACTGATGTAAGAATACCAAACGCTGTACTAGCATCTTGAGCGCAAGGCTCTTGAGTAATAACTTCACCGACAGAGATTCGGAGATATATGAAATGGAACCAACGTGCGAGCTGTGTGTCAATGGCCAAAGACGAAATTAGAGGTATGTGCGTATTCATTATTGTAGCAGGTCATAGACTATTTTGATAAATAGAATTTACCTGGTCTCACATGTCCAATCTCCTTCGCAAATGATATGATAATTGCTGTAATCAATTTAATAATTAACAGAATGTTCCTAATAAATAATATTATTTTTAAAGATGAAAAATGGTGCAATTAATTGAGTAGCAGTATATTAATAAATATTATTTTACAGGAACTCGTACTAAAGATAATATGGTGGGTTAAAAGCAGCACAATTCAATGTGTTTTACGACTATATGATATTACTACCATGCTTTACAAATTACGATCAAAGACCACGTTAGTTATGAATAAATAATTTAATAAGTATAAAAGCCAACATAAAGTTTCACCTATTTTGTGCACCATTTACGAATTACGATGTACAACCATGTTCTAAGATTAAATAAATAGGTTTCTTAAATGTAACTTTAAGTTACGTTCTTTTTTTGTGCACCACACTAATTGTTTAGATAACCACTTTCATTTTTACCTTTTTCAAATTCATATGCCCATTTTTCTGGAAAATTATTTAACGTCGATTATTGTATGTGTGTGGTCCGAGAATTCTAAATGAGAAAGCGAGCAGCCGATATCATCTGAACTTCTAATAGTCTCGAAATCCACTGGCTTAGAAAGTACTTTGTAACCAGTCAACTGAAGTGAAAATCGTATTAATAAGCAACGAAGCGTGTAACAATTCTGCTTGAAATAAATATTTACTAAGGGTTTTTAGTTCAAGGTCTTTCACTCGTGTTTCTGTTCTATATGTTGCAACGATCCCTATTGGAATAAGCTAATCATATATTGAACCAAAATTGCATTGTAATATGAATATAATATTACAGACTTAAAATTAATATATTTTAATGGTTGGTACCCTCAATTGGTATTGAGTATTAAGTAATAATGACTATAACTATTGGATGTCTTTGATATATTTTGACTTTGCATATAATTAATACTTATAATTCAGAAAAACAACTTAAAATTCAATATTTCGCTACATAATTTAAACGTAATAGAGTTTATTTTTTATTCTCAAATCTACATTACTATAAATATTTATTTAACGGCTTACACATTTTTTAATAGGTTACGTCATTAAACTACAGAATTTGCAAGAGTGATAGTTTTGACTCCAAAATAGTTTGGAGCAACTTTAGTAAACATTAGAATTTGAGTTTGAGTTTTTTAATGTTTGGAGTTGAATTTTATGCGATTTTTCACCAATCGGTATTTTAGCGATTGAAAATGTTATTATAGAGTTTAAATTTGCATACGAGCTTTCAATTGCACCCTTTATGAGAGTGCTTTACAAACTTCGTGTTGAAATGTAGTTTGAGGATGAATCTGGGACATCCTTTCTATGCTTCAGTTAAGTTGATTATTCCAATAGCAATTGCCGATCTTGCTGTAGCAAATAAATATTACGCTACCTGCTTTTTCTGATAAAAAATGCTGTTTCTTGCATTTAAAACTGGTTAACACTTTTATATCTGTATTGCACGTTGATTTAAACAAAGTTTTTTAATTTAATTTTGGTGCTAAAGAATGTTAAATATTTTAAAGACGATCCTACAATAAGGTAACTATGAACAATGAAAGTTTTCTTGAGTTTATACGTGTTAAGTTAAAACACGTATAAACTTAACTAAGTTTATACGTGTTTTAACATAAGTTCATTAAATTTTCGTTAACTTAAAACCTCTAATATAAATGCAATTTACAATTAAATGTTAGTTTAATCAAGAAGAAAAAGTTATCGTCTTTCTTCAGTACTTTTTAATATAAAAATAACAATATTTCGACAAAAATCGAATATTTTATTATGAAAGTCTAATAAATAGATGAAAATAAAATCTTAAATTTCAAACAAGTGAGCCATGCTTTATTACAAGATTATTTATCTCTCTTTACCCATAAATGAATTTTGAGTTAATACTCAAAAGAGACTGCATCCGGTAGGAAAACGTAATGAACTTGTAGATTTCTGGGGAACAAATTATCTCGTTCAATTACGTCCGTGGAAAATAAACACTCCTCTTTAGCATATTCATTTTAAAATGCATGAGGTATTTTCGGGGAGAAAATTAAATGCTATTAAAATAGGATATAATCCCATGTGAAATTTGCTTAAAGCATGCTACTGGAACTAATACCGTTTTTCAAAATTTCACAACTGAAGAAGCAAGTTTGAGCTTTAAATTAAAAATATGCGAGTTGACATTTTTATTTTTCAAATTTTTTAATGATATTTTCAGTCTAGAAAATAAAGCGAAGTAGGATATCAACCTACGTTTTTAATAACAGAAACGTTTATTTCATGAAAGTATTAAAAATCTCAAAACATTATAATATAAATAATTAATGTAAAATATAGCCTGATAACTTATACAATTATACAATTTTCATCAAGCATTTAGAACATTATTTATGGCGCTGTATATTTAAATGTTTCTGCTACCTAAACTTGAACTAAAATATTCCAATTCTTGAACTAAAATATACCGATAAAACTATAATTTTGTTTCGAGTTATTTTATAAAAATAGCTTTGAACAGTTGAACTGACGCTATGGATAAATTACACCAAACAGTCATTCAGTTCACAATTTGAAATTCAATTGAACCATCATTAATTATATTTAAGCAAAATGTATGTTTATAAGACATACAGATTCTACGATATATATATATATATATATATCCTCTAGAATAGTGGTGAAGCTCATGATTCAAGAATGAGTCAAAATTTCTGGATAACTAACATGTTTATTCAAAAGCGTAACGTAAACAGGATCAGTATACAGTATAATAGTTCGATAACTGTCTTACAAGATCACTAAACAATTGTCAAGTACAGAAAAGTAGCAATTAAATGATCCACTAATTTGACAAAATAGCCGATAATATATTCAAAAAATGACTTATGTCTCAGTTCAATGTAGCTTGTCTCACGTCAACTCCTCTCAAACTGAATGATCACTCATTTTCTAGACTCTGTATAGATACTGCTAGAAACATCTCATATCTCGTAGAATATTAGTTATTTTGAGGTGTTTCTCGAACTGGCGAAAAGTCGCCAAATCGGCGATATATATATATATATATATATATATATATATAATACCCAATCTTAGTAAGGATACATGCATTTTTATGTATTTTCTTTAAAAAAACTGAATAAAACATAAGAAAAAAATATTTATGGTGGAGCCTTCATATGGTTGCAGATGGTGTGTTCTTTCAATATCTGATGCAATTATAAAAAATTCTAATCCCTTTTGCAAACTTATAGAAGCATATGTTTCAAGGGATTTTTTTAACAGATAGTGAAAATATGTGTTGGAGCTCCAGATCTTCCCTGAAATCTAATGCTGAATTCATATCAGCCATTATCTAAGATCTATTATCTCTATCTATAGCCACTCTTGTAAACTATACGTTTCAAGAATTGTTTCGGACAGGTAATGGGAAACTCTATTATACCCCTACACCCTTTATAATATTACAATGAATTCACACCAGTCATCACCTAAGCTGTATCTATAGCAGATTCTACGAATTAGATTTTTTGAGGGACATATTAATTTTTGAATCCAAGGGGACACAGCTAGTGAAAATATTTAGTGGGTAGTTTTATCCCGCCAAAAATTTAATGCTGAATACATATCAGTCATTATCTAAGATATATCTATAACCAATCCTGATAAATAGATGAGTGAAGTAAAATTTTAGAACGAATGTTGAAAACAAACCATAATAGAACATTTTTAACTACTCTACCCTTTTCAGAATTGCATGCTGAATCCATATAAACTACATCGAAGATCTATCTATAGCTAATCTTGAAAAATAGATGCTTCAAGTAAAATTATTTTTTTAACCGAAAATTGTAAAAGAACCAGAATTAATACTTTTTTTGTAAACGCCCTAATTCCCCGGAAATGTATGCTGGATCCGTATTATCATCTAAGATCTATCTATGCCAGATCCTCAGAAATATATGTTTCAATGCAATTTTTCCAGAACATTATAATATGGCAAAAAAATTCCCAGCAATACGTATGGTAAATATATATGCAGTTAAACTTTATTTTTAAGTATTTCAGTATAAACGGAACATTTATAAAACCAAAACACACAGATGTCGGAATATTACCACTGAAGATTATCCTGTATTTAACAAAATCATAGCTGTATTTAGCAAAATCATTTGATGAAGTAATATTTAAAGTGGTTAAAAGATGTCACATAATCACATACATCTGACTTTGCAATTTCCTTTCAAATCTTAATCGATTTTTGAAGATGGATTAAAATTCTGAACAGGGAACATTTTTCTATCAAATGTGCCTCGTGACAAGATTCCCACGCAAGATGAAAAAGAGTATTAGTGAATTTGCTTGCAGAAATGGCGATCAAGCAAAGTGGGCTATTTGCATAATGGATTCTGAAAAGTGTTGAATATCGTTATTTGCGAAAGAAAATAACGCTTTATCCGCAAGTAAACTAAAAATTAAATGTGGAATTGCAAAAGTAAATTTCGGAGGATATAAAGTATTTTATGAATAGACTTTGACATTCTAATGCAGTATCAGGCAAATGTAGTTAATCTCACGTTCTAAATCAAATCAAATCAGATAAATTACACCAAACAGTCATTCAGTTCACAATTTGAAATTCAATTGAACCATCATTAATTATATTTAAGCAAAATGTATGTTTATAAGACATACAGATTCCAAGACTGAACAATGTTAATACATATTACCGATACATATTACCAATTACATATTACCAATATACTGTTAATAAGGAAACTAAAATGTCTTTGTCGACTAGAAAATAGAGCGAATCAGTATATCTACCTTCGTTTTTAATAACAGAAACATTTATTTCACGAAAGTATTCAAAATCTCAAAACAATATAATATAAATAATTTATGCAAAATATATCCTTGGACCTTATACAATTATACAATTTACATCAAACGAATAGAACATTATTTTTGGTACTCGATATTTTTTAAATGAATGTTTATCCATAGCCTTAACATTATCTAGTTTGCAACAACAGATATTTCAGGACATAGATCGAAATTTAAAATTATGGCTTCTTCATGTCCTCATATATCATTAGTTCCAGCTATCTACAAAACAATTATTTTAATCTGTTGAGTTTCACATGTCGACGATGCTCTTGCACATAATCATATTTCAGTCGGTAACTGGGAATCTAAACCTACACTTTCTTAGTTTCAACAATACTTTCTTTTTATTTCAGTATTTTTTAATACAAAAATGAACTGCATATCTATAAGAAATGTAGTATTGTCCCATAAAAATACTTTTAAAATGTGAGAAAAACGCCTAATTCTGGGACAAAAGAACCATGCTTTATTATAGGATTAATTCCATTTCTCTTCCCGCAGGTTTATTCTAAGTTACTGCACAGAAGATTTTGGGGAATCATAATGGACTTGTAGATTTCTCTGAAACAAATTACCTCTTTCAATTACGTCTGCGGACGGAAAATAAGCAATCTCCTTAGTGTTTCCATTTTAAAGTACATGAGAGTATTTTGCGGAGGACATTAAATGATATTATGATATGAGATAATCACATGCGAAGTCTGCTTAATGCTTGCAACATAAACTAATCAGAATTCTAAAGTTTCGCAACTGAAGGAACTGTTAAAGTTATAATTTTAGAAAATGCGAATGTGCATTTTTTATTTTTTAATTATTGTATGATATTTACATCTTTTTCTTACTGTATATTTTAATGTTTTCGTTCCCCAAGCTTCATTTGTTCAATCAAAAACATACAGATATATAATTTGTAGATTATTCTGAAATTTTATGTTAATATTTATTACGAAAAATTACTGTAAAAATTTAAAGTCGCAATAAGAGAAACTTACCCCAAACAGCATTTAAGTTTACTATTTGCATTTCAGAAGAAATTTCCTTTAGTGTATTTTGGCAAAATGCATGTTTATAAGAAAAGCAGTGGTGATCAAACTTTGGGTCATCGAGATCCAGCATTGATATGCATTTAAACTAAATACCGAATTCTATCTGTAGCTAAATTGGCATATCTCCAGAGGCGTATTTAATGGGAATTAGATCTCAACCTCCTCCAACTAACTAAAAAGTGTCAAGGAAATCTCAATAAAATTACAATATTTAGTTTTTAGATATTTTAGAATAAATTTTTCCTAAAAACCTTCCAAATGTCAATCCAAAATATGGCATTAATCCACAATAATAAATGAAGACGTATGTCTGTCTCTCCGTATGTTTGGTTGTTCATTTGATTCTATTTATGTCGCAATAGGGAAAATTTTGAACGTCTTACGGTCGTAAATTTGGTACACAGATACTTCAAGATCCAGATGCTTTTCGACGAGATTTTTAAAAAACATTCAATTAGTTTATTACTTATCTTTAATCGAATAAAAAATTCCCGTCTACGGTACATGTTGACTAATACCTGATGTCGCAATAGGGAAAATTTTGAACGTCATACGGTCATGAAATTTGGTACACAGATACTTCAAGATCCGGATGCTTTTCGACGAAAATTTAAAAAAAAACATTTAATTAGTTTATTACTTATCTATAATCGAATAAAAAATTCCCGTCTATGGTACATGTTGACTAATACCTGATATCTTCACTAGTACCTCCAACTATAATGCATTCCTAAACGTAAATCTACGGCATTTCAATATTCTCACTGAGGATTTTGAACGATTTTCACACATGTCCGTGCCTTAGCGACCGAAAATATCACCAGAGAGTTTCCATATTAACACCATCGAAAATAATCAAAAAGTTCTCTTTCATGCAAACTTCGGCCATATTAGACAAATTTTCATGAATTTATTATTTATTTTAAAAATACATTATTTTCGAGTTTTGAAGACGTCCCACTTTTAAAATTGAGATATAAAAGAACTGTCGGACAAAGTGATGTTTATAATTTAACAGCTAATAATTTTCTGAAGTTATATGTTCATTAATTACAATTTTTAAGGCTTAATTATATTTTGTAAGCTTAATTATAATTTTTATAAGACTCAAACAAGTTTTTTATAAGGCATTTATAATTTTAGCAAGGCTAAAATTATAATCTTATAATTAATAAGACTTTCATAAATGTTTATAACACTAAGCGAAAACTGCCCAAAACAGTCTTTGAGGCTTATCATTTGTATTTCAGCCGAGTCGTCTTTTATTTTCCGTTTCACGACATACTTCGATAACTCTAGAATTTTTCTATAGTTTGAAATTATATAGACCCAGAAATAAGAAGCTTATTTCCTACTGCATGACTAGTACGATAGTTTATTAAGAATTATATCATTCTGCTTTCCTTGTTCATATAATCCAATCATATATCCTCTCTTAATAGAAGCTTAAATTCCCTTTAGACAATTTTCTTGCTTCAATTATTTTTCTATTGTGGAAATTAATAAAGTATTCATAGACTGTAAAAACGTCTTTAAGATATCTTTGGAAGGAAATGTTAGTTGTTTCCATTTAGGACGCATATATTTTTCCAAGCCTAAAAAATCCGTAATACGAAATGCCAAAAATAACACTATCTAAAGTATTGTGTTTTTGTATTTATATAATTGGCTACTTTTAAAGTTATGTATTATTTTATTTTAATTCGCTAACATTATTTTCATCCAAACAGACTAAATGAAATTCTTACATATTCATCACCCAACGTTGTTGAAGTTTAAATTGTTTATATTGTCGTCTTTATCATTTTCTGTCAAACTGCAGTAACAATTAATTTTTTTAATTATACTCCTAGGACGCTAATAATATTTTATTACTATCAGATTAAAATAAATTCTTACGTATTCACCATATAGCGTTGTTAAAGTTCGTACTGTTGAAGTTTATATTTTTATCATTTTCTATTAAATTGCAGTAATAACTAAGTTTTAAAGTTCTCTGCAGCAAATGGCAAGTTATAATTACTTTTTGACCCATAACCCAGTATACAATCTAGAGAAGATTAGTATTCTATAGAACAATTTTAATCTAGAGAATGCTTCCTCTTCTTTTTCGATAATAGATTCAGATATAATTTCTGAAATATTCAAAGAATCTTGCTGCCCTAACCGGCAATTCAACCCTTTGCATCAACATGTAAAATTATTACTAAAACAGTAACTCTCAGGAATAGGACGAACTGGATCCAAGAAAATTACGTGAACATGTATTTTGCGTAATATCGCATATGTAGAGCGCACATAGTTGATGACACTTGCCATTTTTTAACTTTATGTCCTTCGTCTGAAATAAAGTATTTGAAAAACGCGCAATATCTCGAGAACGGTCCATGCTATCATTGAAATTTCATATCTTAGTACATCCTCTTAATAACGGATATCTAAAACATATCAATATTTTGTTACCACATCATTATAACCAATTTCGCCGTTAGAATCACGTTATTCAATGTAGCTTTAAGGTAAAATGCATTTAAAAAAATAATTAATAATTTAAATTTGTTCTTCGTAACCTCAAGATAGGAGTAGTAATTTCTAAAACCGAAATTTAAGACAACACAATTTAATTTATATGAAGTTAATTACTTTTAAAAGAAGATAAAGCCAGTTTAAAAACATAAAATTTCCATCAAACTGCCTTTATTTAGAAACGGAATTCATTATCTTCTACTTCTGAGTAGAAACCTGTGCAAAACAAAGCTGATTCGTGCATTAGAAAACTGATTACTGCATCTGGAAAAAATATCTGAAAATTTAACATTATTTTCATGACATTACAAAATTAAACTAATTTAGCAGTATATTTTATAATATTAAAGAATTCAATTAAACTAATAATCTTTCTATTCATGATAAACAATGTATGTAGAAGAAAACGCTCATATTAGCTTGAGCAAGCCACGACCGTTAAAATGCATGATTTGCTTAAAAGTATTTTGGTCACGCATAATATATTTTCATCACATTAATATCTTGTTTTACCCACGTTTCGTAAATCCCCTGTATCTTTTCGAACCATTACAAGTGGGCATAATTCTTACATTACTAATGGTGGTAAATTATTATTAAAAATGTTAAATGAAGTTTCTTTGTCAGATGACATCTCAAATAATTGTCATATTGTGAAAAACAGCTTTGAATTAGTTAAGAAATTAAAAACGCTTACTAATATCCTTAGTGTTTATATTTTATTTCAAAAATTTCTTCAATAATATTGATATAGTTGAATGATCGCATAGAATTATTTTATAATGTTTTGAAAAATATAATATCACCCTAAAATAGTCAACTTTTTATTTTAAAAAATTACTTAATTTCACTCACTATGAGAATTATATTCAACATGGTGGTTCTTTCTTTAAGCAACAGTTGGGTATCCCAAAAGGGGTGTGTGCCTCATCATTATTGGCTAATATGTATTTATTCTTCAATAAAAAGAACATTATTTCAGGGTTGCATAATATGCACATGTATATATATTTAGATGATTTATTATGTGTATCCCATAATAATTATTCTGTAATATTTATTTTTTTCCTAATAATTGACAATTAAATGCAAGTAATAATAACTCTAATGTAGCAAACTTAAGATCTAGATTTAAATTAAGATTAGATTCTAGATTAAGATTCTAGATTTAAATTTAGATTTACCAAACTGTAATCTGGCTATAAACTTATATGATAAAAGGCAACATTTTAATTTTAATACATCTAAAATTCAACATTTTGATTCTTGTTTGCATATTTCAGTGCTTAGAAATATTTTATCAAACCAGGTTCTTAGAATCAGTAAAATGTGTGATGACAAATTTAAATTATCATATTTTATAGAATTATTAAATTCAGCTACTAATAATGCATATCTTCCCAAATCCGTAATTAAATTTATCAACTCAGTGTATCAACTATCAATCGATAATATCCAAGTCAGCTTCCCCACCAATTATGGCGTCTAATAATATATGACTAAAAAAAATTGTAATTATTTATTAATTATATATTCAAATAAAAATGAATAATAATAAAATAAACAATACACTTTTGTAAAATAATAAAATCTGAAAATAAAATACATTAACATTTAATGCTTTGAATTTTATTTTCGCTAAAAATCTTTAAATTTAGCCACGATTTGTGTCCGCTTATAATGGCATTTTCGTTTATGAATAAATTGTATAGTAAGGTTTTTCACCTATGCTTCATGTTCATATTCTGTTATCCTTATATGGGTAATTATCCTGTCTCGTACTCTTAACTCATTTAACGGTTTCCAGGGAAGATAACTGTAACCGTCTGTTTTTCTACTTCCCATGATATATTTCATGGGTCATCTAATATATATATTTATGTATATATATATATATATATATATATATATATATATATATATATATATATATATAATATATATATATATTATATATAATATATATATATATTATATATATATATATATTATATATATATATATATATATATATTATATATATATAATATATATATATATATATATGTATATATATATATATATCCTCTAGAATAGTGGTGAAGCTCATGATTCAAGAATGAGTCAACATTTCTTGATAACTAACATGTTTATTCAAAAGCGCAACGTAAACAGGATCAGTATACGGTATAATAGTTCGATAACTGTCTTACAAGATCACTACATAATTGTCAAGTACAGAAAAGTAGCAATTAAATGATCCACTAATTTGACAAAATAGCCGATAATATATTCAAAAAGTGACTTATGTCTCAGTTCAATGTAGCTTGTCTCACGTCAACTCCTCTCAAACTGAATGATCACTCATTTTCTAGACTCTGTATAGATACTGCTAGAAACATCTCATATCTCGTAGAATATTAGTTATTTTGAGGTGTTTCTCGAACTGGCGAAAAGTCGCCAAATCGGCGATATATATATATATATATGTATATATATATATATATATATATGAATATATATATATATATAATACCCAATCTTGGTGAGGATACATGCATTTTTATGTATTTTTTTTAAAAAACTGAATAAAACATAAGAAAAAAATATTTATGGTGGAGCCTTCATATGGTTGCAGATGGTGTGTTCTTTCTATATCTGATGCAATTATAAAAAATTATAATCCCTTTTGCAAACTTATAGAAGCAGATGTTTCAAGGGATTTTTTTTTAACAGATAGTGAAAATATGTGTTGGAGCTCCAGATCTTCCCTGAAATCTAATGCTGAATTCATATCAGCCATTATCTAAGATCTATCATCTCTATCTGTAGCCACTCTTGTAAACTATACGTTTCAAGAATTGTTTCGGACAGGTAATGGGAAACTCTATTATAACCCTACACCCTTTATAATATTACAATGAATTCACATCAGTCATCATCTAAGCTGCATCTATAGCAGTTTCTACGAATTAGATTTTTCGAGAGACATATTAATTTTTGAATCCAAGGGGACTTAGCTAGTGAAAATATTTAGTTGCAAGTTTTATCCCGCCAAAAATTTAATGCTGAATACATATCAGTCATTATCTAAGATATATCTATAACCAATCCTGACAAATAGATGATTGAAGTAAAATTTTAGAATGAATGTTGAAAATAAACCAGAATAGAACATTTTTAACTACTCTACCCTTTTCAGAATCGTATGCTGAATCCATATAAACTACATCGAAGATCAATCTATAGCTAATCTTGAAAAATAGATGCTTCAAGTAAAATTATGTTTTTTAACCGGAAATGGTAAAAGAACCAGAATTAATATTTTTATTGTAAACGCCCTAATCCCCCGGAAATGTATGCTGGATCCATATTATCATCTAAGATCTATCTATGTCAGATCCTCAGAAATATATGTTTCAATGCAATTTTTCCAGAACACAATAATATGGCAAAAAAATTCCCAGCAATACGTATGGCAAATATATATGCAGTTAAACTTTATTTTTAAGTATTTCAATATAAACGGGACATTTATAAAACCAAAACACACAGATGTCGGAATATTACCACTGAAGATTATCCTGTATTTAACAAAATCATAGCTGTATTTAGCAAAATCATTTGATGAAGTAATATTTAAAGTGGTTAAAAGATGTCACATAATCACATACATCTGACTTTGCAATTTCCTTTCAAATCTTAATCGATTTTTGAAGATGGATTAAAATTCTGAACAGGGAACATTTTTCTATCAAATGTGCCTCGTGACAAGATTCCCACGCAAGATGAAAAAGAGTATTAGTGAATTTGCTTGCAGAAATGGCGATCAAGCAAAGTGGGCTATTTGCATAATGGATTCTGAAAAGTGTTGAATATCGTTATTTGCGAAAGAAAATAACGCTTTATCCGCAAGTAAACTAAAAATTAAATGTGGAATTGCAAAAGTAAATTTCAGAGGATATAAAGTATTTTATGAATAGACTTTGACATTCTAATGCAGCATCAGGCAAATGTAGTTAATCTCACGTTCTGAATCAAATCAGAATCAGATGTTTGAAATTATTTATCTTGTATTTGCACTTTACCCTGTCAAAGAAATCCATACTATCACTTTTAAAAAATGTGTTGAAACATTTTTAATATTTTTTTTATTCATAATGAATGGCGTATTGCGTCGAAAATGACTCCATTTTGCCAGCTCTCACCCGCACTTCCGAATTTCCAAATCTCAATTACGACATTTTTTGGCACTACGTTTGTACCATAAAATGTTCATTTGTATCACTTTCGGTGCAGAGTTATTCACATTTAAAAGGGAAGTCCTAGAGAAATGGCAGTCCCTACCTCAGAATTTAAAATCTTCGCCAACGCCATTCATTTGTATCACATATGAACTAGTTTGACTGTAATTTTTTTTTCTTTCGGTACAGTAATATTTTCATTACAATATAGATGATGGAGGATAGAACGACCTCACTGTCGCACGACATGTTGACATTTCGAATACAGATATCGATCAAGCTAAATAGCACTTTGAATGCGTCCACCAGAACCAATTGGAACTCACACATAGTTAAACAGTGTGCATCCCCAACAACAAATAAGAGAAGGTGGTATGAAACCAGAGGGGGGAAAGAGAAAAATGGTTCCAGAGATTTCGAGAAGCGTCGGCAGATTCAATGTTCGACAGCATCCTGGAAACACGTAAATTTGGGAGTATAAAAAAAATCCCTTGCGATCGCACAAAAAAAAACGTGTAATCAATGCGATGAGTATGTGCATAGTGAATACAAGTGGCGTATCAAGTATACGCAGGTATCCAGCAAAGTGTGTTCTCGAATAAATGTCAAAGTACAAAAAAATGAGGTATTTATCCAAGTTTCATCTGTTAATAATGACCACGGAAGGCACGTAATATATATTGATTATTTAGCAACACTTGATTAAGAACTCAAATCTTAGTAAAGAACTATTGCATGTAAAAAACAAAAACTGCATATATTTTCGATATATAGTAATAATTTGTTATAAATGTATGTGTCACTTAAATAGCTGTTATAGATATATGTGTGACTTAAATGAATTTATGAGTAAACTTTATAAATAATCAAGATATTTATATATATATATGAAATTAAAGAATTGATCAAATTAAATCAGAGTTATATTTATATGTCTTGAATGTTATTCTGTCGTACTCGAGAACCGAAGATTTCATATTGCACCCTAAGTGAAGGCATCAAAGGTAAGTCCTTGTAGAGTAAAATTTGGGTAAGGACAATTTACCTTATGACACTCACATTCGAACTTCTAATCATTTTGAATGGCATTCGCTTCTAATACACAGTGCCGTAAAAATATTTCGTTTGTACCACTAACGTATTCCCGTTATATGTAATAATTCAAAATCGACTCACCTACATATTCTTCTGCTGGGACTACTGGACTGAAGCCCACTTACACCAATTACAATTTTAATTATGCCATTTGTTAATGAAAACGTTTATACATGGTTGTAATACAAAACTTTCACTTTATAGCCATGATAACGATCCATTTGGTTTAAAAGGGGTGATTGCAACGGCATACCCTTATTCTATATTCAACATTTCAATCATGTCATTCGTTACTTGTAAGCACTACGTTTGTATGGAATAGTATAGCAAAAAAAAATATCTGTGAAACTACTGTACTCTTACTTTAATGAATCGTTTTTAGGTGGAATTCTAACATGGCAGCGATTCTGATTTATAAATAAAGACTTATACAGCAACAATATAGAATCTTATCTATTTACACCACCTGTACATAATATGTACAGTGTTGTGTAATTCTTAAAATTGTTAAAAAATATCTTGTAGCAGCTGCTCTCAAACTTTTGTTCCTAGTATTTTCGAATGCTCATTTTACACCATACAGAAAATTGCCTTTTTATCGAGCCAGACTTGGGCATTAGGTATTTTAATTTACAAGTTATGCAAAAAATATTTTCTTAAGGAACTCTTAAAGCTGTCAGATGAGTTAAAATTTTATATTAAAAAGATTTCTGATGATTATAAAACACTTCAGTTATGTGCGATTTAAATAAAGTTATGAATCTTTACTACAAAATTTGTACAATTGTTTGAATTAATATACTGAATACACTGAATTGGATTAATATACTGAATACAAAACAATGGTCACGGACGTTTCTTTTAAATAATAATCGATTTTTTCAACATCTACAAATGAACCAATGAAGAGCGAAAATTTTGTGACTAATAAGATTATAGACTTATTCCTACTTAAGAAAGGGTATTATTTTTCAAAAAGCTTGTATTAGGAAAATAAAAATATCGGTTGTTTGCATAAAAATGCAAGAAAATCTTGAACATCCCCATTTGTTAAATGGAGTTATATTCTTATCTGTGAAGGAAATCTAAATGTCAAATATTAATAGCAATTGACAGTTTTATGATCAAAACCATTTATAGAGAAAATGTTTGTTCTTACGATATTCACACAATGGATTCACAAACACATCTAGAAAATCTTTCAAATATAGCGATATGACTTAATTTTGAGCTGCATTGTTTTATACTTTGCGGAAAATGTTACATTGATTAAATTTTTATATTCAAATCACAAGAAATTAGTAAAAATTATTTTAGTTTTATACAAAAATAAAGTCAGATCATTTCTGCAATCAAATAAAATATAAATTGCTATGTATGTCCGGACCAGTAATTGAACCATAGATCTCTAAGTGAATATCTGCAGTCAAGAACTGTATAAATTTGAGATAATATAATTAAATGATGTTCCGTTATTTTTATATCATAAATTCTGTCTGTATTTATAAAATATTAAATTGTTAATTTGTCATCTATGCGAATTAATTTATTAAAATTTTATATGCAGTAATATAACTAAAAATCACATAAGATAATTTTATATAATTAAATAAATGCTAATAATTATACGGTCTATTTATGCATCGGCAGTTGGATATAAGATATTAAAATAAATTTATGAATAAGGGGATTATACCCTGTATGAGAAATAAAGACTTAAAACTTATCATCACTAATTAGATCCGTAATACCTTTAATACGAGAATATCTTAAAATATGCATCTTCATCCTCTTTGAGACTAAGTGAATGAATGAGCTATGGTTTATATCCTAATTGCATTTGAATATAAAATTATGGGAATGGTAAATTTCTACGTTTTGTAGACGGTGAATGTATTCCAGTAGCGAGAACAGGGATTTCACTCCTGCCTGCATTCACTGAATCATCCTTGAATAGAATAGCGTCTATCCCTTAATTATTGTGTTATTTACTAATTCAGGTTATGGATGGGAATAATAGTAATTTGAAACGGAGAAGCAGTTTAATTTAACTATACCTAGAAAAGAGAGTAAAATGAAATCAAAATATCACATTGTCAGAAATGGTTTGTTAGAGAATATTCCTGTGAAAATTAATAATTTCCATAATTTAATATTCTTTGAGAATGCCATGTATAAAATATATCTTTAAAATAAACAGGTTTAATATATATATATATATATATATATATATATAAAAATAAAAATTGAAAGATTTTAATCGAAAACTATACATAAACTACTGTATGTACAAAAAAAAAAAAAACATCTCTAGCATATATGTTACAAATGAGTGACTATAGACCAAGACTACGGATAAAAATAGAAGGTAACATATCACTACAATGGAAAGGGGGAAGAGAAGAATATTAGGATACAAAAATCGCAATTAAAAAGTATATATACATATAAATAAAATGAAAAAGAAAACACGGCAAAAATGAGAAAAGGCAATAATAATTAGCTCAAGAAAATATGAAGACATAGAGAGCAATCAATTGAAACTACACAAAAAATGGCGGTTAGTTCGAAATTGCATTTTCAACAGGACAGCCATATAATTCGAATAAAAACCGATAGAATAGCCAGTTTCTGAAAATGGCGATATTATTTAACTATAGACACCATTGGGACTGTCTACAGGCTAGTGGAAGGAGAAAAATAAATCAATTGAATTACAAATCAGAAAAATAAAACCTCCTCGAACAAAACTATTAACTCGCAAGCATTGCTACCACGTGTCGGTTGAACAAGCGACTGAGCATTTCATTTCACTTCGTCAACGCGAGTGGGCACCGAAATGAATACATTTGAAGAAAACATAATATGTATGGAGACTTTCAAAAATAGTAATCAGTATAGGACTCAGGACAAGTGGAAAATAGACATTCAAAAATAGTAAACAGTATTAGACTCAGACCAAGTGGTAAGTTAGGTGATAGGAATGGGTGAATTCTCAAAAATGAGTTATCCAATCAAATATAAATAATGCATGTGTAAAATTATTACGTGGTATATTTGAAATTATTAATAATATTATTTACAAATACTTCCGGATATTGGTAATTTTGACAAATGCGTTTAAGATTATTGATGTGGAGAAAGTGAAACTGATGATCAGAAAGTCGATGTATTCGAAATAGTTCGTTTAAAATGATGATTCTAAACAATTGAATATAATTACAAGATTGATATGATAGCAGCTTTATGATAGTGAAGTTGTAAGAATATTTTTTATCATGTAGATTGGTGATTAGATGATTATTGAGGGTATCTAAATTTAGGTCTAAAAAATTTACAGTTTGACTAACGCTAGGCTCATTCGGAAATAATTCTAGTTTAGATGGGTAAAAATAAATATTAATATATATATATATATATATATTAATATTGATATTATATATATATATATAATTAATATTTTCTTAAGACATTTATGGGATCGGATAATCTTTTTTTCTTTAATCTGATTTTTTTTCTTTTCAGAAGATTTATTTTCCAGTAAAGGTATGTCAAGTACATTTTTTAAATGTATACATACACGTTTGTATATATACATTATACAAACATTTGCATACACGCATATTCATTGTATGTATACAAAAACACGTAAGATTATGTTCCAAATGCTAAGAAATACCGTAGACATTAAAATTATAAAAATCATATAACATATGTTAACAAATTATGTTGATTCACTTTGGATATATCTTGCTATTTCCGCATACAGCGATCTACCGACTAAAGTGAATTCGATTATCAAGTAACTCGATATAGATCAGTTTATAATTAATAACCAAATTTCATTAGCATGAATCAAAATTTCAATTTGCGCAATATTTATCTAAAGCATATTCCTAGCGAACTGAAATTTTAGAAATAGACTGCATTCATAGAGCATTGATATTATGTTTGAAAAATATATATTTCTTATATGTATGCTTTGCTTATAATATACATGTGAGTATTCTGCACGGTGTGTAAATTAAACATTTTCAAAAACACGCAGTAGGTTAAACGTCGGTTCAAAATTTCATAGATTTCAAAATTTGTTTCATATTTTTGATATTTCAATTTACTACGCAATATGTGAGCAGAATTGCATTACCCTCCATTATATTAATGAATCACTTGAGTGTAATGTATGTACTCCTCTGATATTTTAAAAGCAGAGTACATCACTGTACTTCACATTTTGAATATTTTTTAATTAAATAGTAATTTCCTTTGTTAATTCTAATAAACGTTTGGTGAAAATCGTAATGATTATCCTTTGTTTTCATTAATATAAAATTGCAACAAAAACACATTTAAAAATGATGGTTTGGTGTTTTCAAATTCTTTTAATTTTATAATTTTATTATTTTTATAATTGTATTATTAATTTATTATTATTATTATTATTATCAATAGTAGTAATATTTTAATTATTTTTTAATTTTTATTTTTATTTTTATTTTTATTATTTATTATTATTATTTTAATGATTTTAATATTACTTATGATTATATTATTTTTATAACTATGTATCGATTTATAAATTCGATTATCACAATTTTGCGACACGTTTTCACGCAATTAATACATAACGCTAATAGTGGGATTACTTTATATTAAACTATCTTAAATTCGTGAAAAATGCTAAGGACATAAAAATGTGTAAATATATTTAAATGCGACATACATATATTGCATAAAACTTAGCACAAATGCATTATTTACATATTCTGCATAAATATTTACTCATATGTAGTACATTCATGCATAGCACAATCACACAAATCTATACTTTTTTTGTGCAACGCATATTCCACCTTATGTATTTGAGGTAAAAATTACTTAACTGCTGATGAGATTTCATGAAATCTTTTTTTGCTTTCTTTTATTTCAAGTTTTTATGGCGTATACCTCGTGCAAAGTGATTCGAAATTGGAAAAAGCAGAAACCCTCAAATCCTATTATTTTCGGAAGCAGTTCATACATTACAAAGAAATGTTCTCCTATGAAACTGGAAAAATAATCTAAAAAGAAAATGGTACATTTTGGTGACAACCTCTCGACATGAAACATTCGAAGTCCTTTCTCAGAATAAGAGCATAAAAACATTCTAAAACATCTCCAGTAAGTAAAAAAAATATGTTATTGTAATGACCGAAAAAGAAGTTTAATAAAAATTTTAGACATATTTTTTCTCAAAATGATGTAAAAGAATGTCCCGGTTAAAATTTGTTTTCTATTGAAAAGTGAGAAATACAAACGCTTATAATCAAAAGCAGTTATAAAACTTCCTAAATCAAATCTATATTATATGTATAAGTTTATAATTTCTCTCCTTAATGTACAGAGTGGTCATAATTAAAGTAGAGGTGTTTACAGTCCGATAGTGAGAAAACTGTTGGACCAAACACAACGAAATTTGCAGTAAATACTATTTAGCGCATGGAGTTTTGATTTTTAAAAGAAAAAAATAGTCCTGATTTTTGCCACAGCGGGCCAAAGTGAGCTGTAAGGTCCAGTTTTGAAGCAAAATAGGCATAGGAAGTACAGAAAGTTCCGTATCGAGCAATGTTGCTGAACTTTTTTATTCCGCAACTTCAACAGCATGGATATTACGAATCTACGTTATTTATACAGGATGGAGCACCCCCTCATATTGAATTGCGCATACAGGAAGTCCTGCGACAGCATTTTACCGACAACCGAATAATTAGTCAAGCGTTTCCTATAAAGTGGCCAGCCCGATCGCATGATCTGACTCCTTGTGATGTTTGGTTGTGGGGACATGTAAAGCGCTTAATATTCCAAGGGACTGTAAATGATTTAGCCCCTTTGAAGGACCGAATAACATTGCACGTCAAGTAAATCAATGGGCATCTGCTGCATTCTACAGTAGAGAATGTTGTTCAGAGAATGCACTTTTTGGAACATATGCAAGGAAAACGTATTAAATCAGACATGTAAATGATGACAATATAAAAATTAATAGCATGCATATGTAAAGTAAGATGCAAATGTAAATACAAAATGTACTAACAACGTATAGAATGTAAATGTGATGTTATTTTCAAAATTCAAGTAAAATATTAACTTTCTATACTTCGTATGCCTATTTTACTCCGAAAAGGGACATTACGGCGTTACTTTGGCCCGCGGTGGCAAAAATCCGAATTATTTTTCTCTTTTAATAATCAAAACCACATGGTCTAAATAGTATTTATTGCAAATTTGGTTAAGTATATATATATTGAATCATATATATATATATATATATATATATATATATATATATACATATATAAATATATCTATTAACCTCATCGAAATCAAACAACTGAAAATATACCTAAAGGCGCTAAGCTGCTCAAACAAGTACATTTATATAATACAAAATAGAATGAAGAAAGAACAGCATTGTATCAAAATTTCGCCGGGAGGGATTGTGACCCCGACTTCCCGGTTAAGCCAGCTTAATGTCATGACGACACTCCCGGAAGCGGATACAATGTCGCAAACCAAGTACATTATACTAAAACTTTAAATGTAAAAAGTTAAAAGACCTATACTGACTTTACCACAATAACTGTAACATCAAGATTCACAACATCCAAACAGAAACACAAAAGACATTTTAAATAGCTAATGTTTAACACCAATATATAACAAGACAAACGAACCTCGCATACACTTCACCATTCAAGCTTCCTAAAAGTAATTGACTCATACTGTGTATACAAAGAACTCCTTTAAACAGTTAAACTATGACGTCCGTATTAGCATCGTATCTGCTGTTCAAACTTTAAGTGTACCTCTATATAAATATAAGTTGTAACTTTCCGTTACGTTATGTTGAAAAATTTACATATAATGTTACTTAGAAAACGTAATAGGTAACCTTTTGCAATTGCCTCATTCAGATAGCACAGATCGCTTCCATATCGATTTTCTTCACTGCTATTTAATCGTTTGGTTCTGGACAAAAAATTTAAAATAATTTTTCTGAAAACATTACGATGTAGACAATAATTCCATTGAATTATGTAATGTATTTTAAAATTGAAGTCTTTTCTTTTATCATATAGTTTAAATCCTACCTTACCATTAGATTGTTTATATATAGTTAAGTCCAGGAAATTAATACTATGATCCATGGTAAGTTTAGTTTCAGTCAAGGTTAAGTTAGATGGATAAAAAGTAAAATCTAAGTGATCCTGGCCATCGGGGCAAGCATACAAAATGTCATCCACATAACGAATGTATACAATTTCATTTAATATATGAGTTCAATACTACTTTAATACATGAGTTCAATACTACTTTAATATATGAGTTCAATAACAATTACTTTTAGGAAGCTTGAATGGTGAAGTGTATGCGAGGTTCGTTTGTCTTGTTATATATTGGTGTTAAATATTAGCTATTTATAATGTCTTTTGTGTTTCTGTTTGGATGTAGTGAATCTTATATGTTACAGTTATTGTGGTAAAGTCAGTATAGGTCTTTCAACTGTTTTACACTTAAAGTTTTAGTATAATGTACTTGGTTTGCGACATTGTATCCGCTTCCGGGAGTGTCGTCATGGCATTAAGCTGGCTTAACCGGGAAGTGGGTGTCACAATCTCCCACGGCGAAATTTTGATACAATGTTGTTCTTTCTTCATTCTCTTTTGTATTATATATATATATATACATATATATATATATGTATATATATATATATATATATATATATATTAGGAGTGATTCTAATAATACAGATTTAGCTCAAAGCTATGATACTGACCTACCACGCTTTTACTTCGCATTCATGCTACATTGCTGATCTGGACGCGAACATGAAGCGTCTTTCGTTCAACTATTCCACTTATTCCGCTCTACTAAGTTGTGTATTTCGCATTTACGTTACATAGGTGACCAAGGGGTACGAACACGAAGCATCTTTCGCTCAACTATTCCAGTTCTCTCTTAAAAATCAACATTCATTCGCTTTTCCCGCCTCCTGAGCATCATGTAGGCATTGCATAAATGTACTTCCAGTACTCCCCCATGATATGGCGCCTCCGCATTTACCTGCTCTTTCGAGATTTCATGACATCGACTCACCGTACTCATAGGCTTTGTGACTCACTACGAGGCAGATTGTAACACTTCAACTGAGAGTTCGCCGCCTCATCTGCAACCGATTTTGTGTGATGCAAATTTAGCTCAACGCTATGATACTGATCTACCACGCTGTTTACCTGGGATCAACCCCTCGCATTCACGCTATATATTATTAAATTTTTATTGTTTTGGTTTGAAAATTAACAGGAAATTAAACCATAGATAAATTAAAAAATCATAGTAATTCAATAACCATAGAAAAAATATAAAAAATAAATGAGAATATTTAAGGTATTTAAAAATATTAAACATGGATATTTATAGTATCTTTCCGACGACTATCCATAAACTAGCATTTGAATAGGATTTTATGAAGACGTATTGTACCGAATCTTAAAGTACCTTTAAACACAATTTCCCGCCTCTCGAATGTTAGGTTTCATGCTATAGCCGATCCAGGCAAGAATTGACAAATATACAAACTGAAGATGCATCTTTAAAAATAAATTTTGCCTTTCGATGTCTTCTCAAATCATCCTTTTATACGACATGATACAGATATTTGAAAATCCATATAACAGATAATATTTCGGAATAATATTTGCTTGAAAGAAATAAAGATTCCGTAAGTGAAAAGTAATGCATCATAAAATGTGCATTTGTATCAATAAGCGAAATTATCATAAGAGCTAAATAATAGATATCATTTAAATAGACAATCCGTAATGACAAAATAAAAGACAGAGAAACAGTTGGAATGTTAGCAGATTTTTTTACGATGCAATATAGCGTTGATTTACAAAAAAAAAAAACTTTATGGTTTAAATACGTATTCATGTATACAGTTCCAAATAATTTGCATACCATTATATGACTTTTCATTTCCACATATTTTCACCGTTTGACATCATATTTGAGCATCATAATATTGAACTTTTTGTATGTTTTACCATAGTATTGACTACACGCAAGTGTCGTAAAATAGACTGTTAACAATTGACTATTAGCAAGTGGCCGGTATATCTTCTTCCTGCTAGCTCTATTGGCAATCCAATGTTAGAGTGTGTGTTTCTTTCTGTTCGAAGTCATTTGCCAGTGCAACTGCGTTTATTTTCGAAGAATAGAACGATTATGCATTGATGGATGGTACAATACTTACAATATATGGTGCCATACTCAATATACCTTTATAATAACCGTAGATTCAAATTTTAGTCGTATCCGATAACGATGTCATGGCTGGATCCATTACCACATGAGTTACTACTTCCTCCATGGCAGTACAACAGTGACGTTACATTCCGACGTTCGTGCAGATGGACGATACAGGGATAATATTTTCTGGAGCATTTTTAATTCAATATTTGGAGAAATATTTAATTTCCGTCAAAGTAAAAGCGTTTCGAAGGCTTTGGAAATGATAATCATGAATACGTTTATATGTGAGTATGTCTGTACGTGTGTGTATCACATGTCTGCAACATGTTGACTTCTTGCTCAAGAGCAAATACGTGCATAAACATGCCCTTTTTCATTTACAAAACATACACGATTCCTTGGCACAAGTCTTTAAATACGCGACAGTTAGTTTGTAAGAAAGGTACATGAGCATACACGTTAGTTCTAAGTCTCTTAAATGTATAGACTGACGTAACCGCAATTTTGACTCCAACCGATCGAATCAGTTATCGTCTTCCTGTGCTACTTTGATGGCTCGCACTTGCTACTTGGATGGTAAGTGATACTCAGTTTAGCTGTAAAATATATGTTTTTGCTTTCAAAAAATTGTACAAATCGAATTAGTCCAGAATGTTTTGATTTTCTCAATATCCGTATTAGAGAATAAGAAAGTAAGTCTTTTTTCGCAGTGTACAGCCATGGCCACAACTGGGAGTCAACTGGGATCCAGCCTGTATATTTAGGAGCCTGAGTTAGAGCTATCTACACAAAGGTAACCATGCTGAATCAAACAACAATTATTGTAGTATCTTTAGCGGATAATTAAAAGAATATGATAACGAATTTGGCAACAAAGCAAGAAGAAAAACATCAAAGTTATAAAATACTATCTTATTTGTAGTTTTAGACTTAAGTAACGCACAAAACGAGTAGATGGAGGAAAATAAAGACCTGTCAATAATGGCATCATCAGGGATTGTAACATGGTGACACCTTTAATGCTGTTATAAATACGCGATAATAATATTTGTCATCAAACGGGCACTGTTTGCTGATAGATGATATTTTAAACTGAATGTATACTTGATTTTTTTGCATGTAAATATTGTTTATTTTAACATTTCTGAAAATGTCAACAACTCACAACTTACCATGTTGCGTAAAACAAACGCCTTAAACAGCAATTTTATTGACGATATATTTTCATTAGACAATGCTATTCAGCTTTAAATTGGCATCTTTCATTTATCACCTTTAGTTGCCGATATTATAATCCCAACTTTTAAATATTCTGCTACAGGTGTTGCACTCCGTATTATTCGATTGGGTGAGGTAACTTTTTTTAAAAAGTAGACCTATTATATAACTTATGGGTATTTTTGTACAAAGCTATTAGGACGTTTAAGGACTTTTTAAGAACCCTCTGTATAAAACCCAAAATTAAAATTATGTATTTTGTGATTTGCATGATTAGGATATACGCTGTAAATGTTTACTACGTTACTGACATTTCCTTGAAAATATTTTCTAATAAGTGATTCTCGTGTCAAATATTAGTAGCAAGGGAAGGACATTTTGAAACATTTTATTTTGGATAGCAAATTCATTTAAATAATTGCAAATTTTTGATGTGAAAACCATTAGGGGCGGGTTATGTTAATCTGTGAAAGAGATTAATCCAAATTATAACAGAAAACCATTGTTATAATTTGGAAGTCTAGGTCGCTTTGCCTTGGTGTAGGATTTGGCGAAATATCACCAACTTGGCGCCATATTTACTGAATGCTTTATATATAAATTCGATATCGTTCAATTGGGCTATTGATATGATACGATTAAAAGTGATTGCTAAACTGAATATAGAACATAATATGCAATTTTTCTTCTAATTACATATAGAGTTCAAGCTACATTATAAAATTAGAGTTGAAAAATGTAAATAAAAATTAGATCTGCTATAACTGTGCAATAACATTTTTCATTATTGTTACTTTCCTTATATACATAATGTATAAGGAAAGTATTGTGACGGGGTCGAAAATTCGAATTCGAGTTTTCGACGGGAGAGCACATTTCAAGCATCCCTGATCACGAATCAAGCATTTTTGAAGTGATGTCTGTGTGTGTGTATGTGTGTGTGTGTGTGTGTGTGTGTGTGTGTGTGTGTGTGTGTGTGAAAGTATGTGTGTGTGTGTGTGTGTGTGTGTGTGTCAGTGAGACTGTGGAGACGATAACTGACGAACGAATGGACCGATTCGAACCAAATTTGGTACAAAAATCACAATCCATAAACACTGGAAGCCTATTGTTTTTATACGTGATCGAATGTTCAGAACCCCCCTAAATTTTCGAATGAAATTTTGAAAAAATCGTTAAAAAATCAAAACCGTTAATAAAGTTACGCAAATAGACATTTCTTATGTAATTTTTCATTAAAAAACGATTGGCATAAATTTTAGAACGCTAACATGAACCGTTCTCGAGATATTGTACATTTTTCAAAAAAATTATGAAAAAGTCACATAAAAAAAAAAAAATTCTATTGAGAAACATGTTCACTTTTCATATGTAATACCATGCGATAAATTGAGTGACATCATTCTCGTGGATCTAGCTCGTTCCATTCATGAAAAAATATACTTTGAATAATACTTTTGTATTATAACGCCAATAGTCATTTATCTGCTGTAAGAATAACTTTTTTCTTAGTGCATAACGCTTGGCGAGATTTTGGCGACGAATTTGGCGGAATGTCGCCAACTTGGCGACTTTTTTGAAATGTTGCAAAATTAATGAAAAACTCGCCAAATGGATAAAAATGATGCTAAATCAATGAAAATGACGACTAATTGTCGAAAATTCAATATCTTGGAAAGAATATTAGTATCTACTATAAGAAAATCCTATTACTTTCCTTATATACATAATGTATAAGGAAAGTATTGTGACGGGGTCGAAAATTCGAAATCGAGTTTTCGACGGGAGAGCACGTTTCAAGCATCCCTGATCACGAATCAAACATTTTTGAAGTGATGTCTGTGTGTGTGTGTGTGTGTGCGTGTGTGTTTGTGTGTGAAAGTATGTGTGTGTGTGTGTGAGAGTCTGTGAAGACGATAACTGACAAACGAATGGACCGATTCGATCCAAATTTGGTACAAAAATCACAATCCGTAAACACTGGAAGCCTATTGTTTTTATACACAATCGAATGTTAAGAACACCCCTAAATTTTCAAATGAAATTTGGAAAAAATAGTCAAAAGATCAAAACCTCTAATAAAGTTACGCATATAGACATTTCTTATGTAATTTTTCATTAGAAAACGATTGACATAAATTTTAGAACGCTAACATGAACCGTTCTCGAGATATTGCACATTTTTAAAAAAAATTATCAGAAAGTCATATAAAATAAAAAAAAATATTTCCTCTCGAGAGACATGTTCACTTATCAGTAATACCATGCGATATATTGGATGACATCATTCTCGTGGATCTAGATCGTTCCATTCATGAAAAAAGATACTTTGAGTAATACTTTTGTATTTGAACGCCAATATTCATTTATCTGCTGTAAGAATAACTTATTTCTTTGTCCATTATGTTTGGCGAGATTTTGGCGACGAATTTTGGCGGAATGTCGCCAACTTGGCGACTTTTTGAAATGTTGACAAATTAACGAAAATCTCGCCAAATGGATAAAAATAACGCTAAATCAATGAAATGACGACTAATTGTCGAAAATTCAATATCTTGGAAAGAATATTAGTATCTACTATAAGAAAAACCTATTTATTTTACTGTAAAAGTGGTAAATTCATTACGTTATATAAGGAAAGTCATGTGTTGCCCACATCAGATTTTTATATGTTAGTATGTGTATAACTCTTGCACTGACCTCACATTCGCCCTGTGGAGTGAAAGCACACGTTACATCCAACCATTTCATCGCCGATAACTTCGGCATTTGAACATGAATTGGACAAAACATGAATTGGACAAAATAAATTACGATCTATTAATCTATCGATACTGTATTATTTAAAAATATATATTAATAAAAAGTCAGAAAATTTTAGAAAAACAGAAATTATTGATCCCACTCTCTATGTGGCTTATATTATCGTCACACATAATACACATCTACATTTTCCCATTCGAAATAAGCGAGATGAGTGATGATTCAATCATTCTGTAAAGAGTAGCAGTTACTCACTGTTTTTCAGCTATATTTATGTGTGTATTAATTTCAAAGATTCATATATGTCACTGAATCCGACAATTCTTCGCAGCTCCATTGATCACGGCTTAAATGCATCTTTCTATACAACTTTCAGTATCCAAGCAGAAAATCTAGTTCCAACGGTCCGTGAGTAAGTACACCGGTCATTTTAAGTGATACACTGTGCATTATTCTCATGAGCGTTGCATGCGTCCTATAACAGCAATGGCGCTGAAAGTTCGATAATTCGCATAACTCTTAAAACGACATTCGCATGCCTAGCTTCACGGCTGTAGCTCAATTTTTATAGGTCATTATGCAGGGTGATTAAAAGAAGATGGGCCAAACGTTACGAAGTAGTAGTACATACCAAGTTAGAATGAAACGCAAGGGCGCTAGTTGGCGCTTAATGGTGAAGCCGATGAGGTGAGACGAAAACACAGGAATCACTATGAAATTATGAAATGGCATTTAATAAACAATAATTGAAGTAATGGCTCAAAAGAGCGACTGCCAATCTGAATGCACGTCTCACAGCAGCGATGGAAAGATTGTCGAACTCTCTCTAACAGACCAGGCATCTCGCGGACTTCGGCAGCAGCGGCCAAAATCTGGTGACGAATTCCTCTTCAGAATCAAAGGGGAGTGTCATAGACGTGATTCTTGAGATATCCCTACAAAAGTCAAGACACAACAGACCAGACTATGGGACCACATCGTTCAATCCATCTGCCGAAAAGTGACGTCCAGATAGTTCCTTACCTCTCGTCCAAAATGGGCTGGTGCTCCATCGTTCTGGAATCACATATGCCGCCAGAAGTCTGTTGCAATTCCGGAAAGACCTCCTGCAGGAAAATTCTATACATTCTCATATCACGTCGTTCTTGCATAAGATACCGCTGTATTATACGGTCGCCGATGGTCCCTGACCACACATTGACGGAGAATCGTCGATGATGCGCATGTAGATATGCTGCAAAAACTGCTGCAAACTGATATGGTCGTACATTCGGTGTTACGAAAATTTGCATAAGGGTTCTGCTTTCCTAGATGAAATTTGTATTTTCTTCTTTAACCAGAAAATAGCAACCATAATGACGCTTTTAAGTTTGTGGACCGGCCGCTTCCTAACGAGTAAGCGCCATGTAACGCTTTTACGCTTCATTCCAGATCCGTTAAACCATGACAAAAAATGCTTGGTTTTGTGTGTTCTACCACCTCGTAAAGTTTGGCCCATCTCTTTTTAATCACCCTGCATATACCTGTATATTTGGAACAGAGTGTATATAAATATAATTAAATGGTGTTTTAAAAGTGTACTTAGAAATTAGTCTTTACCATGTTTAGGAAAAAAAGTACATACATATAATAGCATTGCAATTAATAATGTTATAATTTTGTATTACAATTATGCATCACACCGTCTTTTAACTTTATTACACTGTCTTTTACACTGTCTTTTAAATTTATTACTATATACCATTAAAAATTAAATTGTATTAAAAGAAACTGTACATACTCTGAAAGCAATTTTCCTGTGGTCTATTTTAAAGCGGCAATCTTATTAACCTTTCCACTACAAATTAGCTTCCGTTGCTATGATTAAATCGTTTACAACCCTCTCCATGTCCAACACAGCAATAACGCGAAAATAGGACAACGCTGCAAATTGTTGTGCCTGAAATAAGTACTTCAAGTAACGATCTACCTGCTTAGATGCTGTTACACGTATTTACTATATATAATTACAACTATTTCAGAATGTTACAGTCATTAGTTCATTGTTAACGCATCCCACAGTAATTTTTAAGAATACACTATGCTTATAATTATTATTAAAGGATAAAGGAATACGGTATGTTTAAACATGTGCCTTTTATCACGTTTGCCTCATAGCGGAAATGATATGCATTTGATTTAGTAATTCTGTACTTTAATTTTGGGATATTGCACTTTAAATTGCGCATTTTTGCTATATTTCGAGAATGTGGGTGAGCAAGTATATACATATATGCATTCATGTAATTTTATATTATTTAAAAATATGGGAAAATGTGACATTTAAAGTATTGGTTTATATACAGGATATTTTTGAAAGTCATAAACCAGGGTAATAATTCGTTATGGTTAATGATCTTATGGTTATCATATAGTTTTTTGGCAAGGCGCAAAGTCCACTTCGTCAATGAGAGCTTCCAATTCCGCCACAGTAGCTCAACGGTAAAGCGTCGGCTGGCAATAAGATGATCCGTGGTTCGATTCTCCGTTAGGGCATCAAAGTTCTTTAAAAATTGTATAGGACATTTGCATGGTCCTATACAATAAGACAATTTCGGAAGGGAGTTCGGAGGGCTAACTACCTTCCAGTTAGGAATAGTGAAAAAAATCAATTGAAAGTTGAAGAGCGCTTCAACTTTGTACTAAGCAGTCCTCCTCCTTTTCTCCTCAGTAAGTTCTCATATCTATAAATTTTGTAAACTAAAAATATTGTTAATGATAATTAATAAATAAACAGTTGATAGAGTGTAGAACTCCAGTAGAAATCAATGGTTTAATTTCCGGTTCGAAAAAATGTTTATGTTATTGAGTATACACAAAATACGCACTTATATTAAATGAAACAATATATATATATATATATATATATATATATATATATATATCTGTGCCTAAGGTAAACAATCAAAACTATGAACAGCAGCAAAATTTGGTACATGAATAGTTTTTTTTTTCATTGAACTAGACAGTCCGACTTACCGGAACGTGTAAAATATCTGTTTGGGCGGATGTAAATTCCACTCAATTTAGACCAGAACTCAGAAGAGGGCGGCAAACAAGCCATACCCTCCTTTGTGGACCGTGCTCTCCTTCTTCTACCACCAACCTCTCGGAAATACCATCTGTATATTTAAAGTGTTCGTACTCCATGTGAGCACGTTAACAGTTTAGACAGAGACGGGGAGCGAACTTGGGTTCTCCGAGTGCAATCTCCACTTTCCAACCACTGGGATATGTACATGAGTAGCTGAAGTCATGTTACCATATGCGTTTTTCAATATCCCTTTACAATTCAATTTATTTTAAGTTATGAACTCAAAAGTCGAAATTCAGTCGACATTTCTCCTTTTTAACACAAATTTATTATATAAAACTATTTTCTAGCTCAAAGAGGTACGAAAGGCGATAGACGAAACAGACAAGTGTTGCAACAGCTAAATGCTTGTACTTGGCTTTAAAATCTAACATTCTGACATCTTGAATTGCTGAGACATCGTAAGCTCTTTTGAATGTGCCGTTAATTTATCGTTAAAAGTATCATGCTGAAACTCAGAAAAATTCGATGGAAGCTTGTTTTATTTCATCATTTAATTTTTTACATTTTTAATTATCTTGGTAAAATGACTTTTTCTTTTTTGAAAAAGCAAATTGTGATCGGATAATTATGCATTTTGCTGATTATTTTTGCATTGTTTTTTAAATGTTTTTTAAACTTACTTTTTAATGCATATACTAATATTTAACTGTCGGGTAAATTCATACTGTAACTTATCTATTTACTCTTGTTATTCCACTAATTTTTTCATATCTCTGATGCTAATTATATTAGAGTTAGGTTTATAAAATATCAGTATTATTAGCATAATGTCAATTTTAGAGAATATGATATATATTTCTTGTTAATTCTTCCAACATATATAGTAATGTATGGAACAATTACTGTGATAAGGTAAAAAATTCTAATTGGAGTTTTCGATGGAGGAGCACGTTTCAAATATCCCTGAACTCAAGTCGAACTTTTTTTAAGCATTGTCTGTGTGTATACATATGTATGTATATATATATATATATATATATATATGTATATATGTGTGTACGTGTACGTGTATGTGTGTGAGTGTGTGTGTGTGTGTGTTTCTGTGGCCGCAATATCGCACTAAATAAAGAATAGTTTCCAAAATAATTCAGTAAGTTTATTACAATTATTAGATAATGAGACCCTATTGCTATGAACACGATTGACTACTCAAAAGGCTCTATGATTTTTGAAGGGATTTTAATAAAAAAAAATCATAAATTGATCAGAACATTCAGGAACGATGAATAAATTATCATTCCATAAATTATCATTTCCAAGATTGTTCTCATTAGAAAACAAATGATACAAACTTTAGAAAGTTATTGAGGATTATATAAAGATTATATAAATATTATGTCACAGACTATGTAATGCATTTTCATTTTTACTTTCGTTGTATACATAATGTATAAGGAAAGTATTGTGACGGGGTAGAAAATTCGAATTCGAGTTTTCGACGGGAGAGCACGTTTCAAGCATCCCTGATCACGAATCGAACATTTTGAAGTGGTGTCTGTGTGTGTGTGTGTGTGTCAGTGAGTGTGTGGAGACGATATCTTACGAACGAATAGAGCGATTCGAATGAAATTTGGTACAAAAATATACTATGTAACGCATTTTCATTTTTTGAACGTGTAATAAAATATACAATTGCTTTTTCATTTTGTCAAAACTCAATAATTTATTTCTCTTAGCTATCATTTGTGGCTGAAGAGTGTAAGATTAAAATTACCAACTCTGTTTTCTAATAAATGTTGTATGATTTTTAAAGCTTTGAAGTAACTTGTACTAATTTTGAAGTAACTTTGAAGTAAGACAAAATCTGTGTAAGTAAAAAAAAATGAGATTAATCGTCGTAAAGAGGGGGATAAACACAAAAGAGAAAACAATTTGAGTTTAAAAGAGTAGTCCAAGATGAAGTTGATGAGAACAAAGAATGAAAGAATCGTTTGTAAAACAAACTTGTTGAGCACAGAATACCTAAGCAAACCTTCGACTGTCCAGCCGTGCAAAGCCGGATTAATGATACATTGTCTTCAAAGTAGCGATTAAAAAAGTTTTATTTAATCTCAATTCATACTGTCATCATAATTAAACGGCATTGAAGACACTCACAAAAAGTCACGACTGTAAGTTTTCCATTCAGCTAAACCTAGAGCATGGGAAAACAGACGAGGAAAAATGACGAGGAAAAATGACACCTAAGAATACCTAAATTTATGGAAATAACACAGGGATAAAATTATAAAAATAACTGACTTGAGGGTAGCATTAAATTAAATGTATATATGCGTTTGTTTAACATTTAATATTATAAAGTTCATCAATAGAAAATAATTTAAAAGTGTTCCAGAACCAAACATATTAAAAAAGTATCGGGTAATATCTTTCCAAAAAAAAAACAACATTTTTTCCAATTTCAATTATGGCTAGCACGTAAAAATTGCTTTATGAGCCACATATGTGGCACAAAAAATTGTATCCAAATAGTCGAAAATTTTTCTGATCTTCCTGGGGGTTGATTTTCTTAAAACTATGATGAAAACGAAAATTCGGTTGAAAAATATTATTCGATTTTGGATTTCAGTTTCTGTGAAAAACTTTTTCTATAGACCACCTTAAATTCGAAAGGAAATCCATCCAAATCGTTTACTATTTTGTCGAGGCCTTTGAGGCAGGGAGGCCTATGACTATCATGGAGGGTCCATTAAAATAAAATTGAAGCGATAAATTGCGAAAAATAAATTACTAACATTTTAGGTTGGGATAGAGCAGAGATTTACATTATACGTTCGTTTATATTATACGTTTTATATCGTACAAATGTATTAATCCAAATTATTCGATCATTGGCAATAAGTTTTCTACAATTTCCTAAAATATACAAGGATTATATATAAATTTACCTTAAGTTATAACACCGCATTATTTTTAGAAGTTAGCAAATGAAGGGGGCTTCAAATCGATATAATTTTTTCCAATGTTTCATACTTTTTAATTTCGTTAGGAGGCGTTGAAGAATATTTTTTATGTCCGGCAGAAGGTATTATTTGTTTGATTCTTCTTCAAAACAAATGTATCTATTTATTTTACTATATACTGTTGAAGTAGTCTCATAGATAATCTTGACATAAATACAAAAGTTTGTGGATGGCAGAGAGAAATTTTATCTCTAGCATTTCTCTATACTTCAGCATTCTCCGAATCTTTTGATTAGGTAGGCTATTAAGGAATGTTCCGTTAATAAGCATTTATTGCGGCTACTAAATTGGCATGATATTTCTCGTTGAACTTTGGTATCAGGAAGAACGTCATTATGATTTTGCTGTCTTTTTTGAGTGTCATAACTAATTTTCTTATGTGAACTCTATAATCTGGGATAATAGTTATAGAAACTAAATATTTTTGATGTCAAATGTATTCATTTTGGAAGACTGTTTTCTCTAAAACCATTTTGACGAACTAATTATGCAGTTGTCTTGCATTATGAGTCATGTGCTGAAGATTTTTCTCAGAATAATGTGCTTTCCGTCACTAGAAATCACATGGGAACATAGGCATTCATAACGAATTCTGTCAAAGTAAAGATTTTTCCCCTGGTATCAAAGGAATATTCCAAATAAATGTTCATCTCTTCAACTGCTTTAAACTGCTGGTCTGATTTTAAGTATTTCCTGCTTAATTTTATTACTTTTTAATACTATTGATTATAGTATATTTTTTTCATGAAATATTCGATTTCAAGATTTTGATTGAATAGATCTTAGAAATCCTTGAACAAGTTTTGACTATTTTTGAGTGACGTATATATGTACGTGGTCGAATTATTGTATACTTGTAGCTGTCATAAATATGAATGGATTTCTACTAAACTTCATATCCGACTTTGCTATAAATAAACTAGAACTAGATAGAATTTTTTTAAAGTTGAGCGAAAACAAGAAATTTATATTGCATTAACATGGCAGTATAGGACAAATGTGACATAATTATGGAAAAAAGGAGTTAATTATGGCTCAATAATCGCAAAACTTCACAATGTCAAACATTGTAGTGAAAATTAATCGCGATACAATTTCTGTGTTTGTCATGTCATTAGCGGACCCCTCGGTAAAGAACAACACCTCTCGAGGAAGTATATAGTCAAACTTGGTATCAAACGAAATATTTTTTCAAAACCTGTAAAATGAAGGGTAGCATGATATAATTGTAATGATTTGTCAATAACAAGACATATATATATATATATATATATATATATATATATATATATATATATATATATATATATATATATATATATATATATATATATATATATATATATATATATATATATATTCGCAAAATTTAAAGGACATAATTATAAACTATTTAAAAATGAATTCTAGTGTAAGGAAATCCAGTTGAGCCACACAATCAAGTTATATGTTATTGTAAAAGTCTGGATTACGACATAAATAGAATTTGCAAATAATTTCATTAACAATTTGAATGGTTGATTTAATCAGAAATTATGTACGGTCTGTAGCTGTTCCAAAGAGCTGAATTTAAATAAACCTTTGAAAGAAGCAGAAAATGTGGAGCTATAAGATAACTAAATGCATATTTTTTGTCTTATAGGAAGTACATAATATAACTGTAAGCTATAAAAGATCAGAAAATAAAGTAATGTATTTTACGCTATATATCATTTCAATCGCGTTTGTTTCTAAATTATTCCACAGTTTGATCCTCCTGAGGCTCAGCAAAATATTCAACAACCTATATTATTTTACCAATAATAATGGATCTAAAATAAAATGTTTCCTTACAAACCGGAATCAAAAATCTAGTACGTTTTTCCTACTGAATTTTCGTTTCCGTCATAGCTTTAAGGAATTATTCAAATTTCAACCTACGAAACAGTGGGCCAATGCTCATTACAATCTTAATTGAAAATAAAATAAAATAAATGACCCTTGTCATTGTGTATACAAATCACATCTCAACAAATAACGAAACCACAGATTTAGAGATGTTTTGACAACGCTGTATCTTTTGAACTCTTTCTGTTTTAATTTGAGAATTTTAATTTAATGGTATTTTATCTGTGCCATCTAATTTCACAGTTTTAGTTTTACACATAACACCCTGTTCGTTTAAAATACCAATTAGTTATAACCTCTTCAATAACTTGAAGGATAGTGAGAAAATAGTTTTTCAGCAATACTTAGATTAAAATCCATCTCATCAAACATCGTTTCTTTGGCCTTGTTGCAAAGATATGTTTGAGCTTAGAATAAATCTGTGGTTGATGTCTGGCCAATGGACGAAATATTCATTGCACAAATTAGAACCGTGCATATCTTTTTTCTTTCATAATGATACATCAACAACCATTAAATAACAAATATATATATATATATATATATATACATATATATATATATATATATATATATATATATATATATATATATGTATATATATATATGTATATATATATATATATATATATATATATATGTATATATATATATGTATATATATATATGTATATATATATATATATATATATATATATATATATATATATATATATATATATATATATATATATATATATATATATATATATATATATATATATATATATATATATATATATATATATATATATATATTATTCCTTATATACATTTAATAGGAAATTGTATAGCATGGATCGGCAAAGTGATCATATTATTTACTACATTACTATATTTACTACATTAGAAAATAGGATACCATATTCTACTTTTAAACCATATGTTCAGTATATTGTTAATTCTAAACATTATTTATGCTACTTTACTTTCTTGTATGGGACATTGCTGATTACAAAAACAGTTCTGTCTTATGTTATCGCCAAACGCAGTATTTAAAATATATATAAGTAAAATTGGATTACTTCTGCAATTAAATTAACTAAAAGTTGCAGCAAATGACATAAATTGCACTCATTGCAGAATTTTCCCAAGTCATTATTCGCAATTAATCCCTCATGCAGTAATTACTGCGAATCAGTATAATAACGAGAAAGTGAATTAAGCATTATTATTGGATTATTACCTCTTCTGATTAATTCAAATTTGGCTAATGCAAAAGTTTCAGGAACTTTCTGCCCTTTGTGGTTTTTCGCAAATTGTTCCTGATATGTGACTCTTCATTGTCTGTAAGTCAATCTTTACGATTATTTTGAAAAAACACTACATAAAACTTTCGTTCAATAAACTAAATTATCGTTTGTGATGTGTACATGTTAATGAACACATCAGAATGTTAAATCCAATAAATACATTTTATTTTTTTATACGAGTATACTGGTTTACAACGTAAAATGCAACGCAAATCAAGATAAATAAGCACATGCTGCATTTTACGTTGTAAACCAGTTTATTATTATTTGTGTGCAAAATCATGTGCTGAACTTACATTTTATTCACATTTGATTGATGTAGATTTTTGTGGAATTTATCCAACTAAATTCAAATTGGGTCTATATAAATATTTCTAGGTGCCTTGTGCTAAATATACAAGTATGTTGCATGAGCAAATAAAAATGTTGCTTTCAATATATTGATTATTATCTTCCTAATTTTATCAAAGTAAAATTAGCAGTTGTTCTTCTGAAAAATATTATATGTACATACACCTCCTGATTAGCGCATAATCTTCCAAATAATTGTATGTATAAACAATAGTGGTTGGAGTATCATTGCCAATAATACTATTTATCCAAACCCCAGTGTATGCATTGCTCAAGATAGACTTGGAACATGTAATGATAGTAGATGCACAAAGTACTGGGTATAATATTAACAATAGCGATGTTCCTGGGGAATTGTTCGAGCCCACCAATTATTAGAGTTTCCAAACAGTTGACCACTAAATAAAATACAAGTGGAAACGCTAACTTGTGGGCATCAGCACTACTTAAAGATTGAATTGTGTGCAAAGTTGGCAGCATCGTTTATTACAAAGAAAAACAAGTATTTTGCCAAATAACAAGTGATCTGAATCAGGGACAGAGTCAGATGACTTTTTAACTTACATTTCGCTGTACATTAGGTATTGAGTTTTGTGGCGTTTATTTGGGCAACATTAAGGTAGCCATTCCTCAATGATATAAACTATTTATTAATATTTATCAATCGGCCTAACTTACATAAAAATAATAAAACACATGTCATGCGACGCAAGGACTAATATCACGTGCTATTGGAATTATATTCTACCACCTCTACTACCCTTCTACATCCATGGCATTCCCTTTTATACCCTGCACATGAGTTATAGCACAGTTTATGTTACAGTTTATTAAGAAAAATTGCCCCCAATAAAGTATCCTGTAATTTTACGTAAGTTAACATCTTTACAAATATAGAAACATTACATGATATTTAGTGTTCGTTTAAATCTTTGCAGTTTATCTCTAACTATAAATTTATTTTGCATACATACTAGATTATCATTTATTATTAGAACATAAAATTATTATCCTTGATCGCTCTCAAATCAATAATATAAAATCAGATCGTTTTATACTTTACATTTTTTTTCCTATCTAAGACATGCTCTATAGATATAGACGATATATGTAAGCTTCTGTAGAAGTTACATAGCCAGCTATAATGACGGATTGAAACATCAGTTTTGTATTGATTGCAACATCAGTTGTATTGCACGCAGTAGATTTAAAAATATCACAGTTTCTGTTCTTATACACATTTTATCTTCATTTCACCTGTTTTTATAGAAATGCAGTATTTTAGGACTCAATTCCAAGTTTTCAACATTGTAATTTTATGGATAGATTTAGAATTTTTTTAAATGTTTAGCACTAAATATATCTAACGCTGTGTCTGTGTGTTACCTGTTTCTATAGACAATCAAAATCAAGCCATTTCCTGCTATGATTTCATACACAAAGTTAACCCAAGTGTTGTAGCCACTACAATTTCCTTACATTTGATATATTTTCGGATCAAATAAAAACAAAATATATATATTCATATCCATTCTTTCGATATGAACTTTGTAATTATTCATAGTAAACATTTGTTTAAATAAAATGCCACAGAATTTGCTTTGATTGTGTGGTATCAGTATGCAAAACAACAATTAATTTTATTATTTCATTTGATATAGTATTGAAAATTTGAGTAACCTATTTATTACTAGAAGCTCAAAATTTAAGGCTCTAATAATTCATCCAACCCCGACGCGATGCGACGGCATAAAGTCATATGGTGGCAAAATAGTTCGCATTCCGGCAGAGATTATGACGAATGATCAGTTAATTAAGTACCTGATCATTAATAACAATAATTCATCCACTTCCTGAGTAATATTTCCAAATTGTAAATGCATTTTACGCCATTAAACTTTTAAAAATAAACATGTGTAATAAAAAATTGCTTTGCAACCAGAAAAGTCCGTGTAATATAAAAGCACATTATAATTCATAATGAAATTAGTAAGACGTCCTGGGTATATAGGCACAGCTGCGAAAAAAATAAATACCCACATTATTCGCACACCGTTCATAGCAGAGTAAACTAAAATACGTATAGCATTCTGTGGTGAAAAACACTTGATTGGTTTTACTATTTTAAATGAATTTTGTGGATTAAATTATTAATCTTAATTAAAGTGGTAGTGAATCGTAACATTTGTACATTGCTTTTGTGACCGCAAAACTCACCATTACCTCTTTGCACGAGTTTCTTAACATAATCATTAAATCAAAACACTAGACATTAAAATCCACATTTTTAACTTTTAAAACAAATTATCATATTTTCACACCTCTATTATTGGTATAATTAAAATTACATCAATTTTAACAATATCTTAAGGAGTAGAAAAGCACCGTGTGAGACCAGGTCTTTTGAATCTTATTCCAAAGAGGAAAAATTATCTTAACATCCATGAAGACTGGTAGATACCTCTCCATTTTGGGTCTGTAGCGCTGCATGACTGTCACTTTTTCCTAATTATTTTCTGACATTTTGAGTAAGACTTATCCTTTATATACAGCATTCTCAATACACAAATTGATAACGACTCTGTCTTAATAGCACTGCTTGAGATCATGACTCCCTTTATCTTTAACTCTTGAATAATCATTCCATTCCATTTGTTGGCTTTCCTTCTTGCAACCGTATCATTTTGCCTAGGGTTCAGATACGCCCTCCTTGGTCAATGCGATGTCGTATCTTTGCATTATTGTCTCTTTCAGGTTCTAATGAAGCTTGGTTTAAGTCTTGGTCCTAGGATATTCTGGCTGTAAGCACACCTGTAATTTATGTGACGTGTATTTGTTGGGAACGTGACTTTCCGGGCCATGGCTGCTAAAATACGGCGACTAAAAGTCTTTTGTCGTAAACATCAAAAATCGCATATGGTGCCTTCTGGTCTCACACATTCTATAGAGAATAACATGCTTTATAGGATTCATATGCTTCAAATTTGCACAATGGGCCATTTTCATTTATAATATGCACCAACTTCATATCTTCAAAAATAGTCTTCTGAACCTGTTATATTTTATCACGTTAAAAAACAATCCAAACAAAATCTAAGTAATTAATTTGAATTATGAAATTAATATTCGAAGAAAATGTGAATAGACTAAGAAATCATAGTACACACGTGGTGAAAAATTTATCAGTAATCACTTTCTTGTTTATATAATTGGCACACATAACACAGCTTAAACTAAATTTGTAGTTTTCCTATACATAATTCATTGTGTTCAATATTTTACTACATTAATAGCTGTTTCAAATACTAAAGGCAAATATGTTTATATCCGGGACCTGACCATCACTAGTGTATGATAAAATTATTTTGAAAATATGGCTACGAGTTACCACAATCCGTGGTATTTCATTAATAACTTCACATTTTAAAATAATATTTGCTGCTTTCCCATTTTAAATATTGATAAAGATACTTTAATGAACACTTTTCTTTCAAAAGGAAATTATTATGTTATATGTTGAACAAGAAGAAGAAACATTCCCATGTATCTTTGTATTCACGATTTTTAATAAAGAAATTTCAAAATAGCTAATTTGTATTTATCAATTATACATATTTGTTTAAGTATAAAATTCTCAGTTTCATTCATTAGCGTAGAAATAAAATAATTTAATGCTTATCATTTATGTTTTGAAATTGAAACAAAGATTTACTAATTACTTTTTTACCTATGCTGAAATCTAATTATTTTATTTTGAGTAAGAGTAACAGTTTACATAATTATTTCATCTACAGATCATAGCTGAACATTTTTTACTTTCCTTTGTATATATAGTATAATGTATAGTATAATGTATAGTATAAAGTATAGTATAATGTATAGTTTTCGACGGGAGAGCATGTTTCAAGCATCCCTGATCACGAATCGGGTATTTTTGGGGGTGATGTCTATGTGTGTGTGTCTATATGCTAAAATCCAATTATTTTATTTTGAGTAAGAGTAAAAGTTTACATAATTATTTCATCAACAGATCATAGCTGAACATTTTTACTTTCCTAACATACATACTATAATGTATAAGGAAAGTATTGTGACGGGGTCGAAAATTCGAAGACGAGTTTTCGACGGGAGAGCACGTTTCAAGCATCCCTGATCACGAATCGGACATTTTTGGGATAATGGCTATGTGTGTGTGTGTGTGTGTGTGTTTGTGTGTGTCTATGAGTGTGTGCGTGTGTGTGTGCGCGCGAACGTGTGTGTGTGTGTATGTGAAAGTATGTGTGTATGTCAGTGAATCTGTGGAGACGATATCTCACGAACAAATGGAACGATTCGAATGCAATTTGGTACAAAAATTACAATTCGTGAATACTGGAAGCCTATTGTTTTTAAACGCAATCGAATGTTTAGAACCCCACCCCTCCCTAAATTTTCGAGTGAATTTTGAAAAAGTCATCAGAAATTCAAAATCTTTTAAAAAGTTACGCAAATAGGCATTTCTTATGTAATTTTTCCTTAGATAACGATCGGCATAAACTTTAGAACGCCAGCATGAACCATTAACGAGATATTGCATATTTTTCAAATAAATTTATTAAAAAACCCAATAAATTAAAAAAAATATTAACTGTTGAGAAACATGTTCACTTTTCATATGTAATATCATGCGATAAAATTGGTGACATCATTCTCGTGGATCTAGCTCGTTCCATTAATGAGATAATATACTTTGAATAAGACTTTTGCATATGAACTCCAATAGTCTGCTATAAGAATCTGCTATAAGAATAACTCATTTCTGCATCCATAACGTTTGGCGAGATTTTGGCGACGATTTTGGCAGAATGACGCCAACTTGGCGACTTTTTAAAATATTGCCAAATTATCAAAAATCTCGCCAAATGGATAAAAATGAAGCTAAATCAATGAAAATGACGACTAATTGACGAAAATTCAATATCTTGGAAATAATAAAAGTATCTACTATAAGAATAACCTATTTTTTTTTACTGTAATAGTAGTAAATCCATTGCATTATATAAGGAAAGTCATGTGCTCCCCACATCAGATTTTTGTAATTATTATACTATATTTTTTTTCGTTTGTTTATTAAAGTTTGAACGTTAATCATCCGTCGTATTTATAATTTGAATATGTGTGAGATAAAATTACATAAATTATAAGATGCAATACATTACATAAAGTATAAGTGAAATATTACGTAAATTTGGTGTAAGCGAAATGTAGTAATGATGTTACTCAAAGTGTAAAGTTTTCTTTTATTTTTACAAGCATATTAGTTCAAAAACTTGTACAAAATAAACTTGCAAATGGGCACTGTCCTACAGGATTTATAAATCAAGAAGCTCTGTAGGAATTAAAATACGTTCTTATTACACATATAATTTTACAAGGAAATAATCCAATGGATGCTTTTAGATCTTGTATTGAAATGAATTGCATTAGTTTGGCGCTTTACTCTTTTTAAACATAGAGCTACTTTGATTAGAATTGACATGTACAAAGCTATGCACCCTAACCTGGAATTGGAATGCAGAATACCATGCATAGGAAAACCGGAGAATGAAATCATTCTTCCATATGTGATTCTTGCATGTTTTCGGATGTCTCCTAAAGGTACAATGGTTGTCTTGGTAATGTTGTGGTTCTGATTCTACGAATTACTTGTTAAAAGATGCATTGACTTGAAAATAGTTGTATTTTAAATGAAAGTAATTCTTCGATATTTTACATATTAAAACGTCATATATTGAAGGTGTTAATATATATTAAAGGTGTTAATTTTGTATATTAAAGGTGTTAATATTGTATATTAAAGGTGTTAATATTGTATATTAAAGGTGTTAATATTGTATATAGAAGGTGGTAGTATTGTATATTAAAGGTGTTAATATTATATACAATATAGCTCTGCGATATTGTATGTCTTCGTAAGCTAAGGAATCGATTGCTGCAAAAAACGCATTAAAAATAAGATCATCAAAGACATGGAAATGACACATGTGTCATCAGATGTTGCACCACCAAACTGACCATGGAGAAAGAAGTATTTTTGGCACCCACAACGGTAATCGGCGGAGCCAAAATGTGCAGCAAAAGATGTATGCGAAGCGTTCAAGAGCATAATTGAAATAGCAAACTTAAAAGATTGAGAATAAATATATCTTGAATGCTGGTTCTCACATCTCAAAATGAGTCATCAGAATTGGAATATATTAAGTTGCAATCAGAGCTAGAATGAGTTAGATAGCCTGAATTAGAATCAAATTATCGGTGGTGAAAAGGGAACAGACTGATCATTTGCAAACATAATATAATTCTATATGTCTAATATTTTGTCTAATATCGTGCACAACCAAAGTAAGAACCTCATTTAATGATGTACTTAGATATTGCTACTAGAAGTTATAAAAATGAATGACAGTATACTGAAAATAATAAATCTTGGTAACCAGTCATTAAACGTTAGCCATATGTCGATATAGATAAAATTCACCTCGCTCAAGTATTGATCGATTTACAATACTGATAAAAAGTAATAATGATTTGAAAGTGAATAAACTGATAAAAGTGATAATGATTTAAATAGATACATTCGAACTGTGTAATTACTAAACCACAGTTGATGAAATGCCCCCTAACAAGGCTGGATGAAAGAAAGTCAATAGAGAATCAGTCAATATCTTAAAGAAAGTCAATAGAGGATTATACGGTCATGTATTATTCGCACAATGTACGTAAAGGATAATACCATATAGTTACATAATAAAATATGCATATATGTATGTGTCTGTCTATGTGGACGTGTGTCGCTATAGGAGAAAATATCTGAACTTCGATTGGTCTCGAAATTCAGTATATGTACAAATAAACTCCCTAGTCGAAATGACAAAGCGGATTTTTTTTTAATTCAAATTAGTTTCTTGGCTAATTTATATTGAAGCGCAATTTTGTGCAATTTTCACACAAATTGCTTACTTGAAGATCAAAAGTATTATTATTAAGTTTCCATCTTGAAATAACCATCTGGAAATCTAAAAACGTTCTTACCAGTAATTTTTGAACCGAATTCGTGGGACAGTTTATATATTTATTTCTTTGACTTTAAATCTATTGAAATATGAATACTTTAAATTATCTGGTTTTATTTCGTCGCACCCAAACATGAAATGTTTGCAGAATTCTAATCTCTAGCCGGAATGTGGATTGATATTTTCGCGTTGTGATAAAAATTATTTACTCTATAATATTAATGTTTAACTAAAATAAAAATTTCGATTTTTTATTTGTCGGACAGAGTGGAACTTTATCCTCTTAATGCGTTACTATGTTTTCATGATGTCTCAACCTGAGGACGTAGTAAACTCTACCATGGACAGTTGTAAAGAATTTAGTATTAGCAGTAAGTTGTTAATAAAATTTGTCCATGCAGGTGTTTATGTTAAGGATATGTTATTTGTAAGCGATTATTTAGATTGTGGTAAATAATTTTTGATTATATAAACGTATTTTTAAAAGCATGTTTATTGGTGATTCCTCTATATTAAGTGATTTGAAAGCAACATAATTTTCCGATTTTCGGATACCCCTCATTTTGTAGCAGGTATTTTAACAATTTCATCATTTCAGATCTTCTATTTATGTTCAGTTTTGTATAATTTTGAACATGCGCTAATGAGAGATACGTTTCCAGGTTGGATGTAGTGCCCTCGCTTATTTAGAGTGAATTGTGACCTATCCTTTGGAATCGTGGGTGTGCGTTTAGGATACAAGAATGAGTCCAAATTTTTGGTTAACTAATACGTTTATTCACAAGCACAGCATAAACAGGAACAGTAAACAGCAAAACGGAACTTAAATGTTCACTAATTTCACTAAACAAACTATACTATTCTCAAAACAATGACGTGTTTCATTTCGCGAAACGGTTAGTATTATTCTCAAAACATTGACGAGTATCTCGTATCACGTCAACTGCGCTCCAACTGAGTGGTGACTCCTTTTATAGACTATCTACAGAAACTTCTGGAAATCTCTCAGATCTCGTAGAATACTGGTCATTTCGAGTTGTGTCTGTAACTTTCGGAAAGTCGCCAAATGTAGGCAAATTGGGAAATAAATTGCAAAATCCGGCAACCTTTCTACGAACTTCAACATATGGTAACCCTAGATTCATGTAATGGGAAAGGATAGCTGCACGGTTGTTTCTCTGTCTGGTTTTCAAAAGGAACTCTAGTGAGAAAGCCTTTTACACGTTCGTAACGATATTACACTCGCGAATCAAGTATTATATGATTTGTTACATGCCGCTGTATCGTAAAAACTCCCTTCGAGAATTCGCTGTACTATGTTACAGTATTATTTAAATCAGACGTTTGCACCTTAAATTACGGGCAACATCAAGTGCATTTTCTAGTCCATTTTTATTTTTGAAATAATCTTGCTCCACAGAATAGAAATGCATAATCCTTTCATTATTACGAAATCATATATGATGATGATATACTTCATAAGCCTTCACACTCTTTTTAATGCACAAAAACTGCATTCTGTATTACATAAAAAATCCAATTACACGTTTTTGCGAATTACATACACTCCATGTACTTATTTTACTACAAAACTATAGAACCAATTTTAATTCAATAGACACGACATAGTTTTAGAATAAGTAACGATATGTAATACTTCTAATCGTTATAGTTACGCTTGTTTCCAATAACTTAACGACCTCACATACATAACGCTCTAATGGTTTAAACTCTAAATGAACGCTTGACAGAATAATGCGTATGAAGAAACTTGCATGAAGTAATCCACTAATGAGGATTAATATACGCGCTCCAGTAACAGACTTAGCAATATGAAATAGAGCAGGCTCTTGAATACCAAGTACACGCAGTAGTTTTGTTAATCCAATCTTGATATTAAGTGAAAGTTTGATGAGGGAAACATATGATTTTCCCTTCATAATTCATTGACATTATTTATTTTACAGTGAAATAATGATGTACAAGATCCAGGATAAAATGTTTTTAACCTGGAATTTTACATTAGAATTTGACGCTCTCTGGATGGAAGCATGTAAAGTTAGTTTGAAGTACTGAAGTAACTCATATTTTGATAATATTTAAGTTGATAATTATAGCTTTGACTAGATTTTGCGAAGCAAAATGGTCTGTATATTAGACGATATTAGTAATTAATGTATCAATTTGGCGTTATTTTAGTCAATTTAGCGTCATTTTTGCATTTTTGGAGCAAATGCCGTCAATTTAGCACCATTTAAAAATTCAATTTAGTCAATTTAGATGATTCATTTCCCCAGGCAAGTTTCCAAGCTCGCCACATTTATCGATAAGCATGGTTCACAATATTTGACAATGTATATTTGATAAAATTACTTTGTAGTTTTATGAAAATTTTTTGATATATGTTTTGTAAAAATGTGCAATGTCTCAAAAGTGGTTGAAACTAGAGTTATAAAGTTTGTGTCATGCCTTTTGAATGGAAATATAAAAGCACAATGAATTGTTTATAACATTATTGAATGTCCTGATATTTTTATCGATTTCACAAAAAAAAACATTTGAACACTAGGGGGTCTTCCGAATGTTCGATTGCGTTTGAAAATAATAGGGATCCAGTATTTTATGATTGTGTTAATCGTATCAAATTGCATTCGAAACACTCTATTGGTAAGTAAGATAGAGTGTCCACAAACATAAACTATGAAACTTTCACAAACATAAACTATACACACATGCATGCGTACATAACACCCTTCACCCCAAAACCGTTTGATTTTAGTTCCGACTTCCGAGATACTTTAAATTGGCTCTTTCGAATAACACTTCTACTCGAATGTTTGACCCCATTACAATACAGTCCATATACATTATACTGTATATGTAGATAACGTACAAATATGGTGTGGAGGCCGTGACATTTCAGTGGTTAGCGCGAGGGGATTGCGCTTGGACTACCCGAGTCCGATTCCCTCCACTGTCCAAACTATTGCCGTTTTAACGCGGTGCACAATCACGTTAAACATGTGGGTACGTAAATCCTTTAGAGAGGTTGGTGGTAGGGGAAGGAGGGTATGGTCCTTGTGGATGCCTCCCCCTACTCGGGTCCGGTCCAATTTTGGTTGGTACTTCCCGACAGTCCAAACAGATACCTTACACCTTTGTGTGGATCGGACGGTCTTGGTCGAAGAAGAATACATATGGTGTCGGGTGTGGTATAGCCCAATTGTTAGCTTGCGGGGATTTCACTCGGACGACTTCGATTTCACTGAGTTCGATTACGCACTCTATTCAAACTGTTTCCTTGCTCACGTGGAGCACGGGCAAGTTAAATACGTGGGTATGTCCTTCCGGGAAGTAGGTGATATGTGAAAGAGAGATTACTATCCCTACTGGGCTCCAGCCTAAATTGGGTGGAACTGTTCCAGCCGTCCAAACAGATACTTTAATCTTCGAGTAGAACGATCTGGTTCCGTATATATATATATATATATATATATATATGTGTGTGTGTGTGTGTGTGTGTGTGTGTATTATAATGAATTAGCTGTAATTATCTCTAATATTATTTGTAACTGGTAATTTTCCAATAACTATCGAGTATAGCATTAAACTAATTTTATCATTTAAAAAGTATACTAACTGAAAATATGGAAAAAGTACACAGATACAACTTATCCATTTGAAATTGTTTAAAAATCACAGAAAAGGAGATAAATCCCCAAATATGGAAAATTGTGTTTGTGGTTTCAACACTTTTCTAATTAAAATATTTAAACAACATATTCCATTCCATTTAGTTAATTTTTTCAAGATATATCATGGTCATAGACAGACACACATAGACATCATTGGAAAAAATGGTTGATTCGTATCAAGAAAAACAAAATCTGCAGAGCCCTAAAAATCGGAGAATAGAATTTTTGTCACTCGTACAATACATTCCCTTATAATATTCTGCGACTTTTACGGAAAGAATAAACGAAGCTTGTTACTAAAATAGCCAAATTACGCATAACGAACAAGGCACGCAATTACAATCTCACTAATGAAGAGTAATTGGACTGACGGAATTACAATTACCATTACTAATTATGATAGCCCTTGATTATTATACGTTGATAGTCATCCCATTACTTGAGCATGATTTAACGAAATTTATTTTATAACAACACATCAAAAACGTATTTTACTTTATTAATATTTGGTATACCTGATACCTTAATTTATTTTTAAAATGTCTTAAAATCAAGTCTTGCATAAAAGCATATTCGGTGAATATCATCTGAACTTTATTATACATACATATTCCACTTAGTTCTATTTGTATATTGGTACTATTTTCATATTATTTTTATTTGTATAGTAATTCTATTTGTGTATTAGTTATATTTGTATATTAGTTCTAGTTGTATATTATTTATATGTGTGTGAGACCAGTAGGCACCATTTGCAGATTTTGGTGTTTGCAACAAAACGAAGGCGCTTTCATATAGGCACCAATTTCAATAATCTTTGCTCGGAAAGTTATGACCCCAATAAATACACGTCACTGAAATTATAGGTGTGGTTGGGGCATAAAACATATCCTAGTGCCAAGACTTAAGCCAAACTTCATTCGATATTGAAAACCAAAGAAACATTGGTAAGACCTCACACTGAGGAACAGCCAATGGAGGCAAAAGGGCGTATCTTCAACAGAGGCAAAAGAGATGCTGTAGAAAAAGGAGGATCAACGAAGAAGTTATCAGAATGAATCATATAGTTGAAGTGGTGCATCAGAAAGTTGAAGTCTGAATCCAAAATATCCGAGTGATAATCATAATGTTGGAGTTACCAGTTGTTAGATATTAGAAACATGTCATTAGTTGTGTAAGAGAATAAAACGCTCATAGTCAGATGAATGTCCGTGGGGCAGTTAGTGATATCCAAGCAGGTCGACAGACCAGCCAAACGAGGCCAAATTGCAAAGGTATGTATCAATCTTAATATATATTAGATCGTTTTGCCGTTTTGCTAATTGAAATAAGATAAAAATGAACTGAACTCACATGGGTGCTTTCTCCTCCTTAGGCGATTTTATAGTAACTTTATGTAACTTTCATTATAATAATAGCAGTGCTAATAAATGCTAATCTGTTTAAAGTAAAGCATGTGGATTTTAATGCGCAATGTTTTTGAATTATTGAATATGGTCAAGGGGTCTCGCATAAAGAAATAATGCAGGGTATTGCGGCCATGTCAGTAATTTCTATAATGAAAAGTTAAGACATAACTTAATTTAAGTCTCTTCTCAGGGGAACGACATTAGGATATGTAGGAGAAACCCCAACTGCTGTTCGGTTTTTCAGGCGGAACTCATAGCCATTAAGGAGGCCTTGAGTTATTGTGTCAAAGAGGGAGTCAATACAGACATCTGGATTCTAAGTGATAATATAGTTCACAGTTCGTAGTTAGATAAATATAGTTCGTAGTTCTATTCAGCACCTGGCTGAATGGTGGAGACATGGTGATGGAACGACAATGAATATTGTTCAGCATTTGGGTCACTGGTGTGCCCATAATAGGATATTTTTTCAATGGGTGCCATCTCACGTAGACATTTACGGTAATAAGGTTGCGGATAGTCTGGCCAAGGAGAGCAGCCTTAGGAGTTTTATTAACGGTGAATGTCTTTCTTTCACGGAACTTGCCTCACGAGTCAAACTTGAAATCAACTTCACTTGGAGAAAGGCCCCCGTGCATGAATGGTATGATTGTAGCCGCCCTGATGTTGCGCTTGATTGGGGCAGGCAGTGGGGCTGAACAGACGGCTTTGGCCATCCGTAGCGGCTCTTCGTGCTCTTCGGCATGTGTTGGGTTCTAAGATTTATTCCCTTTCCCCGAAGTGCAATTTGGTTCAGGTCTCTACTGCCCATGCTTTGACATGTATCGGATGTCAGAGGAGTCAGCTATACTCCAGTCCTGGAGTAGTTCTTCATCTTTGAAGACTCACGGATTCATGGACTTGATCTGATGTTGCTGTCGGTCAAGTGGATAAGAAACAACAACAACAGCAACAACAAGTATCTTCTACATAAATTCAATTCTTTATAATTGCTACAATTTGTATATTGGTTCTTATTGTATAGTAGTTCTGTTCAATTTGTATATAAGTTCTGTTCTAATAAAGTGGGTAGTTTGGTGTTTTGCTGAAAGACGTAACTGGTTTATTCTGATATATCATCTTGTGTTTGAGAATGTAAAGCCCTACTCAATAATTATATTATGCAATTTTAAAATTGTGGAAATAATGGTCGAATTACTCGATGAAATCAGCAGCACATTTTAATGACACTCGAAGATGTCAAAGTCGTGGAATAAATTCATCGAATAGCTAAATATTTTAACGATGTCAAACGGTTCTCCGGATGTTGTAATAATTATCATGCTAAACAGCATTTATTCAAATAAGTCTTTATTCAAATAAGTTAAAAATGCATTCATTCACTGATTCAGTCATGGATCGGATAAAAAGCTTATAATTAATCAACGGATGGGTTTATGACATTTTTTAATTAATCTGTAATATTTTAGGAAAATGCTGAAAAATAACTAACGATGGATGGCAAGTCAATTTCTGCATATCGTAATATAAAAATCAGAGTCTTTAAATAGCACGAAATATATATTTTTTCAAAAATTCACAAAAATCTTCTAATAAACGCTTGCTTTCAGTTCAAGTTAAGATGGATAATTCTGCGATGATATTTTAGGTCTCTAAGAAATCGATTTGCATGAATATCGTCCAAAGTCGTTGTAAATAAGGCTAGAAAGTAAAATATCTAAAACTTAAATTCGAATTTAAGACTAATCACACCTAGGTGCACCTATTCGTGTTCTGAAATACCTGTATACCAAATTGGGCACACGCGCACAGAGATATCCTCATTTATTAAGTAAGATATCGTTGTACATCTACTACTCCACAACAATTTTGTAAATGTTTTATACGCTAATGCTGATCCAGCATTTTTTATTTCAAAGTATATGAAATTATTTTTAAATTAAATATTAATTTTTAAAAAATGACGTAGCTACTGTGAGACTAATAGGCACCATTTGCAGATTTTGATGTTTGCGACCAAACAAAGGCGTAGACATATAGTCACCAATTTCAACAGTCTTGGCCCGGAAAGTTATGACCCCAATAAATTCATGTCACCTAAATTGCAGGTGTGGTTGCAGCATAAAAAATATCATAAGGTCAAGACTTTTACCAAGTCTCATTTGGTAAATGAAAGAACCAATTAAACAACGGGGCGACCTCACACTGAGGAATTACCAATGGAGTCAAAGGGGAAGTATCTTGATACGGTGCAAAGTAATGCGGCTGAAAGAAGGAAGGTAGTAGAGATGAGAATATAGACGATAAATATTTAGAGCGTGCTGTTACTCAGTGAGAATGATACACAGTAAGAATGTACAGTGAGAATGTTGTGAGTAGATTGTTGTTAGTTAGAAAATATAATCAGAATGTTAGAATTGATAAATTCAGATCCTTGCAAATATCAGTCAGCCAGTGACATCTAGGTACCAATCAACTAAAATGTCGGATGATGATTTGGGACCAACGTCGAGATCAGCCAATGTCAATACATAAAGATGCAAAGGTATGTACGATCTTAACAAATGTTAAGTTGCAGTTTTCTCTGGTAAATAAATTAAATAGTACTGGTCTCACACACGAGTGCTATTCTCCTTCTTAAATGATTTTGTACTAAGATTTCATTATGTTTTAATTAAAATCATAATTTATGTGTCAAAAAATACTAATTTGTTTAAAGTTAAACGTGTAGTTTTAAATGAGTAATATTTTGTATTTATTGATTAGGGGAAATGGACTAGCACAAATAAGTAATGGTTGGTTTTGCAGTTATGATAGCATGTACGATTTTAAATTCAATACCACTTTTGATTAAGAATAAACAAAATTCATTTTACCACAGATACCAAAAGTTTAATAACAGCAAAACAAAATGCTGATTTTATATATTTGTACTTACTTCCAGAAATAATGTCTTAAATTATTAATTTTCATAATACTTTTAATGAAAACAAGCTATGCAATGTAATTTTAATCAAAACAGACATTGTAATATAATTTTAATCACAACAAACATTGTAATAATATAATTTTAATCAAAACAATCATTGTAATATAATTTAAAAAATATGATGCATAGCATAATGGCTGTTACTCCCCAATGTATGAATACTATTTTCAAATCTACAAAAATAAACTGAAAACTTATACGATTACAGATAGAAAAATATTCAAAACATATATTTTATTTTCAAGAATAATGGTAAACATATTAAGTATTTCAAGGAAACTGTTTGACATATTTTCCAATAGTTAACAATGCAAACTTTTCATCGTTCCATTGTGTTCAGACGAAAACTTCAAAATAAAAATTCAATACTTCCGCAGATAAGAATTAAATAGAATGCAAACAAAAATAGTAGTAAAGGATTTGGGATTTAATTTAAAATGCAGTATATTTAAAAATATATATCTAATGATATTTTTAAATTTGACAATTCCCAGTTGGTGCTATGCAGTACTACCTGCCTACCCTTTATTCGTATAAGATATGTAAATAAACTTTAAATTCAAATTTTTCGGTAAACATTTAATATTTGGAGCTTTTTATTTATTTATTTATTTTTTTTATAATATTTCTCTCAAAAATGAAAGAGGTGAGATATCTCGTGCTAAGAAAATAAACAGACTTATGAAAGCATAACATATAATTATATGGATAATTATAAGCATAATTATATTTATATGGATAATTATAAGCATAATTATACTTGTATGGGTAATTATAAGCACAATTATATTTATATTGATAATAAAAATTTTACAACTAAACGACAAATGCTTTGTAGCTTCTGTTTCTGGTCTTATTATTAGGGGCAAAAATATAGAGATACTTTTCATTTATGATTTTTTAAGATTCAAAGGTTAATTTTTTCTGTTTAGTTTTAATATATTTCTAAATTTAGAGCTAGAAGAAGAAATAACGATCGGATAATGGTTTCGGAGTTTTAAACTGCATTTTTGTAGGATGGCTCATAAAACGATTTGGTTTAAAGACTCGAATGACTCCGTTGTTTAGGGGACATACATGACTCCGTTTGTTTAGAGGATCTTATAACGATTGGATTACGCGCAAGGTGAAGATACAATTAGAAGAACATAAAGCCCCAGTAGGACCCAGATTTATCATTTTAAAAGCATAATATTTTAATAGCATTATCGATGTCAGGACTCGCACTAACTTAGGTACTTTGCTTGTGAATAATGTATTTGTTTATAAAATATTCCATAGTTATAATATGATATATTCACCCACTAAAAAAGTGTCATAGAAAAGAACGGGACCAGTTATTCCATGAGTTAGTTGTCACAACACTTATTCTTTGACCGCTAGATGGCGTTCTCAGACGTACTTCCTGTGGTTGAAGCGGAAGTCATTTCGATTTCGAAGTTTGACATCAAAAATCAATTTTTGATGCTGAAAGTAAATGCATTGAATGCTATATTTATTCTGTACTCTAAGTTACACATTGTAGTATTATTTTCTATAGCGTGTTGAAGCTTATGTCTTTATGCATCATTTATTATGTTGATTTTGAATATTGAAATAGAGTAATTTCGGATCAAAAACGTTTAGCCAAAAACTGCAAGAAGAGGTATTGTTTCACGAAAGGCTAATTGTCACATATTAAGATGATTCCAAAACATGTGAGTCCATTTCTAGAGACGCCTTCTAGAAAAAAATTAACAAAATAATATTTGAAAACATCAAAAAGCTACCAATTTGGCTTTCTTGTGAAACGAAAACTAGATATAGTAAAAGTCATAAGGAAGGGGGAAGAAGAGTAAAGACAAATTAATATGTAAGAAAAATTGCTTCCACTAAATCCAAGAATGCACAGCAGCAAAGAAAGAAGAATATATACGATTATACTAAAGAAGAAGTTGATGATCATACGTATTGCCTGGTTTTTGCAGAACAATATCCAAATAGCCGTTCGAAAGAAATATAGATAATGCATTATTTATTATGTTGATGTCAGGGTTGGGCTCATGAATACTGTACGCCATGTAAAAGTCTGCGTTATGTGTGACACAGCTGTGCAATTTGATGATTCAATAGATGAGTAATTAATATAACTGTAGTTGGTGGACATAACATTGAAAGCGCCAATAGAATTGCGCTTTTCCTTTCCTTAAATGTAATTTTTGTTTCTTTATCGTGCTTACATTTTTTGCGTTGCATTTTATTAAAATTTAATTTTTCTGGAATAAATATTGTTCTAATGCCTCCATCAAGAAGTTTCAAAATTTATACACGAAGTAAATAATACATATAAAAACAAACAATAACAGGAAAAAGACCATAAATATACATATGATAACCGAACCGAATTTGTGACAACGAGCAGCTGTGGAAAATTGTCACACCTTTGTTGCTGTCTTTTAAAACTAAAAAAAATATTGTCATTCAATTAAATATTCTGTAATTATTCCATAGTTGGACAAAAGAAGAAATGTGCGAATAGGGAAGAGAAAATGTTATCTCTGTTTGTAAGAAAATTGTGATAATTCGAATATAAAAACTGAAACAACAAATCCTGCTCTATTTTACAAACTTTATATTAAAGAATATGACCTATCCAGAACATGGCTTTATATAATACAACTGCTTTACTTTTTTCATAATGAAATAATAGTGTACAACAGTACCATCGTGTGCTTCCTTTTAAGGTTTGGTGGGGGGGAAAGGGGCAAATATATAGTTTCATAATTCTCTAAATATCATCTGTCAGATCTTTAATAGGTTCCGATGACTTCCTGGGGGAGTATGTACACCCGACACTCCTTTTCCTTGGTGAAACCATTGGTGTACAAGAGACACAGCGGGTGGACTCTGGCATTGAATTAAAAAAAAAACATAAATTGAAGTTGAACGTTTTTGTCAAATTATCAGTTCAAACAAAATAACTAAATCCTACTCGAAAACGAAATTCACATCAAAATTTAACTACCTATTAATACATATCCCGTGAAATAAATGATATCTAACGTTTTCGTTGGAGTCAAAATACTAAATTTGTACAAAAAGCATCTTCTCTCGTGAATAGTTTAAACTAGAACAAATCTGTCACATAATTGAAAAATTAACCTATTTAAGGATACTTATCATATTCTTTTTATTTGTATGTAATTATTTTGATAAATCTATTTAAAATATCTGGAATATTTCGAAAATGGCTCATGCCAGGCTTTTAAAATTGATGTCATTCGTTTTCTGATGAAACAGTACGTAGTCTGAAATTACAACATATTTACAATTATTGAAGGTTCTGATTTTTTCAAGATTTTTTCAAAACATTTTTTCAAAATTTGGGCAATATCTCAAAACGGTTCGTGTTAACGCTTCAAAGTTTATATAATTCGATTTTAAAGAAAAGCTTCGTCGAACGTGATTGCGTTTTAAATCTGTGGGGTTATATTAGTCAATGACTATGCATGGCTGATTTACTCATAAGATTATTTTCCTGCGACATTTGGAGTCGATCGATAGAGAAATTATACCCAATTTACTTAACTTAACCGCTTAACTTTTGTGAAACAGTGAACTAACTGCTCGTCATCTTTATTGCTCATTTATATTTTATAAGAACGTTCTTGCATTGTATAATGCATTTGATAATGAACAATTATTTCCAATTATCGAAAACAGACATTTCCCTTAAAATATATATGATTTAATCGTGAATTGGCAATGTATCAATTGTGTATATGGCCACGCCAATATTTGTCCATTCCCATTTTAGTGGCATTCTAAGAAACTATTTCTTCAGTTGCTAAAATGACTATGAAAAAGTATCGAAATGGAATTAGCTTTTCTGTGTGGATTTCACAGTGGCACCAATTCCGCCACTTCAGGTCTATATGTTAGTTTATTTCATTTATAGCCCGACATGTCAAAATATTTTTTCTGTATGGCCATATTTTCTGCGTTTGGACAGCTCTTGCCCAAAACAGATAACATTATTCGATTCCCAGTAGGAGTATTGTGAAAATTTGAAAGGGAAATCTGTTTTGCAGACCTTTCACATAGTTCGAAATACTTTGAACGTATATTTTATATATTAAACTATTTCATCAATTGAAGTTCTCACAGAAAACAGTTCTCACAACAGCTAGCCAGGAAACTGCATGGAGCTAAAGACCGCAGCTGAGTGAAGATAGACAGAACACACACAATCAGTGCAGTCATGGTCCCCCTCGTGTTTCGATTTTTGAGTTCAATTACCCGCTGGTATCCATAATTTAATACACATTTTTATTTTCATTTGAACATTTATTTTCAAAATTATTTTTTGGAAGATAAATTTATGATTAATATGGAACAGCTGCAGTAGATATTTGAAAATTTTGGTAGGTAAGTATAGTAGGTGTTAGGTCTATGAGAATGCTTATAACGACACGACCTTACTACTAATATCTGCCTCTTAATTTAATCATCTACACCAAGTGTTTGCAATTGGCGGCGTGTGACTGACCTCTTAGGGTGACATTTTATGCAATCCGAAAGTATCAATTAACAAAGTGTTTAACGTAATGTGGCATTGGGGTTATTTGATATAATTTTGATAAAATTTGATAAATGAACATTTCGTTCCTATGGAACTCGTGCGCGCCAAAGCGGTAGAATTAACAACTTAACAGGACTACATTTTCAGTTCTAATCCAAAGGGGAAGAGAAGAGACAAGAGAGTGAAAAAGAGCGCGATTTTATTTATACTGGGAAACATCGCTGCCACACATTGTAAACAAAATTATCGATGAGCGATAAAATAATTAATGACAGACCATTTTAAAATTACAGTCAACCAATCAAAAACTCAAAAATTTAGAGAAGAGAACAGGAATTGTAAAGCAGACGAAAATTATAAATAAATGAACTGAAACGATTTGGAATATACGAATTCGGTAATAATTTAAATAGAATTGATTATGAAATATTTAAAAAGCTGAAAAGAGAATAAAACTGAAAAATAGCGATAAAACAACGAAATTTTAACCGAGAACAACAAATTTGGAATCAAATTAGAGGGAATAAAAAGGGAAATTAATGGAATTACAAATTAGCCAATTTAAATAAATTTAAATTACTATAACCTAAAAAGAACGAACTTTCGCCATTTTTAACACAATAACTATGGAATAAAACCTATCTGGAACAGAAGAGTATAAAAAACCTAAGCAATTGAAAAATGGATAACTAAAAAGAGTAAAAAGAGAATACTATGTAAATAAGATCCCTGAACATGTTTAAATCAAAAACAAACTTTCTAAAATCATTAAATAACCAAAAATAACCCAATAACTCCTTCGAACGTCCCAAAATAATGTAAATAAATTTGATAAAATTTGATAAGATTTGATAAAATTTGATAAAAATAATGTCCCAAAAGAATTTAATAAAGATTGGCACTGATTGACCAGCTCTTTCATCATCTCATATATTTAATTGTATGGATCACACAGTTCCTGACCATCCATAAATACGTTACATAACTTACTTCAGATTATGAACTTTGAATCTGGATTATGAGAGGACAAACAATATTGAATGAATATGTTGTTTTCAATATACATAGCCACGGAGTATATGAGGTAGATAATTATAAAAAGTTTCACAATTGAAATTTATTAATATTTACGTGTTCTACCTAAATTTTCGTTTTAAATAGCTTTGAGCATTTCTTTCTGTATGTGCCGCTGCACCGAAAATATGACAATGTTATCATACATCAAACTTTCAATGGTATTCTCATATTCTCAATATCAATTGAAACTTTTATATCTATGTATACCGACAATATATTATAACTATTGCATAAAAGACTTTTGTCTGACACTTTAATATGTGAGTTCAGAAGTAACTGAATTGTTTATATTATGAGAAAGATATATTTGTAAGACCAGGACACATTTATGCAGTTTTGAGATTTATACGATATGTACATCTAAATAAAGCGCAGACCCGTAGGCGCCATTTTATGACAGTCTTGACCCAGGAGGTCATGACCCCAGTAAATTCAGTCCACATAAATCGCTGGTGTAGTTGTGGCAAAAATCTCCTTCAGGTCAAGGCTTAAACCAAAAAGCATTAGATAATAAAGTAGCCAATGACGTAAAGTTGCTACATCGCGCTGAGGACCAACGAATAGAGACACGGAAGACGTATCTGGACCTCAGGCAAAATGATGTGGCAATAAGGAGAAAATTAAATATATATGCAAGAATCACTGTCCAGTAGTGGTGGCATTCGGTAATTTAAGTTCAAGAAGCAAAGTGTGTGTTTCGTAGGAGTTGGAGTCCAAAATGTCCAAGTATGTGTTTTATAAAAAATGAGAGTTCCAAAGTATAATGAGAGCAGATATGTAGATTAGCATATCTATACTAATTCAAATAATACATGATTTTGGAATAATATAAAAATACTGGTCTCACACTTGCATTGTCTCTTAAACTATTATATAGAATTTAATGTGGTTTAATCTTCAATAATTTGTGTTAATAAATAATATTTATTTTAAAATTTGAAATGTGGAATTTAATGTGTGATGTTATAATTAATAATTGTATTTTAGGGACTCGTGCAAAATAAATAATGGTGGGTTATTGCGACCAAGATATGCAATGCTCAAATACGCGATTCAGGATCATGAATAATTAAGAATGATAATTCTACCCAAAATTCATTATTTAATATTTAAAAAGAAACTAAATGTTTTTTCGTAATCGTTCACCATAATATTATACACACGAAAGAATCAATTTTAAAACAGAATAAAATAAGCATTAACACAATAATTCTGAGAAGTAGTTTATAATAATGACTATAAAAATGCGAAAGTTTGAATTGATTGTTTGCAAACTACATTATTCAGAAAACAAAGAAAAACACATTGCATAATTAATGAAAGCATAACCTACTGAACTAAAACAATTACTTATCATTCTAATGCTTTAATCTATAAATTTGCCTTTGAATAATTAATGCGTCTCGAAAAGACAAAAACTATTTTAACTAACTAAGCATGCCATAGGCAGATACACTAACACGCTTTGAAAGTTGAAATACAGCTTATTTTAATAAATTGCATTTTGTTAAACTGCGTATTGCGCTTAGCGTTAAAACATATGTTTTAATAAAATATTGGTCCACGATATATATGGTCATCAATAGTATTAAAGACGTAAAATTGTAAAAATTTCAGTTTTCTATTTCACCGGGTGCTTTTGAATGGTCAGAAAATACTTTTTACTCTATAGAAGTTTTCTACCCTTCGGAAGAAATAAAATTGACCTTAGTTGGGTGGTAGGTACTATAAGTGAGCAAAAATTCAGCCTAACATCTCTCTGGGGTTACTAAATGGTCTAGAAAGACACAAGCAAAATATGATATCATCAATTGGGGCACAAGAACATTTGATGAACATACTGCTAAGAGCTTGTAAAATGTCGTCACACAATTCTATTTTGAGAACCAAAATGGAAAACCGCCTTTACATGCAGCCATTCCTATTATGTCAATGCAGGTTTATCATATTCTAACACTTGTGAAAGTGTAACGAGATGTGGTAATGTAACGTCAATTTGACGGCTATTAGAAGGTTCGAGAGCTTGCTCGAAATAATGAATATTCGGGGAGAAATGATCCCCTTCAGAAAGTGACCACAAAGAGTATATAAAAGGAGTCGTCTTTGACGTGACACTAACTATATTGAATTGTGAGATGCGCCAATGTTTCGAGAATAGTACGGGCTGCATTGTGAAATTAGTGGAGGGTTTAATTGCTGTTTTACTGTATCTGACAATTGTTTACTCACATACTGAGATAATTATTGAGCTATATGCTTATTGTTCCTGTTCACGCTGTGATTATACATGCGCTGTGATTGTACATTCTGAGATAATTATTGAGTTATGTGCTTATTGTTCCTGTTTACGGTGTGAATGTACATAAACGGGATAGTTATCCAGAAATTTAGACTCATTACTGTACCCTGAGAGTACATCCAAGATTCCAGAGGGTGCATCGCAACAATACAAAAGATCAATTTATAAACCAAATAAGCATTAAAAAATATAATAATGAAAATAAAATGCGAAAGAATTAGTTGATTATATTCAAAATGCGTCACTTACAAAACAAAGAAAAAATGTAAAGCAAAATTAATAAATATTCGCTTTACTTTGCAAAAACAATTGATTAACAAACTAATGTCTTAATCATTAAATCAGCTTTTGAATAATTATTGAGACTCGAAAACACAAAAAGTAATCTAGCATGTTCTTAATAAAATTTTCGACAAACTATGAGTATTAATTGAAATCTTAACAAACATTTTGCTATTTTCTGAACAGACTAAGCCTGCTAAAAAAAATATCTTAAACACTAATCCTATAAAAGAGGAAATTATTCCTTTGTTTAACAAAGCTTCAGAATGCAATCAGACGTGTTTTTGTAATACTTGAGCAGATTAACATACAATTTTTTTGTGCCGTTCTAAAAAGAATGCACCTATTAATAGTGAAAGCGCCCAGTAGCGATTCAGGGAATTGTTCATTCGCAATAATCCCTTTTTTGTTGTTTTTTGAATTCTAAGAAAAGAAACAGTGAAGTTGTTTTAAACGACACATGTTAGTACCAGTGGGTTAAAATATACATTAGCAAGTCTGAAACGAAAGTTGAGGACTGTCAACCCTTTGCGGCAATAAAACGAGCATTTCCTTGTTTTTGATTGGACAGAAATAACGAAATCACGTATTGAAATAAAATATGATGTGGGCAGCATATAACTTACCCTACATAATGCAATGGGTTTCTCTCTTTTGCTGCACAATAAGATCGATAGACGATAGATGTATAAGATAGACGGGACATAATATTTTTGGTATTGAATTATTACCAGATAATTTGTAGTTAAGCACTTCTGACGACTTATGAGTTCAAACAAAAAAAATAATTATTCATATTCACGTTCAACATCATCAAAATGCAATTAGTATTTACAAGTAAATATCCCATGTAATAAATACCCCATGGAATAAATAATTATTGACAAATTCTTTGGAGTCAAACTATTTTAAAATATATTTTCTCTCAGGAATACTACGAACTAGATTCACGAGAATGCCCGTAATGTTTCATATAAAAAAATAATAATACTGCAATATATACATTTAATAATACTATATTTTACAATTTATATTATTTTTGTAAAAAAATATATTTCGAAAACAAGCAATATATCTAGTATGGTTCATGCTACATAGAGTATGGTTCTTCCGTTCTTAAATTAGTATCACTCATGTTTAATGAAAAACTACTTGCCACATTATAACATTATTAATTGAATAGAAGTCTTGAAAATACTGATTTTCAAATGATTTTCTTTTCAAGAATTCATTCAAAACCTGTGCAATATCTCGAGAATGATTCATGCCATTGTTCTAAAGTTCATGCCATTCATTTTCAAAGACAAATTATGGCTGAAGTCATTATATATTTATCGTTATTGAAAGGTTGATACTTTAATAATTTTTTTCCTAAAAATTATTCGAAAAATGGGCAGAAGAGGAGTGAAGTCATCCGAACATTCGATTACTCTGAAAATCAATAGGATTCCTGTATTCACTGATTATAATAATCATATTAAATTATGTTTGAAACTTATTTATTTGTAAGTCTTCCCATCCCCAAACTCAGGGCACTCACACTAACTTACACACACGCGCACACATACATCATCTCAAAAACGATTTATTCATACTCAGGAATGGTTGAAACGTACTTTTCCTTTGAAATCTAGAATTCGAATTTTTGACCCCGATACAGCATTTGCAATATACATTATACTGCGTATGTAAGAATGGTAAAAATATATAGATATTCCACCACCGTCTCACGAAAAAGTTTGCTCACCTTATTCATGTTGAAAAGTGTGTCAAAAACTGAATAAAAATTGAAACTCATCGAAACTCATTTGATCCAACTGAAAATAGCCAGGATTGATGAAGCAAAGGGGACAGAGAAAGACACCACAATATACCCTCGAATTGAAAAGAATGTAAAAATAGGCAAAATTCTCATCTCCGTTCCATCAGAAATTTCACCTACGTTATTCATGGTGGAAAGAGAGGAATAACGTGGTGAAAAGAGTGGAATAACGTGGTGAAAAATGAATAAAATTCGAAATTAATCGAATCAAACCGAAAATATACAATATTAATGAAGCGAAGAGGACAAACAATCCGACAAACTTCTGCAAAAGTACAAATGTATAAAATGGTCCAAATCATAGAGACAGACTAGGAGAAACAGACTAGGAGACAAGAAAGGCATTTCAGTTTTAATTACTCAAATATATCAATTAAATGTTTACTTTACAAGGGATTTTTTGTTTGCAAAAATAATAAGACCAATTCCATTACTCTAAGACCAGCCGTTCTTGAGATATTTCAGTTTTTTCGCATTTTCGTTACGCCAAATGGAAACGAAAATTGAATTGAAAGTGCAAATTATGTGTAATTTAAAATAATTATGGGTGTTATTTTGTGCAATTAAACTCAATTTAATGAATTATTGACCAAATAAGAAGAACGTGGAAATAAGTCTGCAGAGGAAGTCATGCACTGTACACATCAGATTTTTTTTCATTGAGAAAGAAAGAAATTATTTGTGATATACAAGGAGATCGTGTGCTGCCCATATCTGATTTTACATATATATTGTACGGAAGGTAAATACAGCAATTCATAATCTAGAGATATATAAATATATGTCTTTACACACTTTGCAGTTAAAGAGTACTTAGCATTATATTGATTTTGATAATTATATCTGCCTCTTCAATATCCAACTAATTAAAAAAAACACAAAACTAATCTAGGATGTTCCTGTTAAAGTTGTTGAAGAACTCCATGCTTCAGAGCTGGTGAAGACGTTAACGAGCACTTTAACATTTTCCGCTGACACGATAAGCTTGTTAAAATACATTTAAAACACTAATCTCTTAAAAGAAAAAACAAATATTTTTTAACATATCTTCGGAACAACTTAAGTATGTTTGTATAATACTCGTTCATTTCCAAATAGAGTTTTTTTATCGCCGTATTTTTACTATAAGTATTAATGAATGAAATATCTCATTAGCATTCGAAAATCATCTGTTATTTTAAGAATTATCCTCAACATTTTTAGAAGCTTTCAAAAGTTATTTTCTAAACAAAAAATATTCATTATTGTCCCATATCTTTTTGCATACTGTAATGATTTTCTGGTACTTACTAAATGGGTGCTCTACTCTTATTTTTGGAAAACTGGTAATTACTTTCTATACAATATATGGTAATATATAGAGAAATAATTGTGTCGTAAATCACAACTCGAGTTTTCGACGGTTGTAGACATTTAAGCACACTGCCTCGCCCCCCCCCCCTCAAAAAAAAAGAAATCATTTTATTAAAATTATTAAAAATCTGAGCAATATATGGTCCCACTCTAAATGAAAAACTATATGACTAAATATCACAAAATTTGGTAGATAAATCACTTGTGGGATACCCTGGTGCTGATTACATTTTTACACAATTCGAATAAAAAAACCTGTCTTTTTGCTAAACGCAACGTAAAATTCGTCAATATTTAAATAAAAGACAACATATGCTCAAATGCATCAATAAATTGTTGTTTTGCATATGATTTTGACGATGTCCAGCCTCATAACGGTAGAACTAACTGTTCTTGAGATATTTTAGTCTTTTTTTACATTTCTGCCGCGTCGCCTATTTGAAAATACGCCCTGTCTCTAAGCGGAAAGGAAAATTAAATAAAGCTGCTAATTGAGTGTAATTTCAAATAATCAGCCATGTTATTTTGTGCAATTAAACACAATTTAATGGATTATAAAAGAGACAATAATTTGAGTCTGTAGTAAAAATGCATGTGCTACCCACATTATATGTTTTTCTTTGGTATTACTATACTTAAAATCTGATTTAGGCAGCACCTGACTTTCCCTACAAATTCATATTCACTTTCTCTTTATTTCTTCAATAATTCATTATATTGACTTGAATTACACAAAATAACACCCATAAATATCAAAAATTACACTGAATTTGCTCTTTGAATTCAATTTTCGTTCTCATTTGTTAAGTGGAGTTATTTTCAAAGGTGGTGTAACGAAAATGTGAAAAAACTAAAATATCTCGAGTACGGCTAGTCCTAGAGTAATGGGGTTGGTCTTATTCTATTCACCTTTAAAATTACGTATAAAATAAGCATTTAATTGATGTATTTGAGCATACTTTGTATTTCTATTTTATATTTTGAAACCTTTTGCGGGCCATTTCGCAAAAAATGGCAGGTAATTTTTTCCGAATCGTACCAAAATCTTATCAGCACCAAGGTAAAGTAAATTATTTGCCAAATTTTGTGAAATCTGATTTATTAGTTTTTTAGCTAGCGTGGATAACGACAACTTTTGCTAAATATGCAAGTACTCTTATCCCGAATTGTGCCAAAAACAAATCAGCACCAGAGTCATACACAAGTGAGTTACCTACCAAATTTTATGAAATTTGGTCTATCAGTTTTTGAGTTAAAGTGGATACATGCATTGCACAGACAGACACACAGACACACACACACACACAAACACACGCACTGACGTCATGCTAAAAATATTTTTTTCGTATTCTAGTGGTGTCAAAACGTGTAGATTCGTCGAAAACTCGAGTTGCGATTTTCGACATGAACCCTATATTATCCCTATACATTACCATATACTGCAGGGGAAGTTATATTTTGTGAGAGAGTATAATAGAATGCATTTTATTGGATAATACAGTTTTATCCACCAATAAATATGACACATAATGTTAAATTTTGGTAGGATTTAATTTTTCCCAGTTAGTCTAACGAACTTGGAACTCTAACAAAAATCATCCTGACTGTGAATGTACTACTGTAACTTTGGAGTGGAACAAGAACAATTGGGGTTTTGGACTGCACCAAGAAATGTGAGTAAAATTTAGATAACTACGTAAATAGCAGCATTTAAAATAATCTGCTTTTATCTAAGTTATTTGAATTTTATGCATTAGTAACACTTTGAGATGTATGTAACAAATTTGAAACCACGAAAATTGGTCTTGTTGGACTGAATTTCTCACTCTCTATAGACGTTAGCAAAACTATGTCACATAGCAAGCCTCTTGTTGTCATTACAATTATCGTTAATTTCATTCTGGTAATCGCATAAAAGGATAATCAGGCACATGGATGCTGTTATTTGCGACGATATATTTATCTGAAACTCATTTACTATCAATTTAAAAATATTTTGCTCATGTACTTATCTTGATACTTCTTGAGCAATGTTAGGACAAATGTCTGAGTCCAACAGTTTTCAGTTACTGCTATGCAGTTTTATGGACAATTTCGGAATCTATTGATGCATTTATATTGAATCAGGTAACGAATAGCAACAAAGTAGGAGTCAGAAAGGACGCAAAATGACATTTAAGAAGATGAAATTTTGCTTTGGTAAATTTCATCTCAAGTTGTAAGTCAGTCAGTACTATTGCACTCACGATTAACAGAAATAAGCTGTTAAAATAAGCTTGGTAACGTGTCTGTGCCTTTTAAGTATACGGTGCTGTATTAGCTATGCTAATTTTCGAAAACTTTCTTGCAACTAAAGTTCTAATAATAGCAAACATTTGGTTAAACTTTAAAACCTAGAAAAAATTTTAAATTATTTTTTTTTTTTAAATATACTTCAAAAATATTCATATTAATGGTTTCGGCGGCAGTCTTGGACCGGACCCCTTTAAATGAATATTTTCCGTCTCAAATGGAACGCTTTATTTCTCTTTCAACTTTCCCTGAAATATATGGTACGTATAGGGGAAGTATTGGATTCATGTCGAAAATCGCATCTCGAGTTTTCGACGAATCTACACGCTTTGAAACCTCTAGAACACAAGAAAACTAGCATGATGTCTGTGTGTGTGTCTGTGAAATGTATGTGTGTCCCCTCTGACTAACTCAAAAACTAATTAACCTAATTTTATTAAATTTGGTAGATAAGTCACTTGTAGGTGACCTGTAGCTGATTAGATTTTGATACCATTCGGGATAAATACACCTACTTTTTTGCGAAATTATCCACAAAAAATGTATGTACCCACTACAGCTGACAAACTAATTACTCAAATTATACAAAATTTGGTAGATAAGTTGCTTGTGGGATACTCTGATGCAGGTTAGATTCTGATATGATTCGAAAGAATCTACCCTTTTTTAATCAAGATTGGTATCACGTCTGCATTTAATAGATAAAATCAAGGACAAAACGTTTTAAAAAACGAAAGCTATTTTATTTAACACATCCTAAAAGACGTACAGAACATTATTAAAAACTGCCAGAGCGCTTTCGGACGTATATAAGCCCTTCATCAGTGGCTACATGAATGGTAAAAACTTGGAATGTTTATATATAGAGAGACCAGTTTAATGCAAATTTGCATAAAATATGAAATTGTAAATGAACTTACTAAAACAATACAAGAAATATACACGGAAATTACAAACTAAGTTTAAACGCTTACGAATTTTAAAATATTACAAAAAAAAAGAACTAATACAAATTTTAGAAAAACGTCAAGCATAATATTCCTGAGAATGACGTCGTAGATAACTTTTAAGAGGTTTGAATTGCATAGAGTCGAGAATGAGTCGCCAAGCATAACTTAAAATTTGAACAGGATCAAAATTACAAATTGATGCACTGTAAATATAAATACACAGGGATTCATAAAGAATGGTTTGTTACATTAATGATACATTAAGGAAGCAAATTGGATATAATATGAGAAAGGTATCCCTGTTATTTTCTGCAATTAATCTAATTTTAATGCATAATGAAGTATAAACAAGAAATATCAATCATACTTAAAGCATTGATTATGAAACACTTTCAAACTTCAATGCAATTTTATTTAAACGTCTCTAAAATGCAATACATTCCTCGGTAATATTTTAAAACTTATCACAATACTACATAAATTTATTGTATTTGAAAACTTAAACATTCATCGAAAAAAACTGAACTTCATTCAAATGACGGCATTGAAATATAAATTGCATGGTTTAAACATCTCTAAAGTGCGATACATTCCTCACTAATAATTTTAGAATTATCATAATACTACAATAATTTATTATATTTGAAAACTTCATCGAAAACAACTGAAATTTATTCAAATGACGTCATAGAAAAAATAACAAGACTGGCTCTCTCTATGAAAGCAGCATTTCATTCACAAACAATTTCCCATTCATTTCATTCATCACAGTACTATAATAGTTCATTTTATTTAAAAATTAATACCATGGAGCTTCAAGTAATTAAACTCTATGCTTAAAACTTCATGGAAAAAAATCGTCCTTCTCCCTGTAAAATCAATAAATATTTCATTCATATCAGCTATGCAGACTCCATGAGCTAAATAATTGTGTGTTAAAAAAATACAGCAATTCTAATACAACTCATTCTATATATTTTTTTGGCTGTTTACATTTTACATAAGTGAAAAATAGGCTTCGTTGTAGAAATAATCAAATTTGGATGAGCATTTAAACTCAAATATATTGTAATTGCGTTGTTTCAGTATGTAGATGCACAGAATTTAAGCAAAAATTAAGTGGTTTTAGGACGGATACAACACTCAATATGAATTAAAAAGAACTTTTAAAATCACGATTTTGAGAAAGATGGATGCCATATAACATTTTGAAGTGGGTCACTTGATCTTTTCATATCATGGTCACGTGATCGCTTCATATAAGAGGTGTAATTATTATTTTAATTTTTATTTAAAAAAAACTACTGAATATATTTCGCTAATTTTTTTTATACATTTTATGGATCAATTTGAATATTACCTAAAATTTTCGAAGCAATTTGTGAATTTTAAATCCGCTTAAATAATGTTTGAAAAATTCGGTCCTATAGGGTTCTATTCATTTTTTCAATCCGGGTTCAATCAAAAACTAATTGGGTGATATTATTAATTTATATTCCCATAGGTCCTACATACCGTGTGAACAACATACTATAATTTCATTTTGATTAAGTCATTTTTAAGGCAGTTATCGTCCTAACGGACAGACAGACATACAGACAGAATGAATGAACAGCGTCATAAAGACTTTTCAACTTTGTTGTAAAGTGTTAAAAAAACGAATTTGAATCTTCACGGAATGCCATATGCTGCCCACATCACTTTTTTCTACCTGGTATATAATATAATTTAAAAACAGCCTACGTTCATTCGCACTAAAAGTAAAGTTTTCAAACAATACGAAATTAAAACGATATTAAAAATATTTTTTTCATATGTTGTAAATAAAAGCTGATCAGTATGAATTGAAGAACATCTACGGAACTTCTAAATTACGCTCACAGTACTACCAGATAAAATACTACGACTGTTTCACGATATATGTAAATCTCCTCTATTAAAAGCTAAAATAACAAATAGGTTCGGTAGGTAACTGAATTCCTGTACAACCAAATCCCAAAATACCTATTTTGCTGAGAAACTCGTGTTTTGTTTCCTTCCAAATGGTGTTAAAGATGTGGGAATATGTAAGACACTTTCGGAAATACGAACAGTTTAAAAGAGTTTTAAATGATTGTAACAAAATCTTCTAAAATTCTACAATACATTCCAAAAACTAGAGACATTCCAAATTACAAAGTTATCCCTATTCGTTCACATTTTGGCGCCACGACGTATACCTCCCATTTAGGATGCATTTGGTTCAGCGTTGGGTCCCAGGTTCTGTTCTCTATGGAATATTTGATACACATATGAGTATATTTAACTCATACGCGTTCGAAATTAAAATGTTAGAATTTTCAAACAAAACATATATTTCCATTTGACCAGAAACACACCGGATGCCGAATTTCCAGTTTGTTGGTAGAATTTGTGTGATAATTAATCGAGAGGGTTGGGTACGGGCACAAATTACTCCTTATGGAACGGCGAATAAATAATAAATGAAAAAAAATGAAAAAACTATGAAAATAAATTACAAAATATCTGATGTGGGCAACACATGACTTTCCTTACATAATGTAATGAATGTACTACTTTTACACTAAAAAAAATAGGTTTTTCTTATAGTAGGTACTTATATTCTTTCCATGATATTGAATTTTCGACAATAATCGTCATTTTCATTGATTTAGCGTCATTTTTATACATTTGGCGAGATTTTTGTTAATTTGGCAACATTTCATAACTTCGCCAAGTTGGCGATATTCCGACAAAATCGTCGCCAAAATCTCGCCAAGCGTTATGGACGAAGAAATAAGTTATTCTTACAGTAGATAAATGACTATTGGCGATCAAATACAAAAGTATTACTCAAAGTATATTTTTTCATGAATGGAACGAGCTAGATCCACGAGAATAATATTACCCAATTTATTGCATGGTATTACATATGAAAAGTGAAGATGTTTCTCAATAGGAATTTTTTTTTATATGACTTTTTGATAATTTTTTCAAAAATGTGGAATATCTCGAGAACGGTTCATGTTAACGTTCTAAAATTTATGTCAATCGTTTTCTAATAAAAAATTACATAAGAAATGTCTATTTGGGTAACTTTATTAGCGGTTTTGATTTTTGACGATTTTTTCAAAATTTCACTCGAAAATTTAGGGCGTTTTTGAACATTCGATTGCGTATGAAAACATTAGGCTTCCAGTGTTTACGGATTGTGATTTTTGTGCCAAATTTCGTTCCAATCAGTCCATTCGTTCGTCAGTTATCATCTCCATACACTCACTGACACACACACAGACATTACTTCAAAAATGTTTGATTCGTGATCAGGGATGCTTGAAACGCGCTCTCCCGTCGAAAACTCGAATTCGAATTTTCGATCCCGTCACAATACTTTCCTTATACATTATGTATATAAGGAAAGTAAAAATGAAAGCTATTACTGGAACTCTAACAAACTTTCCTCTAGATATATTTCCTATTCCCAACCACAAACACTGCTACATATATATACAAATGTTTGTGTTACCTAGCACGTTTTCCCACCACACTTCTCCCTATTTGCTCACATTTTGGCGCCACGACATATGCCACCGCGCTCTACCTCCAATTCTGGATGCATTCGATTCTGAGTTGAACCCCAGGTTCTGTCCTCCAGCGCAATATATTCCCGAAAGTATGTATTCAATTCAAACAGAGATAGTCAATGGAATTTGTTCATAATAAAACTGTTTCAAACACGGCGATACATTTCGATTTCATATCATGGGATCGATAAATACATAATTCCTCCAAGTGATAAATCCAAACGACTAGTATGCATTCTATAACTACCGTTCAACTAATAGAAATCACCAGGGTTAGAGCGAATCGACAAAATGAAATGACACCAATAGAATCAATTGATTGCCATTTGAATTTTCTGCATTTGGTTCAAGTTTCAAATTAACTCAATAGAAATCTATCAACACTATTAAATTGTTCCCTATTAATCTAACTGGTAAATCCAAGCGACTATTATACAACTTTTTATTATTACTTTCCCTGCAATACATGGTAATGTATAGGGAAAGTATTGGAATCATCTCAAAAATCGTAACTCGAGTTTTCGACGGATCTACACGTTTCGAGACCTTTAGAATATGAAAAAACTATTTTTAGCGTAAGGTCCGTGTGTGTGTGTCTGTCTATGTGTCTGTCTCTGTGTCTGCGTGTCTGTGCAATGTATGTATCCCCTGTAACTCAAAAACTAATGGACCAAATGTCTTAAGATTTGGTAGATAAGTCACTTGGATGTGACCCTGGTGCTGATTTGTTTTTGGTGCGGTTCGTGGAAACAGAACCCGCCTTCTTTTGCGAAATGTCCCGTAAAATTTTAATTTATCCGCTCTAGCTAAAATACTAATTTACCAAATTTCACAAAATTTGGTAGATACGGTACTTATTGGATACTCTGGTGCTGATTAGAATTTGGCACGATTCAGAAAAGAAGAACCCGCCATTTTTTACCAAATGGCCAGAAAAAATGTCATGTATCCACCCTAGCTAAAATACTAATTGACCAAATTTCACAATATTTGGTAGATAAGTTACTTGTGGAACACTCTGGTGCTGATTTGATTTTGGTACGATTCGGAAAATAACAACTTGTCTTTTTTTACGAAATGGCCCTCGAGAATCGCCAAAATCTAAAAAAAATACTACGTATGCTGAAATCTATCAATAAATTCTTATTTTACACGCTATTTTTGAAGAGGAAAATAATATAACACACTCCATTATACTTTTGGACTAACCGCTTTCAAGATATTTGAGATTTCTTACATTTTTGTTACGCCGCTATCGGAAATATGTCCAATTACCAAATAAAGGCAGAAAATGAATTAAAAATGGAAATTTAGTGTCATTTTGTGCAATTAAACCCAATTTAATTAATGAGTTCTTAAATAAATAAAGAAAAAATGAATTTGAGTCTGCAGGGAAAGTCATGTGCTGCCCACATCAGATTTTTTCCATTCAACTAATAGAAACCACTAGAATCCGAGCGATTAGACATAACGAAATGATTCCAGTAGAATCAATCAATTGTCATTTGAATTTCTTCAGGTGAGATAATCGAAATCAATCGCTTCGAATCAACTCAATAGAAATCCATCCACACTTTTCGAATTCAGCGGACATGGAGTAATTCCATGATTATCTTTGACGAATATGAATAAAAACATTCGAAATATTAGCCCGATTTCGGAACTTATTATTCAATAATGCTTTCTTTTATATAAATATCTATTATGAGAATTATTAAATATATTGGTATTAAATATATTGGTAGTTAAGAAAGCATATATTTTACTTCAGTGTGTTACACCTTCTGCATAAATCCACAATAAAACAGATATAAAATTTAAGAACTATGAATATGAATTAACTGCTTGTCCATTATATATATTAAGAAATTTTATTTTGAATCCATTTTATCATATTATCCGACATCAATGTACTCTTTTTATTATCCACTAGCCGCCTTTGGCGACCAGCCTGTTCGCCACCCCTGAAAATTCTGACCGTGGCAAATTCTGACCGTTGCAAACTCGCTGGCGCGAACTACCAGAAAGGTGTACGGTAACTGTTTGGACGGCCAGGAAGTTCCACCCAATTTAGACCGGAACTCATTGGGGGAGGCATCCACAGGAACCGTACCCTCCTTCCTCTACCACCAACCTCTTGGAATTACTTACGGTCCCACATGTTTAACGTGATCGTACTCCGCGTGAACACGGCGGCAATTTCGGCAGTGGCGAGAGTCGAACCCGGGCCTACCGAGTGCAATTCATGCGCGTAACCACTTGGCTACAATGCCCTCCGCAACAAACTCCATAACTATATTTTTATTTACCCAATTTAGACCGGAACCCAGAGGGGAAGGAATCCATAGGGACCGTACCCTCCTTCCCTACCACCAACCTCTCGGAAGGACTTACGGACCCACATGTTTACCGTGATCTTACTCCGCCTGAACACGGCGGCAGTTTAGGCAGTGGCGGGAACCGCTAACCACTGGGCTACAGCGCCCTCCTCGACAATCTCCTTAACTTTCTTTTTTTCCAATGTAAATTTGTTTTGGTCCGTAAGTCATCGGAAGGACATACGGACGTGAACATGGCGGCAATTTTGGGAATCGAACCCGGGCCTACCAAGTGCAAATCCCGCGCGCTAACCACAGGGGTTCTTCGCCCTCCGCGACATTATCCATAACTTTCTTTTTATTCACCCAATTTAGACCGGAACGCAGTGGGAGAGTTATCCACAGGAACCGTACCCTCCTTCCCCTACCACCAACCACTCGGGAGGACTTACGGACCCATATGTTTAACGTGATCGTACTCCGCGTGAACACGGCAGCAGTTTTGGCAGTGGCGGGAATCGAACCCGGGCCTACCGAGTGAAATTCCCGCACGCTAACCACTGGGCTACCACGCTCTCCGTGACAATTTCCATAACTTTCTTTTTATTCACCCAGTTTAGACCGGAAGCCAGTGGGGGAAGCATCCACAGGGACCGTACCCTCCTTCCCCACCCACAAAACTCTCGGAAGGACTTACGGACCCACATGTTTAACGTGATCGTTCTCCCCGTGAACACGGCAGCAGTTTTGGCAGTGGCGAGAATCGAACCCGGACCTACCGAGTGCAATTCCCGCGCTCAAACCACTGGGCTACTGCGGCTTCGCGACATTCTTCATAACTTTCTTTTTATTCACCCAATTTAGACTGGGACCCAGTGGGGGAGGCATCCACAGGGACCGTACCCTCCTTCCCCTACCAACAACCTCTCGGAAGGACTTACGGACCTACATGTTTAATGTGATCGTACTCCTCCTGAACACTGAGGCAGTTTAGGCAGTGGCGGGAATCGAACCCGTGCCTACCGAGTGCAATTCCCGTGCGCTAATTTAAATTTTATAATGACCATATGCTTAGCTCTTAATTTCATCATCCTCATTCCAGCGTACTATCATTTAAAATTATTATTTATACATATTATTATTATTATTATTTATTATTTATCATTATTATTTATAATTATTATTTATCCATTAATTTAAAATATCCATCGTTCCATCATTTAAAATATTCATAAATTAAAACGTTCCATCAATCATCCATATTGTTTTACAAATACATAAATATAATAATTTCTAATACATCACCACAATTCAATCCACCATAATTCAATCATTTAAATTATTTAAAATATCCATAAATTAAAATATCATATAAATATAATCATTTCACCCGCTGTATACAACACATATCTTCATTCATTTAAAACCGGAAGGGCGGTCGGTCTCCATGGAAACGGGGAAATAATTCAACGGGTGAAAACGCGGACTCAAGGACTCAAGGACGGGGTCAGTGGAGTACCCAGGAGAGGAAGACTCCTCCCTTTAAACTCCAGGCGAAGAGAAAAATAGACATAAAGAGGAGGTAATAAAAAGCTTTTAAACAACTGATAGAAGTTAATATCTAAGATAGGTGAAAACGCGGTTGGCCGAGAAATTGAAAATCTTTAGGTCATTAAAATCGCGATCCTGTGAATATTTATAATTATTTCTTGACCAGATTGGACTTGTAAGAATGCCAGATGTTTGACCTTTCTAAAAATGTAAATTATTAGTCGAAATTATGAGTACTTTTTACTATGCGAGAATTTAAAAACCAAAAATCGTTTTCTTGAGCAAAAAGTGACTTTTGTTTTAAAATCTTTAAAAAATAATAGAAATCGAAATTCAGATTTTAAATTGATATATTTTTACTTGCAATTGTCTGCTCTTTCCGATGGTGTGATTTGTTTTTTTCTACGACGTCTGGATCATTAAGAAAAAAGGGCAAAAAGGGCAAAAAACGGTCGAAATCGCATAAAACATTAAATAAATTAAAAAAAAATTAAAATTTTAAAAATCGGTTTTCACGTGTCCCCTTCCCTCCCCCCCAGGTCTCCGATTGCCAAATTTCGTAGATCTCCGACGCGCGGTCGCGAAACGTATAGTGTATAAGACAGACACACAGACACACAGACACACAGACACACACACAGACATTGCCTTTTATTATTTAAGATTACATATTCAATATGCTGATCATTACACATCAGTGTGACTCTAAACGGAACACTACTGCAAAGTAATATATGAAATTATAAATAAACAGGGAGTCAATGGCTCTACCGTGCTGAAAACACCGGTTTCCGTTAGATCACCGAAGTTAAGCAGCATCGGGCGCGGATAATACTTGGGTGGGTCACCACCTGGGAACACCGTGTGCTGTTGACTCATTTAAATCGACGTGGTGGCCGAAAGGTCAAGGCGAGCGTTTCCAGCGATCTATCGGCCATCACGTTGTGGGTTCGAGTCCCACGTAAGACATGGATGCTGTGTGTTGTGGGCGCAGTGTGTTCTGCTCCCCCCCCCCCTGGTGCGCCTGGGGCAACGTTCTAGGATGGCAAAAATGGTTCACGATTTCGGCCGTACATAGGGCAAACGACTTAAGTCAACGCAGAGTCTAATTCTAGAGTCTAGTGCCTGGCTATTGAAAAAAAATACAAAAAATTAACTAAATAAATAAACAGGAATTATGACATTTTATATTTCAAAATGTTGTTACATATGGCTTTATTAGAAATCCACCCATTACATAACTGGCATCTCACAATGATACAAAGGAAGAAAACAATTAAATAAACCAACTAAACACAAAAGAAGAATATCACAAATTAGACAAACACAACGTCCAATGAGAAATAATTAAAGATTGAGTCGTAACCTCAGGGACACTTTATGTAAGTTTTAGCTTTCCAATACAGTCTACAAATTCAATACAAATCACTTAAATCAACATACATAAATATTTTAATAACATGTTGCTGCACGAATTTGTGAAGCTTTGCATGAAAGAAAATGTGATAAAATGTGATCTAAAAATAAGAATCTTGTAATTGTTTTACAAAACGAATAAACTTTCTATTGATGAAATCCTTAACAATATTTTAAATAACTAGGGAGCTTCGCCCCTGTTAGCTGCTCTGTCCAACCCCCCGTAAAGCGCTTCGAGAGTCGGGAGGCTTTTCCTCCTACTCGCTGACTCTTGCTGAGCTCGCTTCATGAGTACTTTCGTGCCGTCTACTGTGCAGACTTAATACGCAAATGGGTACCATCATTTTAAACTGACATTCACCAGCCCTAGAATTCGCCTTATTAGCTTTTCTAATCTGGACGGCGCATACGACCGACTACGTGTCCTATGTTCTCTGACATTGCAGAATCCCGGGGTTCCGCCCTCCATTAGCTGCCACTCATTAAACCCGTAACTCGATTTATGTGTCAAGAGGCTGACGCTCACTGACGCTCTCAGAACACCAATGACCCTCTCTCTATTAACTGCCATTTATTCAAGCCGTAACTGGATTCTAGAGTCGGGAGAATACGCTTTCTACTCGCTTTCGTGAGCATGCTACGCATGCGTAATGCATCCGTTGTTAATCATCCCTTGTTAACTGATAGTCGCCAGCCCTAGAAATCGCTTCGTGAGCTATTTTTATTAGAACGGCGCATACGATCGCCTACGTATCCCGTGCTTGCTGAAGCTCGCAAAACCACGGAACTCCGCCCTTCATTGACTGGCAACCATTAATTGCAGCTGGCCGCAGCCGTGATGCCCACGTGGGGGCTTCGTCTCATTATTAGCTGGCGTTCACCAACTCCCTTAACTTCTCTAACAATGTCAATAATCTCAGTCCCCAAATCGTTATGCTAGTTATTTTCGAATATCGCTTCGTGAATTGGTTGGTGGTCTTCGTCTTCTACTGCCTGGCGCTCACTGCGAATCCTATCGCGTCGCCTGCTATTAAGAACGACAGCTTACTGTATTAGGAAGAAACGGCAAAATTTCATAACTGAAGGCTTTTCTGTCAATTGTGAACTGATATTCCTTAGCGCTAGAGCCCGCGAAGCTAGCTCTTTTAATTCAGACGGCGCAAATGATCCCTTACGTATCCTATGCTTGCTGAAACACGCAATACCCCTGGACTCCGCCCTCCACTGGCTACCACTCATTAATCGCAGCTCGCGCCATGTGTGATGTCCCCCTGGGGGCTTCGTCTCATTATTAGCTGATGCTCACCAACTAGCTTCACCCAACGAACAATGTCAAGGAACTTGGCCCTCAAATTGCTACGCTCGCCAACTCCGAATACGAGTATTACAATATTTTAAATAACTTGAATGTATCTTTAAAACTGATGGACGAAACATCCAAACTCGGATTCAAGAAATACGAGTTATAATTATTTGAATTGTTCACAAGCAATTTAGTATTTTTTGAGCATCATAAATCAGATAAAATATATTTTCCACACGGATCTTATAAAAAATATCTTTAATGAAGCTGCAAAATACTTTTAAATATTATTTTTATAATACATAATTTTAACTACAATTTTTTCACTCTCCTTTCAAAATAATACACTTATTAATACATGAAAGAGCTCATTAGCATTCAAAGACATTCTGTTGTTTTAGGATTTAATCCTTTTAAGTTTTTAAATTGCAAAGAAAGGGGGGGATGAAATGTTTTGTTTCATAAAAAGTGAAATTATTAGCGGTACAACTATTTTATAAAAAGCCTAATTATTTTATGTTTACCCGGATGTTTACCAGAGTATTCTAATTATAATTAAAAATTTTCTAGATAAGCTCTTATATACAAGAATATAATTTATAAAATTACAATATTAAGGGATAAATTCGCTGCAAGTATGCGTCTACAACATAAGGAGATAGGCAATAAAAGTTATTTGATCATGAAATAGTTATTTGACGTTATCATGAAAGTTTACACATTTCAGTATTTACTCTATTCTTTGGGAATGCAAATTAAACACAAGTTAACTGGAAATAGTAATTACCTAAGCAAATAAATTTGAACATTTGAAATCAATATTTCCTGTAATAAGCTTATTGTGTTTTGTAGTGCTTGTAGAAAATATCTTGGAAATAGCAATAAAGCATGGTACCAAATACCATTCGATCAAGTCTTATACCTGATTCATACAAATATTTAATGTGTATTTCCAATGGAAATAAATTACAAGTATAAACTAAATGTGAGTTAATTTTTACAGATCTTCCTTTCAGGAAATCATATCAGTAAAACATTTTTATACATATCTTTGTCGATTTATAGTATGCCAAATTATTCCTAAATGCTTTCATGGGGATATTTTCTCTTAGACATACGACCCGGACGACACGTAGAAATGACTACCGACAATAAGGCTCATAAATATACAGGCTGACGCAACCGTCATTTTAACTGAAGCTGATCCAGTCCTTTAGCGCCCCTCTGTGCTATTTCAACGGCACGCGCATGTTGCATGGTTAACATTTGATACGCAATTTTGCTGCAAAATAAATTCTTCTACTTTAATAAAAGTGCACCATTCATTTAAAAATATATATATTTTCTCAAGATCTGGAAAAAAGGAATCGATAGTAACCCTCTTTGAGCCATGCACAGTCATCGCTTCAACTGCAAGTCAAGAGGACCGGTGTTTCACCAGCCTACAGGTTTAGAAGTATTAGCCGGTTCTGGTTAGTAAGTCATTTGTATGTGGCATAGATTTGCTTGCATAATTGGGTGGTTGTAAATATTTGATTACGATTCTTATCATTTCAGAAACAAAAAATAATTATTCCATAACTTGTAACTTATAATTGTTCTTCACTTAAAGTAATAAACATCAAAATATATAATAAAGTAAAATGGCCGTCTGTTCGTTTGTGTCGTCTGTAGTGAAAAATCAAAGAGATGTATGGCCATGAACTTTTATACACGGGCATTATACGATCCCGGAAGGTGCATCTCGGAGTTATGTTTTTAAAATTCGAACTTATTTTTTTGATAGCAAAATCAAACACACATCCATAACAGAAGGTCTTTATTTCACTTCCTTAAGACATACAAAAGTTAAAAAAGATCATAGCGTTTTCGATCATAAGTATGCTCTTCATAAGTGGCTACACGGAAATAAAGTTTGAATCGTTCATATATACACCAGATATAGCGACAAAATTTGCATAAATCCAATTTGCAGAAGAATCTACGTTTAGACAAGGATAAACCGTAAACTTTCCAAAATTTTAACAACAAAAGAACAGCATATTAAATTACAATTTAATTACAGAAATCGAAAAAAAGGGGGGGGGGGAATCAAGCATAATACTAAAGAGGAAGACGTCAAAGATAACTTTGCAGAGACTTGAATTGCATGGAGTCGAGAATGAGTCGCCAAGCGTAACTCAAATTCATAACAGGGTCAAAATAACAAACGGACTCACGGTAAATATAAATAAAAAGGGATTCAAAAAGGAAAATATCACGAGTGTTAATACAACGCATGAAAAGGAAAGTATTTTCAAAAAGAGGCTAAAAATTATCTTTAACAACAAATTGAGAAAGAGCCGTAGAAAGTTTACTATCCCTGACATCCCGAGCATGTTCTACTAAACGGATGCCAACGGTGCGTTTAGTACTTCCAATATAAAATTTAATATTACCACCGGTGGACAACAGGGGAACAACATACACCCCAGCAAAACTTTTAAAGTCATCCCTATCACCCAGTTTATCAGACCAAATACGGTTAAATAAAGAAAAAATATTAGAATGCGCAGGTCTGAAACCAAACTCAGAACAGCATTGGATAAAGGGGCGGAAAATCGTAGGATTGTATGGAAAACTAGACCTATATGTCAAACGATCTTTTAAGGTAAAAAGTTTAGTATCAAAATGGGTATATTTACGACGAACTTGGAAGAAAACCTTATAAATAAACTCAAAGGAGTAGGCAGCCTCAAGTCCAAGGCCGCCCAGGTGGTGTAGTGAATAGCGTGTTCGGCTGATGTGTGGAGGGCTCGGGTTCGAATCCCGAATAAGGCATGGAGGCTTGTGTGGCTACTGTAACTGGATTTCGATCTGTTGTTGCCACGTTAATTGAATTAAAAAAAAAAAAAAAAAAAAAAAAAAATTCAATTTCATCACATAAAGCAGAGATAGATGAACAAACATTAAAAGCGCGATTAAAATAAGCATAAAAAGAAGCTTTTTTAGAGGAAAGAGGATGGTAAGACTTAGAAGGAATACAAGAATTAGTAAAAGAAGGTTTACGGAAAACCGAGGTTTTAAAACCAGTAGCAGAACGAGTGACCAGTATATATGACCAGTTTTGATACTAAACTTATTGCCTTAAAAGATCGTTTGACCTATATGTCTAGTTTTCCATACAATCCTACGATTTTCCGCCCCTATTTCGATAATTTTATTTTGTCGGAACCATCGTAAAGATCGAAAAATTCTGTTGCAAACAAATTTTAAATCGAGTCTATACGATAAATAGACGAATTTTCAGATTTTTAAATATATATATATATATATATATATATATATATATATATATACTTTTCTTTTCGTCTGTGTTAAATCTCTCCAATATTTATATTGCTATATAAATAAATTGATGAAAATTCCAATGATTATAATTTAACACCAGCTATTGTAAATATCACACAATGCTCTTAAATAAAAAATAATAATTTCCTCAACCCCTTCGTTCATTAACTATAAATTGTTTAAGCGAACTAACTAAGAATATTTTTTAAATATTTTTCTTCGCAAGCTGACTCTTTCTGCAGTTATTATATTTACTGAAGCCACGGTCACAGTACGGGGGAATCGCTGGGAGGATGAGGATGGGAATCGGTGGAAGGAAGTTTCCACCATGAAGTTCCCACCACCAGCCTCTACTCCCGAGCGACACTCCGTCATTGGAGAATCTTTTCTCTCCAATGTCTCCTACTTTCGTAGGATTCTTTCTTTCTTTCTTTCGCCTTTGCCCCTTTCCTTCCCCTTCCTCTCTTTCCTCCCTTCTAGGCGACACTATCATCTTCAGGGCGTCTCTCCACTCTGCTGTCTCTTCTACTCTTGGTCCTGGGGTATTGTCCCAGTATTTAATCTGCAAGGTGTAATTTGTGTTCCCTGGGGTATTGTCCCAGCTGGTTCTCCTCATTTTGTGTCTTATCATAAGTCTGCTCACCGGTTGACCACCCAAGTGTGGTGTAGGAGTTCCATCACCGCGCTGCCGGGGGATTGTCCCGGCTCTTATCTTTTGGGGCTATGTCCCCCTATTGTGTAACTTTATTAGCATCTCTAACCTCACCTTGTATTTTCAGGCTAACATATCATTCCTTTTCAGCTACCCGCATCATTTTCACAGAACTGTTTTATGTATGCCTTTTCTTCCCCTCTTTTTTCAGGTAGAAGACAGGAAGAAGCCTCTTGCAGTTAGCCGGCCTGTGTAGGTCATCTCGGCTCCTCTGCAGCCAGCCGCCCGCTAACGTTCTTCCTTTTCAGGTCCAGTTTCGGATTCCCCCTAAGGGTCTCCCTGATTCGCGTGTCTAGCTGGTATTTAATTATAGTTAACTTCTAAGCCCTTAAGGCCTTTGTAGTTCCCCCCTCCGACCTTTCTGCCTTATGGCACGGGTCTTTCGCCTCTTTAGCTTTAGTCTTAGTTAATTAATCTTCCTTTGCCCTCTGGTGGCACCCTTCTCCTCCTTTGTAGTTTTCTTCCTCCTTTGTAGTTTTATTCCGTTATGGTTTCCAGTTTAGTGCTCTGCACGTCTTCCTCGCTCTGTCGCTCAGTCGTCTAGTCTTTGGCCTAAGCGCCAGCTGCCTGGCCCTACCGGAGGCCAGCTCCCCCTGTTTGCCCCCTCTCTTTCCTTTCTCCTTTTAGTTTTAGTTTTTATTTTCTAGTCTTCCCTTAGGATATTCTAGGTTTAAGTTAACCTGGCAGTACAGGTATAGGTCCGGGTTACGACAGCGCCTCTTTAAGTTGTATACTGCCACTGCATAACTACCGAAGGGTAGAAAGTCGAAATCCCCAACAAAAGGATTAAAATTCTTCTGGTCTGCCAGATAATGGCATTCTTCCTCGGCTCTTTGGAATGGTCACTGCAATCGACATCTATCGTCTCCCGTCTAGGCACTCCAGCTCCCCCCGGGGAGTTGGAACTTTTCTCAGCAAGGTTGGCCTCTTCTTGGGGTTGCTCCCCGGGGGTCGACTGTGCTGCTTCTGCTTCCTGTTGCCGTTCTCTGGGGCGTGGTGTGTGGTGTTGGTTCCAGAAGTATGATATATCTATCCTCGGCGTTTCGTCAATCTTGGGTGGCATGTTTGGTTGGTACCACAGCACCATGGCTCTCTGGACCTCAGCTTGGTCATCCGTTGGCGACCCTCAGTCGTGGGGGTTTCAAACCTGTTAACCATGCGGTAGATCAGGTCCCCACGGCTGTCTTCCAGTACGGGGGAATCGTGTTGTCCTTTTGGACATTATGAATGTGAACGTTCTGGAGTGTGATCAATTAATTTGAATATAGTGTTATCTGCATCAGTATGTTTCAAGTAGCGTGTACTTATTTATTGGAAATCTAAAAATTACGTTATTTGCGGAGGATATGACCAATATATACCACAACCGATCGAATAAGCGCCCCCCAGCAAAGTATTTTAAACTGAGAAAACGAATATTGGTAAACAAAGTTAGATAAATATATGAAAAAAGTACACTGCAAAGTTGCAGAGAAAGACCAGGAACCGATGAAACGCATATACGGAAGACAACGAATATTTGTCAAAATATTGTGCCATCAGGCTTTTTAATATGGTTTGACAATGCCTGTCAAAGTGTAAGGATTAACAACTCATATTCTCGACAAACAGTTTTAACAGTATAAACAGTCTCGGTTAATAATTTCTATCACTAAGGATTAACAATTTCTATTTTTTTCAAGCAGTGTTTTCCCCGGGGAAATAATTGTCTAAATTTAAATAACAGCCGCTCAGATGAACCGTTCTGTAGATATTGCACACTGTTCAAACAAATTTATCAAAAAATCCCATAAATTAAAATACATTTTAACTGTTAAGAAACATGTTCACTTTTCATATGTAATATCATGTGATACATTTGGTGATATCATTCTAGTGGATCTAACTCGTTCCATTCACGAGAAAATATACTTTAAGTAATACTTGTGTATTTGAACGCCAATAGTCATTTATCTGCCGTAAGAATAACTTATTTCTCCTTCCATAACGCTTGGCGAGATTTTGGCGACGAATTTAGCGGAATATCGCCAACTTGGCGATATTTTAAATGTTGCCAAATTAACGAAAATCTCGCCAAATGGATAAAAATGACGCTAAATCAATTAAAATGACGACTAATTGAAGAAAATTCAATATCTTGTAAAGAATATAAGTATCCACTATAAGAATGACATTTTTTATCTGTAAAAATAGTAAATTCATTGCATTACATAAGGAAAGTCATGTGCTGCCCACATAAGATTTTTTATAAATTACGTTAATGGAGATTATTTTATGATTTCTACAGTATAAGAATAAACGTGTTGTTTTTATCATAAGTTGTCTGCGTGTTCATTCCGGTACCTTTACAAAATTCTGTCTAACATTCAAATACTCTTTATATCTGACATGGGACACTATATACATGGTACGCTACATTGATGCTCCTCTATGTGGTCTTCATAGTACCAGTCATGATTATAATAGGGATTTGCCAATAACCATGATGGGTTAAATAAATGACTTCTGCAACAGATATTTTTTCAATTTCTTCTAATCAGACAATAGTCTACAACTTCGCACTTGTCATTTTCTACTCTCTCAGTATGTTGACGAGTTTGTTATCATATTTATTTTTTTTATTTCCGCTAGGGTGCTACAGTCACGATTATTGTATCGGGTATGGCAATCTAACACTTATTAGCCAAATACCCGTTGAAAATCAACGTTCTCGCAAAATGCAACCCCTGAATATTGTAATTATTTTAATAATTCGCGTTTCATATTTATTCGACAAATCGAATATTTTAGTGTGCAGAACACCCTAAAGAAGAAAATATTGGAAAACTTAAATTGCGTACTTTTTCCTTTCGAACCAGTACACCAAATTAACCAGTGTTTTTTTTTTACCAGTACACCAAATTAAAGTCTGTATATCATCCCGAAGCATACTATTTTATCATCTCCCTTTTCGAACGTTTCTCTGTAGAGCACAGCCATAAATGCGCATTTTTTAAACTCTCTGTTCGTCTTGGGTTTTTTATCAGATGATTGGCCCATATCCCAACTATCAAGCCTCTATCACATTTAAAAGGAAGCCTGTCTCATTTATTCCGAAAATAGTACATATTGGCGTGAGGCACCCCCTAAAGTAGCAAATATTGGACATCTGAAATTGCACACTTTTTTCTTTTAAACTATCTACACGTACACCAAATGCGATGTCTCCATCCTGTCGTAAAGCATGTTTTTCTATCACTTCAACTTTTCAGCGTTTTTCTGTGTTACACCCTCCTAAATGATCATTTTTGAAAAACCGTAATAACCGTAGGGTTATTTTATCAAATGATTAGCCCATATACTAAATTTCAAGCCCCTATTACATTGTAAAGAAGGCGTTTTTCATTTGTTCGTGAAATCGAACATTTTACTGTGCGGCACTCCCTGCAATAGCAAACGTTGGAAAACTGAATTTGCACACATTCTTCATTTCCAACTATCTACCCCTATACCAAATTTGAAGTCTCTAACTCATCACCAAGCATGCTTTTTCTATCATTTTAACTTTCGAATATTTTTCTTTGGAGTACCCACGCCCTTAAATATGCATTTTTGAAAAACTCCATTTTGCTTGGGTGTTCAATCAAATGATTCGCCCATATACCAAATATAAAGCCTCTATCACGTTCTAAAAGGAGTGTTTCTACTTCATTTCAAAAATCGGACATTTTTGTGTGCGACACCCCCTAAAGTAGACAATATTGGAAAACTGAAATTGCACACTTTCTTCCTTCTAAACTATCTACCCGTATACCACATTTCAAATCTCATCCCAAAGCATGTTATTTTTTATCAATTCACATTTCGAACGTTTTTCTCTGGATCACCCCCTTAAATGAACGTTTTTGAAAAACTAAAGTCGTCTTGTGTGTTTTCATCAAATGATTAGTCCATATACTTAATTTCAAGCCTCTATCAAATTTTAAAAGATCCGTTTCTTATTTATTAGCTAAATCGAACATTTTGGTGTGAGGCACCCCCTTAAGTAGAAAATATTGGAAATCTGAAATTCCAATATTTTCTTCCTTTCGAACGATTTACCCGTACACCAAATTTGAAGTCTCTATCTTATGGCAAAGTATGCTTTTCGATTTCACTTTTCGAAAGTTATGGTGTCGAACACCCACTCTAGAGAACGTTTTCGAAAAATTCGATTTTTCTACGGGGTTTTATAGAACGATCTTGACGATCTTTTATCGGAAGAGTGGCAAACGAACAGACAGATGGGCACTTCTCAATTAGTATAAATAGATAGATGGACCTTAAGAACTACAGTGATTGGGAACTTAAGAGCTTAAGGACTTTTATAAAAACTCTCTAAAAACTTTACGATAATAGGTCGATGACAAGTGTTGACATTTGTTTAGCATGTATGCTGTTAACTCAATGCAATGTGGTAATGTAAATACATATTTAATAGTATCTTCAAACACTGGGGGAGCATAAAGACTGTTCTACGCTCACAAAAATGAAGTGGGTCAGGTGCATGAAAATCTATAAAACATAATTTATTTTCATGGCTCTAAAGTTAATATAGGGTTTTTTTTAAATCAGTATCACAAGCCGCATGTTTCTATGATTATTTCAGCTGATATAACAGTATTTTTGATGTACTATTATGTTTATTTAGCTAAATTTTGTTCTATTTAGTTGGTGTTTAATAAGCGGAGAACCTAACCTTAAAGTCCTTTATCTCGGAATATGTGTTTTCATTATTAGTCTACTTTTAAAGTATATATCTATTGTAAAGTATATGAATGTGTAAGATATAATATAGAGAGAAAGTACCACTGTTCTCTTTTCAATAAATAGTCGTCAGAATCTTTTATTTAGTGTAAATTTTTGAAAACATTTTCTTTTATCCAAATACTCGCATTACTAATTACAAATATAATTTTTTTTTTACTTTTACAATTATTACATTTTAATACATAATATCTTATACATCTTTAAAACGAATTAAAATGAAAACTTTTCTGCGCATAAAAGCGAAATATTATGTAAAATCAGCAATTGGTTCAACAATTATATAAATAATAAAACATTTCTAAAACTTTAAATTTGAACTTCAAAAATAAAATTTTAAATTATTAACGAATTTTTCATATGTAATATGACTCTTATCTATCAATATATGTAAAGTAATATTTTCATATTTCATGAAATAATTTACTATAAAGCACTCGCAAATAAAACAAAAAATTAGTGTTCTGGTCCCTCTTGAGCGACTACCAGGCATCGAACACGAAATATTTATAGACCCAAAAGTTCTTTATAATAGAATCCAATACAAACTATTGCAAACATATGTATTGATTTTTCTCTCACATTTCCCTTTCTAAAATTAGCTGTTCAAAATTTGTATTATTTATGAAAGCACACAAACTCATACATTTTTAAATAGTACGGTGAAAATAAGATCTATAATTTAAATTCAAGTTGCATTAAACTCAAAGAAATTCTAATCACGCCGTATGAAAGAATTCGCATGGGACATGACCTGGCTCTGAAAGGAATCAGAGATTAAAAATAAAAATAAAAGAAAGGAATCAAAATAAAATAATTCCTTTGGAATCGATATAGAATTCAAATATTCATAAGTCCTGATTGTATCTAAAATTATAAATGAAGTCCGATTATTACAATCATGAAATCATGCCCTCAGAGATTTCGCATTACAATTTGATCTTAAATGATTGCAGATAAAAATGCTCCAAAATCAGGAAAGTAAGAATTTTTTAAGTTGTCTGTTCCTTTTAATGAGCTTTTCTTGAATTCTGTACCAAACGTATTATTTGAATATGTATATAATTTCGAATGAACATAAATTAAAACTTGTTCATTCTGAATGTATAATTTTAAGTGGGTTTATTATGGACAATATTTTCCTTCACACTGATATTGCTGAGTTAAAAATTAAAGAAAGTTTGATGCATATATTAAATGGCAATTACTTCGTAGTTTGCCATGTACATTTTAGTTTAATTCTATTTTATATTTTGTTGTACTATGTATTGCTTTTTCTCTGATTAAAAATTGAATGTTTCAACAGATGTTAGATTGGCCCATTACAGAATCATGTTAGACTAGTGCATCTGGAAATATGGCATAATCAATTCAAAGGAACAATTGTATATTTAATCTGTGGCGTATGCAAATACTAATCACTGGGCTTAATTATAAGATTATAATTGGCTGCTAATCGAAAATTTATGTACATTGTCGAAATGATAACCCACCAAAGTTAATTTATTGTGCAGTCCGGTGTTTCTTCTGATAAGTAATTTGATTAATAACATAAAATTAATTTCAATTATCCAAAAAATGCATTAAATTGCTCAGATAAAACTTCATTAATTATTATATTTAATATAAAATGTTAGCATAGCTTAACATTAAATCAATAGTTATATTTACAATTTACTATCTTGATACTATATATCTTTTTTACAATTTACTATCTTTCATCCTATGGATGAAACGCTTGAAATTACTAATGCTTTGAGAATCATATCTAGATGTGGCTACTGTTAGTAAAGTAGCTGCTATTGTTAGTTGACACAACAGAAAGGCGTAGGATTTAGTATATGTATTTTTGATTATTTTTAAATTAAGTGGTCCCTAATTGTGAGTATAATTAACCAGTATTTTTTAATAGTTGTAAGATAAAGTACAGAATATAAGGAGATAAAATTAAATTCAAAGGTATAATGCTTTTGAATACGTAGGAATATTATTTATTGTTTCAGTTGCACTTTACATTGCCCTAATAATACATTTTTACAAAATTGACAGTTTAAATAAGTATTTTAGGCCTTTCACTGTAGAAATGCATATAATGCAGGTATAATTATCTTATCCCAGCGCCACAGGAACTATTGTTTCAAACGGTATTGGCGTTTTTATAATATAATGATTTAACTCCTTACTTTTGCCTCAGTAATTGAATCTCACTTATAAATTAGAGCATGCAAAAATAACGCTTTTTCACACTTAAGAGACAATGCCGATTTGCAATATCAATAAAATTCTCAGATTTGTGTCATGGCTGCAAAAACGAAGTTTGCGGAAGTTTTTAAACGCCATGATGACCTATGCAATGTATACCGAAAAATATATTATTTAACTTAGAATTTATTATATTACAATTTGTATAAGCGAAAGTAAGTAAAATACTTTAATTTTAGATACATTTTGCAATTTAATATGTTCAAACACATATATTTAATTGTCTTTCTATACACTATATATATATATATATACTCACGAATTTACACCCATGCAGTTTTAGACAGCTTTGGGGGAAATAAGACGATGAAGACTTGCAGAAAAATAAAAATAAGCTTTAATTAGTACTTTAAATGAAACCACGAGAAATATCTGTGGAACAAAGGAACTCTGACAAGATACCAACGTAAAAATAGAATCATTTTAGATCGATATTCCATTTAAAAATGCATATGATGCACACATATCTAAATATGTAAATGAACTCTCATCCTTATATTCATGAAAGGAAGGTCCGTCGAGGTTTACCCAAATCATCTATTTTAGATGACTCTAGATAAATGCGATGACGTCAAACATTAGGAATGCTACGATTTTTTTGCCGGATGTTTGATACTCTTTGTAATGTATTTGTATTGAACTTGTCAATAATCACACCTTATAAATATATGTAAATATACAGGATTATACACATATGAAACCATTTATATTTTTAATGAAGTGTCGTCATTTGTAGTTTATTAAATAATATATCTTTGTTTTATGTAGTTCATTATGTATAAAATGTATGCTTTATATACCGTAGTTTATTATCTACTGATTTATTTGCTGTCCGCTGAGTTAAAAGAAAAGCAACATACATTCTGTTACGTTTCAAATATATGGCATTCGTTGTATTATCCGGAAAATTATGCGTAAAATATGAATAATTTTCATGCATTCATAATATTTAAAACAAATATATATATTTTGATAGTATCTTGGGAGATTGGATTATTTTGATGCCTAGTTTAGTATGGATATATAACACTCGTTAAAATTGATATATCTTAAAACACATATTCTAAATATAATTTCAAATACATGTTTTATTTACTTAATATAACTTTTATGAATGCTAAAAAATATAAGCTTCATTACAAGCACTGCATGGAATAAATTAGCAAAAGTGTCAACAGATTTAGAAGTTAAAAGAAATATCTCGTTCTTTAGAATATAAAAAAAGCATCAACAATCTGAAAATAGTAGGAGTTTCTGAATAAATAGTTCCATCACGTAACCCAGGAGTCAATTTGTTGCCATACGATACATTGAAAAAAATCATAGAAAAAAAAGTAAATAACGGAATCGGGATTCAAACACATTCTCGAAGTTAAAACAAGTTGTTTTTCTGCTTATTTTATCACTGAGCAAAATCAGTATGCAGTATTTTCCACCTTACCATGGTTTGACCAATCAGAATAAAAATGGCGTGAGACCAGAAATAGGTCTCAAACTTTGGTGAGACAGTTTAAGGTGCATATTTATTGTGTCCGAAACATCGAACAATACTTCAAGTCTGAATGACGCCGGGTTTTACAGCATGTGAACCCAAAGATCAGATAAAACCATAATGGTGTAATCCATTTAGTATTATATTAATTAATAATTATCTTACAGAACTCGCGCGAAAGATAAATAATTGGAGGATTTTAATAGCGGCACAACAAAGCAATGTACAATTTAATAAATAAGTACCACTATACGAGCAATTTACGACCATGTCAATTTAGCAATAATATATTAATAAATAATATTATTAATAATTCCCTTTCCTACAGATGGTATCATCAAGAGCTAGGATATCAACAAATCATAACTATACTGACTTACCGCCACGAGAAACTCTCTGAACAGGGTTGCCGCAAATAGGCGAGTTGAAGAAAGGAGGGAGAAAGGTTTAAAATCCACTGCAACATTTGGCAAATCAAGCGCTCTTCGTTAAGCGAGCTTTTTCGGCTATTATGATGTACTAAAAAAATATAGTAGATGTTTTTTATCCGATAGTTAAACAAAATTTTCGTATTAAATGGCATTAAATTACAGATTAATTTAAAAATTTCTCGTCATTTAAACTCAAAAAATAATTTGTTATTATAGGCAACAGAGGTTACGGGAAGCCGCCAATCTATTAGAACAAAGTAGTTTTAGATATTTTCTTTTAGATTCGGGGGTTTTGGGAGAGAAAAGCTTACAATTTAAACCTAGAATTTATATCATTTTGTTTAAATCTAAATTTTGAATTAGATGAAAATTATTACAGTTTTCAATCAGCAAATTACACAATTATTTGTCAGCAAAAAGGAAAAAAATAATGATAAATAAGTAAAATTATGACTTTAAAATATTCATTCTTTTTATTTTTCAATCAATTATAAAATATTCATTCACATTCATTGGAATAACTATTATCTATTATGTCCAAATCACTTGAAATATCTTTACTTGAAGAAGAGTCTGAATCGCTATCCGACAGATTTATCACTAATTTATCCACAATATCTTATATTAGTCCATCTTTCTTCCAATAAATATTCTTTGTTTTTTCAATGTGTTTGTTCACAGTGTTTTTTCCATTCATTTTGTGTTACTTTTAAAAAAGCTTCCATAAGCAATAATTGTAAATTGTTCAAACTTAAGTCACCTGTTACATTTTTTTTCTCGGCTGCAACGTTTGCCAGACGATCATATATATTTAATGGGGTTGAGGTCACAATGATAGGGAGATAATCTTGCAATTTCGTGCCCTACGTCTTTTAAAATTCGGTCAGCCCTGTATGTGATGGATTAGGGCGCATGTTTTGAAATTATATGAAATAGTTCTGCTTTTCGCATTGTTGAGTCATGGGAAATTTTCTTTTCTTCCAACCATTCAAGCATCGATCCTTTAATTGAATATTTTGTAGGAACGCGATCCTCTTTTACTGAATGGTAGGGAGCATTGTCCATGCAAACCACATTATGAGGCTGCAAATTAGGCAACAGTTTTTCAATAATCCACTTTTCGAATTTTTGGCCATTCGTCTGTCCATGGTAGTCGCGACTACTTGAAGAAGCTTTGTAAATTAGCTTAGCTCCGTCAATAAATCCATCAGATGAACCTGCATGTACGACAATGAGACGGTTTTCAGAACTGGTATTCGTACGAATACCTTCAATAAAATCATCCTGCCAACATTTGCCATAAGTTATATTTCCGTCAACCCGAATTTCGTCGATGTAAACCAAACAACGTTGCTCCTCTCTGAATTTTTTCAATGCTCTCAAACACTTATGCCTCCAAAAAACAATGTCCGGCTTTTCGATTGAAATTTTTAGTGAGCTAATACATTTCTTCCATCGAAAATTCAGTGAATGTAGAATTCGTCTCAGGGACTCTCTTTTCCATACAAAATTAATTTTTTCTTTTAACACTGAGAGCAGTTTCCCAATAGAAGGAACACATTTCTCTTTTATCTAAAAGTCCTGAATAGTTTATCTTATGACACATTTGTCAAAATCATCAATATTGCAGATTCGAAAGGATGGTATTTTTCTATATTTTCCAGCAGTAGATAAAATACTTATCTCAGTGTCATTAAGCGATTTCACCTCACGTTTTATCGTTTTAACTGATGATGCTGAAATCCATGTCGCTTCCGCAGTCCTCTTCATTGCATTTGAAATTGGTATTTTTAGCGATCTTGCTGTTTTTTCCTCTTCAAAAAATGCCGTAACATTATGGACTATTGCACGTGCTTGCGAATGCAAAGACTTTCCACTTTTACATGTAGTCATTTTTCAACTAGACAAAATCCACAAGTGTGCAACACAGTACGAGTTAATTCACAGCTTTAAAAATCACAGAATACGAGCGTTTGGTATTGACCCCAGTACAAAGCGAAATGCGACTTTCGTCGGTTCTATCTTCACCAAATCGAAAAAAGCGCTTTCCGTCACACCTAAAATGCAGTGGAATAACCTGTTTCCATAGCGACCGCCACCAAAACGTCTGCTGGCTGGGGACTTTCTCGTGGCGTTAGGACAGTAGTATCCATTTGGGATTAATTTTGTGATTTTTTTCTGGGAAAAATGAAGATCCCAACAATTTGGTATGTAACACACTGAGGTGGTAATGTAGAATCGCACCAATAGGTGAGTAATGCATGGCTGGCTAAGCATTCAGAGATACAAATATTTGCTTGCATATCAAAATATCAAGGACGGGATCAGAAAACTGTCCAGGAGAAGATAAAATTCCCCCTTTAAACTTTTAGTGAAGAGGCAATAATAAGAGAAAAATATTTTCATAACTGGGATGGAATTTTCATAAAAATTTTTTTTGTTAGTTTATAAATTGCTTTAACCATTACTTGGTAATCCAAACCGTTTGATATATTCCTGCTAGACAGGTATTGGACTATCAGATTTTTTTCACCTAGGGGGCTCTGCTCCCTGCTGTACGTTTTGCCAACCCCGCAACTCGATTCGCGATTCCGGAATCTTCCCCTTCCACACGCTGCCCTCGAGAAGCTCGTTTCGCGAGCTATTTTCAGCCAAACTAAAATTTGATTCAGTAAATAGTTTATTTGATAGTGTTACCCTATTATTTATCTAAAATTTGTGTCAAATTTGATGATTTTATACAATTTTTTGCTGTACGAGACAGATAAATTCGGTATATGTGGCGATACGAAAGAACATTTTTCACTTCAGAAGTACATAAAAAGTAAAATATGGCATAAATTACATCGAAATTAAATAAAAGGGCACATCCCTGCAAAAATTCAACTTTGTCGGTACATTCCTGCTAAAACTCATGGTCTTGTAATTGTTAGTCTATCCAGAACGTAAACTCACAGCTTTAATAATTTGACTTTAACATTAAATATTTCGTAAACTTTAATATATACCGAAAAACTACAAGTGTTCCAAATTTTATATTTTTGCCTGCTATCGTTTTTGTTATGTTATTGTTTTGTATTTGGTATAGTTTATAGTTCACATAACTGGCTTCATAACTGCGGGGCGCAACTAGTTAAAATTAAAATAAATTATATTTTCAGAGGTTAGAAAAAAATACACAAGCAAGATATACTCAATTTAAATTAAAGCCGAAGTAAAATTAAATGCATTTGAAATCAATACCATATCCATATATTCCTAATATGTGTAATGCCCGAAATCAAGAATATTAATTAATTAATCAAACACGGGGGATTAGTCGAATCTGCCAGGCGCCAGCCAAAAAGATGGCAAGACCCAATAGCCGGAGGATAAGCGGAAATAAGAGGATTATGAATCGAGAAGTGTAGCACCTGGACCGTCTGGAAGAAGGAATACGTATATATATATATATATATATATATATATATATATATATATATATATATATATATATATATATATATATATATATATATATATATATATATATATGTGTGTGTGTGTGTGTGTGTGCGTGTGTGTGTGCGTGTGTGTGTGTATACCCACTGTAAGGGGCGAGCAAGAGTAAGAGATTTTCAATAGCCAGTAGAAGTAGCTCAGTTGAATACGTTTTCAGTGGCTAAGAATGTTATTAATTTGGGAGCAGATCTCCAAAATTAAAAAAAATTGATATGACGAGTTGTGAGAGACCTCATCAAGTACTGTACTGATATATTGCTATATGAAGGATTGTATTATTTTCCAAAATTATTTACAAAAAAAGTTGTTAAATAGCCCTACCACGTGATCCAATAAGCAATTAAGATTCCGGCATAACATTTTCGATGAATGTTGTAATATGTATCAGTAAGAAAGTGATATCCTCCATTTTAAAACAGATAATGCTGTAAACTAATAGTGTATATTTGAATAAATTTAACTCCTTTGCTATTAACTTTATAGTCCTCACTTTTGGTTTCTTTAGGATTATAAACTTATAATAAGTTATTCCATTATGCATATCGTAGGTGAGTTTTGTGGCCACCAAACGCAATGTACAAAAGATGGTTAATATCAAAGATTAACTTGTAAGGCTAATTACAAATAGTAGTTACTACACATTAATGCTATTTAACACCAGAGTTATAAATAAAAAATCAGCACAATATGTATGTAAATGAACTCCAACAATTACATTCTTGCCATGGTGATATACCGACATTCAACAGTAAAATTAATCTTAAATGACACGATGAAATAATGGCTGTAACAGCGCGAATTCAAAGGAATGCCAGAGGTATTTCCGCAGTTGTTAAATGTGTGCTTTTGATAAATCCATGTACAAAATTCTATAGAAATCACATCATTTTGTTCCTATAAATATTTTGTTAATAATCCATTTTTCTCTCTGTCTCTATTTCATGAATATATATATATGTATATATATATATAAATATATATATATATATATATATATATATATATATATATATATATATATATATGTATATATATATATATATATATATAATAATAGAAGTTTGAAAATCCAATGAACGAAAAGTAAGAAGATGTAACACGATAAACCAAACTTTTTAAAACACCCACAGAATAATAATAATATATATATATATATATATATATATATATATATATATATATATATTAGAATTATATATATATATATATACAGCGAGAGAGAAAAAGAGAGCATTTTGACGTAGTTCAAAGAAACTTGAAGTTGAAAGATATTATTCCGCTAAATGAACTAACTAAAGTAACTTAATTGATTTGATTCGTTTATTTATCATAAAAAACATATAAGCTAAAAATTTAATTATTGTTCTTAAGTATGTGTACTTTTTTCATATCTGCTTTTTCTTTCTCTTTTTCACTCAGTACATTTATTATGAAGCACATTTATTCTGCAGTACCGTCCATTAAGTTTCAAAATTAAAATTATAACAAGATAGATCAATCATGAATAAAGTATTAATTATAAAACACATTTATCATGTTTATCAAGTTCATTTCTTTCGATGAAGTTTTAAGTTTTCAAATATAACAAATTAATGTAGTATTGTGACAATTATAAAAATATTACCGAAGAATGTATCGTATTTTAGAGATGTTTAAACCAGGCAATTTATAATTCAATGACGTCATTTGAATAAAGTTCATTTTTTTCGATGACGTTTTAAGTTTTCAAATATAATAAATTAATGTAGTATTGTGATATTTATAAAAATATTACCGAGGAATGTATCGTATTTTAGATGTTTCAATAAAATTGCATTGCAGTTGGAAAGTGTTTCATAATCAATGCTTCATGCATGACTGATCTTTCTTATTTAATTATCACTGAATTCAATTCATTTAATTTACTTGGAAAATTAAAACCATGGAGCTAAAAGTATTTTCTAACTGCAAGATTAAAACTTCATTCAAACTTTATTCAAATGACGTCATCGAAATATAAATCGTCTGGCGCTTTATGTAAAAGCCGTGAATATTTCTTTCATACAATTTTATTCCAGACTTCAGATTTAAATAATTTAGAGTGAAAAAAATTCAGCAGTTCTTATCCAACTCATCTTACAATCACTTGTTTACATTTTACATTCATTAAAATTAGGCTTCGTTGTAGAAATAATCCATGTTTAATGATCATTTAAACTTAAAAATATTGTAATTGTATTGACGCATTGATGCACAAAAAAAACCCCGCAAAAACAAAGCGTTTTTAGGACGGATGCAACACTATATATAAATTTAAAAGAACTTTAAAAATCATGATTTTTACTCTTGAAAAAAAGATGGATGCGATATTTCAGTTTAAAGTTGTTCACGTGACCTCTTCATATTATATGGGTGTCATTATTATTTTAATTTTTATTTAACAAACTACAGAACATATTTTGCTGTTATTTTTTCATACATTTTTATGTATTTTAATATATTTATGTATTTCATGTATATTGCTGTATTTTTTTATATATATTTATGGGATAATTTGAATATTTCCTAAAATTTTCAAAGCAATTTGTGAATTTTAACTTCGCTTAAAAAATGTTTGAAAAATTATGCCCCATAGGGTTCAATGTAATTTATTTTTGAGACCCGGATTCCCAAGACTCATTGTGTGATATCATTCATTTCCATTTTCCAGATGTCCCACAAACCGTCTCAACAGCATACTAAAATTTTCTTTTGATAATCTCATTTTTACGGCAGTGATTCTGCGAACGGACAGACAGACAGAATGAACAAAGTCATAAACACTTTTCAATATTGGTGTGAAGTGTTAAAAATCCACTTTTTTGCGAAATGCCGGAGAACACAATGAGAAGTGCTGCCATCTAGTTTTATCCATGAAACTTCAAAAAGTGCACTTTTTGAAAGAGTTATAAATATAGACTTCTTGACATATATCCTGGTGGACATTTTACATATTTTAATAGAAATGTAGAGATTACTTTATTTTGTCGTCTTTCGTTTTTCATTTCATTTCCTGGAAAAACAAGTAAAATATGTTCATAAATTTCTGACACAGTTTGTCGAAATTATTTCGAGTTCCTAAAATATGCTGTTAGAGATAAGCAATCTATGGCCCAGGGAACTTCAAAATTAAATTTTTATAAAAGCCATGCCAAAATCAAAAATTTGAACTCAGTAAATTATACCCAAAAATATATATAGCAACGTTTACAACCTCATATTCATACGAACAAGTGTTTACAACCATGAAACATAGGGAAAATGATCTTAGAAACCGACTTTCTTCAGGCTTGAAGATCACAGTTTAACTCAGATTATTAAAAGATGGGGAAGCTCAATTGCAGTTGTACTCATTACACACCCTATGGTTTTAAACCTCCTGAATGAACTTCAGCAAACAATTTAATAGGCATTAATCATTGTTTTGCATTCTAAACATTTAGACTACTTTAAAACTAATTTAAAATTAAATAAATAAATAAATAAATAAAACTTTTGACCTGCTAAAAAAATATGTTTATTTAATTTGGCCCCTTCTGTAAGTAAATTTGTTCACCACTGGTTTGAGTATAAATTGCAACTTAAATGCCAAGATGCTAGCTAAATATCATTATAAACATATCTACAATAATGGTTTTTATTTAAGCTTATTGCACAGCTTTCTTTAATTCAAACTGATGAAATATAAGAGAAAAAAACTCAATATAATGAAATTCCAACGAAAATATTTTCGTTTTTTAATGAATTTCGTTATGCATACTACCTTTAATCGCGCTCCTAGTACTGCGTTCAGATAGTAAGCTGATGAATTGAACATATAATATATTGCTTGAAAATATTATTGACCGTCCCCTACTGACCGGCAAAGAACTACGATTGGCAAGATTGGGTATCACATAAGGAATGTCAGTAAACGACGTTCCGGAATATCTGTAAAATTCAATAACATTTATGAATAGAAAATTCTAACAATTATCTGCATTTGGATGCGTTATCATTATACTTACAATATTTACAGGAAGTGCCTTTTATTAAAAATTAATTATTAGTAAAAATATAACAGTTTATTGAGCAAATTTTGAATGTATCTTTCAGGCTGTACTGTCTCTGAGAGAATTTTTTTTAAATTTGACTAAGCAGTGAAATATTATCTCTCGGACTCTGAAGTTAACCAGAAAAACTTTAGCAAAAATGTAGCATTTTATTAAATCCTTCTGATCTCCATAAAATTACCAATCGATATTTTTCTAAAGTTGAAATTTACACCATCCAAAAATAAATATATCCAGATAATACGAACATCTGGATAAATGAAAATATTCCTTACGAGAGTATTCATGGATCCATATTACGTACATTCAAATCAAAACTAATTGCTATGCAGTAAGAACGTGTTTTACGACGATCTTTTCCTTTTCAAGTCTATAATTTTATGACGTTTTCTCGCATTTCGCCATTTCAGAGCAAAGAAAACGCAAAAACATATGTTTAATGGAAGAAGAAAATCATACAGCAAGACGATGAGCTTCAGCGGTGTGAAGGAGATCAATAAAAAACACACGAGGAAGAAGACGAACTATGCAGCAATACAGACATATCTGTGGTGCACATTTTGAATTATAATAATATTATTTAATATACTACTGTTAAACTGGCATGGTCGTAAATTGATCGTATTAATGGAACTCATTATTAAATTGCACATTGCGTTGTTTGCCGCTATTAACCCTCCAATTATTTATCTTTAGCGCGAGTTCTGTAAAGGAATAATAATTAATATAATACTAAATTGATTACACCATTTTAACTTTAACAATAAATCGTTTATTAACTGTGAGACCAGAAACAGTTCTCACATTTGATGAGACACTTTTATGTGTGGAATTTATGGTGGACAGAACGGCAAACAAACCTTGTAGTCTGGCTGGTACCAAGGTTTGTGAAGACGTGAACCTAAAGATCAAAATACTATAAATTTAGGAGTGCCTTACCAGAGGGGCTGAGCTGGGCCTTGCTAAATGTGGAATGATGCCATTGCGTAAAGAGTAACCAATAAGCGCCAAAAAGAAGTAAAGGTAGAGTTACCCCCCCCCCCCCACACACACACACACACACCGAGGGAACCGCAACCTGTGACCGGAGAAAGGGCAGACAAACGAAAAAGATGTGGGCTTAAGAGCATACCACACAAGACAGAGATTGAATTTTGACTGAAAAGCATGCCAGCAGAAATAATCATGTTTTAAAGAGCACGAGTAGAGAAAAATGAAAAACCCAACATATTTGTAGAGTGTCCCGTAGAGGTTCCAAATTAGTGGAGATAGATCAATGTGTGAGTGCATTCAGAGTACGAGGACGAGCCACACACCAGAGTTGTGGCAGTACTAAGACTGATGCAAGACTTTGAGATATGATAAAGCCCATGACGAATTGGAAGGAATGTGCTCTACAATTATCACAGGTCCTAGACACAATAGTAATTTTAATAATTCTGGTCGAATATGTCCCCTCCGCTGCAATAATTAATGAAAATAATTGTTGTTAAGCATAATTAATAAATGAACAATAGTGTAATTGCATTTAATTAGGATTTATGTTGTAATAAATGTTTTATTGTTCAAGTTTAAATGGTGTGATCAATTTAGGATTTTATTAATTGATTATTCCTTTACAGGGCTCGTACGAAAGGTAAAATAATTGGAGGGTTTATATAGCGGCACAACAAGCAATGTACGATTTAATATTAATTCCACTATATGAGAATTAACGGCCAGGTCATCTTAAAGAATTTAATATTAAAATAATATTTACCTAAAGAATTTAATGTGTAAAAAGTGTAACTTTAACTTTTAATTTAATTCCGTCCCACATTAACATAAAATACTTATTTACTTAATTACAATAATTATTTATCTTGTTCGCGCCGGAGAGAGACAATGTGAGACCATTTGTTAAAATGCCTAAAATATCTTAAAGACCTGTAATATTTGAGGAACACATACCTTCAAGGCTGTCTTGACTATCTCAAAAGCACGTACTTCACCGATCATGTTACTGGGATTAACTCGAAGAGTAATTCGACAATCATATTGTACTGCTGTCTCGAACACTCGTACTTATTACTTTCCTTATATACATAATGTATAAGGAAAGTATTGTGAAGGGGTCGAAAATTCGAATTCAAGTTTTCGACGCGAGAGCACGTTTCAAGCAACCCTAATCACGAATCAAACATTTTTGAGGTGATGTCTGTGTATGTGTGTGTGTGTGTGTGTGTGTGTGTGTGTGTGTGAAATTATATGTGTGTTATGTGAAAGTTTGTGTGTGTGTGAAAGTGTGTGTATGTGTGTGTGTGTGTGCAATGAATTTATGTGTGTAATGCAATGAATTTACTTTTTTTACAGTTAAAAAAAATGTTAATCTTATAGTAGATACTTATATACTTTCCAAAATATTGAATTTTCTTCAATTAGTCGTCTTTTTCATTGATTTAGCGTCATTTTTATACATTTGGTGACATTTTTGTTAATTTGGTAACAATTAAAAATGTCGCCAACTTGGCGACATTCCGCCAAATTATTCACCAAAACCTCGCCAAGCCTTATGGACGGCGAAATAAGCTATTCTTACAGCAGATAAATGACTATTGGCGTTCAAATACAAAAGTATTACTCAAAGTATCTTTTTTGATGAATGGAACGTGCTATATCCACGAGAACGATGTCATCAAATTTATCGCATGGAATCGCATGCCATCAAATCGCATGTCATCAAATTTATTACATATGAAAAGTGAACATGTTTCTCAATATGAAATACTTTTTTTTTATTCTATATGACTCTTTGATAATTTTTTTGAAAAATGTGCAATGTCTCGATAACGGTTCATGTTAGCGTTCTAAAATTTATGTCAATCGGTTTCTAATGAAAAATTACATAAGAAATATCTATTTGCGTAACTTTATTAGCGGTTCTGATTTTCTGACGAACTTTTCAAAATTTCACATGAAAATTTATTGAGGTCCTGAACATTCGATTGCGTATAAAAACAATAGGCTTCCAATATTTACAGATTGTGATTTTTGTGCCAAATTTCGTTCGAATCGGTCCATTCGTTCGTCAGTTATCGTCTCCACAGACTCACTGACACACACACACACACACACACACACACACATACACACACACACACACATACACACATACACACACACACACAAACACACACACATACTTTCACACACACATACAAACATACACACACTCATACACACACACACACACAAATACACACACAGACATCACTTCAAAAATGTTTGATTCGTGAACAGGCATGCTTGAAACGTGCTCGCCCGTCGAAAACTCGAATTTGAATTTTCGACCCCGTCAGAATACTGTCCCTATACATTATGTATATAAGGAAAGTAAAAAAGCCCAACTGGATATTTATTGATGAAATATACACTTATGGGTCGTACAAATCAATTCCGGATGATTCATTATCAACAAATTATGATAGCAATCAAGGGCTAACATTGGCGGCAAAAACTTTGCCATACTGCGGTTTGGAAAAAATCTGCATTGAAACATACGAGGGTTATTATTTTAAGTAAGGTCCGTTTTTCAATAAAAACTACGTAAGTATATTTATTTCAAAAAAAGCATTTACTTTCTGAATTTACATTCAATTCTATATTTTTCTACACAATTTCCTTGCCAATTTAAGCATTTATCGGAATGATATACCAGTTTTTGGATACCGTCATCATAGAACTCTGCCGCCTGTGATAATAGCCAGTTACTCACGATCGTTTTCACTTCTTCATTAGTGTCTAAACGCATGCCGCTTAGGAAGGTTGCCGCCCAAGACCTTCATGGGCGGTAGCCCAGTGGTTAGCCGATAGGTTGGTGGTAGTGGAAGGAGAGAACGGTCGCTGTGAATGCCTCCTCCACTGGGTTCCGGTCTAAATTGGGCGGCACTAACCGTCCGTCCAAACAGTTACCTTACAACAACAATATGAGAAAATGCTTATGAGAAACGTATTTTCCTTTCCGAAGGAAAGTTGAATTTTGTGCGGCTTGATTGAAGAATTTTTCATATAGCAACATGTCTATCAGAATACATAGTATAAGTTCTTTCCTAAATCATGGATTATGAACAAGAATATGTACTATATATTTTTTTAATCTTCGTTTGGCCAAAAATTTCAATTTGATTAATTTTTTGCACCTAGTTTATCCTCGAAAAATGTTGATCTGTTTAAACTACTGTTTCGATATACTTGTAAAGAATATAATTTGCAGATATTCAACGGCATTCATGGAGATTGGAATTTTTTATTTTAGACGTAAAAGAGGGGCTGAAATCGTGATTTTAACTAGAGAACTCACCTACGTTGGATATATACCGTAAAAGTCTTCTGTGTGAGCCTATTTTTTCTAGATCACGTATTTGTTTCAACGATAATGTAATTTTATCTTTCTTTTCTTCCGATTCACACCAAATTAATGTTGTTTACAAATACCGGTCGTTTGGCCAATAGGCCATTAGACCGAGAGCTAGCTCTCCAGTATTTCTTAATGACTGAATTAAAAGTCACTAGTGCAGGGTACTTGACCAAATGTTTTCCAGACATAGGCTGTCATAGGTCACATAAAATACAATTAGTACATAAAATACAAATAAGTAATATTTAGATTTTTAACTATTCAAAATACATAAATTCAGGTAGTTCAGATCTTTATTTAAATAATTGTTTTTTTGAAATGCAACAGCGTTTTCAACAATGAAACGTAATTGTCCATGTCAATAATGGTTGAGAAATGTTCTATTTATTCATAACAACAATGCTTGCGAAACTTTATGTGTGTTTGTAAAATTCAACAATTTTGAATTTTCTACAATGCCATACATTCAAAAAATCGCAACTATATATTTTCCCATGCTTTGTAGAAGTTTGATTTTTGGTAAGTTATTAATTACATTTCAAATTGTATCATATGTATAATAAATATTAAGAATGAAAAGGAAGTTTGCGACATTACCATTTATGCAGTATTGTCGTCAGATTCCTGTCCAATAAGCTTATGCCTTGAAGATAAACAAGGCTCAAGGCCAAATTTTGACAAACAAGTTGTGTAAATTATTTATTTAAAAGAAAAAGGTATGTCCGTCACACGGAATTCAAAATGTGCAAACCATTACCTCGCATTGGGCGTGATTTCCATCAATTTGGGGATGGATTTAAGATTTCTGTAGAGATCCCTTCTTAATTTGCAGTCTATGCGTATCGGCCTCCTCTTTTCAAATTTTTAAAAAATATTCTTAACTTTGAGATGCACGCCATCTTCTCACACTTTATTTGTTTAACCGACGTTTCTTTTCTTTTCTGTCCTCTCCATTTTCCCTTGGCCAACGCGTTTGTGAAATAAAATGTGTTTTGAATGTCAAAAACTGTTGCAAATGCCGGTCGTTTGACCAATAGGCCTTTAGACAGAGAGCTAGCTCTCTAGTATTTCTTAATGATTGAATTAAAAGTCACTAGTGCAGAACAATTGTCCAAATGTTTTCCAGACATAGGCTGTCCTAGGTCACATAAAATACAATCCGGAGAAGCAGCAAGTCCGATTTGATGGAGATGAGTCTTGAGACAGTCATGACCAGTAGGAAGTATGATCCTGCCAACTGCTTCTCGTCACACCAAATTAATAATGCATACTGCCTCGGTATGAATTCACATTTTCAAAACCCAATTACAGGAGGCGTTCAAGATGCTCCCATTTCCGATAGCAATATCCATTGGCCGGTTTCGTGATTGTTAGGCTCGTAAGCTTAAAATAGTCGTTATCTTCAATGACAGCATTGAAACATGCTAGTTGTAGTGCTGTCATAGTGGACACCAGTTGTTCTACGCTGATGGCTGCATAATAAGTCAGTTATAGGAACGCAACAGCCATATCCGATCACCTACCTACTAGACTGAAAAAATATGTAACGGAAAATATTTCATACTTTCTTCCAAAATATAATAAATGTACTTTCATAAAATATAAAATACTTTTATTCATAGTATTAGATTTTTATATTTTGATGAAAAATTCTTGCATGTTCTCTTTTTACGGAATACTAAAATTTCGAAAAATGTTTGTGAAAAACTGTAGCAGGAGAAATTAAAAATCTGATGTGGGCAGCACATGACTTTCCCTGCAGACTCAAATTCATTTTTTCTTTATGTCATTAATAATTCATTAAATTGTGTTTAATTGCACAAAATAACACTAAATTTGCATTTTTAATTAATTTTTGTTTTTATTCGGTAATTGGATATTTTTCTAAAAGCGGCATAATTAAATGAGAAAAATCTTAAATATCTCGAAAACGATTAGACATAGAGTAATAGAGTAGTTCTTTTTCTTTACCTCATCAAAAATTACGTATAAAACACGCATTTAATTTATATATTTGAACATACGTAGCTTTTGTCCTAGATTTTGGCGATTTTTGAGGGCCATTTCGTAAAAAAAGGCAGGTTGTTCTTTTCCGAATAATACCAAAATCTAATCAGCACCAGAGTATTCCACATGCAGCTTATATATCAAATTTTGTGAAATTTGGTCAATTAGTACTGTAGTGAAATACTCCCCCCCTCTTTTATTAAATTAAATTCTTCAAAATTCATGTTTCGGAAACGCTGTTTCAAAAATCTAGTTTGTTCCATCGTTTCGGTAATTCTAAATTGTACTTTCGATTTCGAACTTTGTTCTTAAGAATAAATTTATACCTTTTGATAAAAAGCCAAATATTTCACTCCTTCGTTCTGGAGCCGTTCGGTCTGTAACGATAACCCCTCGCGCATTTATACATATGACGTACTTTCGCTCTTCCCGCGAAATTATTTTTATATAGAAATATACCGGTGTTATTTTTCATCTCGTCATGAATGTGCGCAATTATACAAATGATGCTTAAGTCTTTTTTCGGTGAATAATTTAATTGGCGATGTGACGCGGACGGGGGAAGTCGCGCTTTGCCTACGGGGGCAACGAAATGAGAGTTCTATTCGCAAAGTTCCAAGATATTTTAAATTAAATTAAATGTAATTAAAAGATTTTAGCGAGCAGATCCATTTCGGCGGTGAGATGATAATTTCGGAATATTTTGTTGTGATTTAATTATTGAAGATTTTGTCAACGAGTTTGGATTTCATAGTCAGATCGTTTGTTCTATTCTGACTTCATGTAATAAATTGACGAATGAATGTAGTCCTGATTCTGAAGTAAATTATGATGGAAACAAATAAATCTATTTAAGTTAAAAAACGAGGTTGTTTCATCTCATTTTCCAAATTCGTCAAGGCAGCACATCCACTACTTCCGTTTTCTCCAGATTGCCATACTCGTGAGTTTTCGTCTCCATGCAGTCCGAGATATTCCTCAAGCGTGCTTTCCCATCGACTACCTCTACTTCCAGAATGATCACCCATCCCGGAGTGACCGAATTCTCCTTTCAGTTTTAGATTCAAGAGCATAATACACAACGCAAAAGAAGATCAACCATGTTTCACCACCACCCATCGACCACACTTATTTCGATCATGGTCGGTTGTGATTCCCTCGACCTGTGGGAACCGCAGCAGTAGTGTCTCTACAGTCGGAGCACTACAGTACTTTAGCTAGAGTGGATACATGAAATTTTTACGGGCCATTTCGCAAAACCAAAAGCGGGTTCCGTTTTTGCGAATCGTACCAAAAACTAATCAACACCAGGGTCATACCCAAGTGACTTACTTACCAAATTTTATGAAATTTGGTCAATTAGTTTTTGAGTTAGAGTGGATACATACATTGCACTGACAGACAGACACACAGACAGTGAAGACACACTTAAGACACACACACAGACGTCACGCGAAAAATGTTTTTTTCGTATTCTAGAGGTCTCGAAACGTGTAGATCCGTCGAAAACTCGAGTAACGATTTTCGGCAGGATTCCAATACTTTCCCTATACATTACAATGTATTGCAGGGAAAGTAAAAATTATCGCTGTTCAGCATCCGCTTCAAAGAAATATATGTATTACTTAACTACCATTGATTGAAAAGTAATTGAAATATAATCAGGTACAGAATACCACAAAGTTCTACTTGAACATCCAAATAAGTAGATTTTCCGAGTGATTTCTTATCGATGGGAAATGAGGACTTGTGTCCCAGATTTTGATATTCCATGACCGTATCTTTATTTCTGACCACAATGCCTTATATGTACTATTATATTCCTTTACTACTGAGTTTTCTGCAACTGCTTAAGGGTAACATAAACATATTTAATGCTTGATCTGTATATATGCATATAATTATTTGCTTGTATAACAAAATGTATAATTTATTTTGATTTCGAAAAATAAATATAATAAAGCTCCGGCAAATTATAAGAACTGTTGAACTCATTTCAAACACTTTTGAAATGATAATTGACACAAAACGCGATTTAATTTTTTCAATTTCTTACTTCAAATTTAACTCAATATAAAATATTTGTATTGATGCAAATATGATATAATTTTTCAGCATGAGCTTGCGCTAAATCTAATCTCCCTTATGAACTTATGAACTGTTTATCTCGCTCAATTTCATTCTGTTAAATACGACTTTAATGTAAAAAATCTGATATGGGCAGTACATGACTTTCTTTTTATAATGCAATGTATTTACTACTTTTACAGTAAAAACAAAATAGGCTATTCTTATAGTATATACTTATATTTTTTCCAAAATATTGAATTTTCGTCAAATAGTCGTTATTTTTATTGATTTAGCTACATTTTTATTCATTTGGAGAGATTTTCTTTGATTTGTTAACATTTCAAAAAGTCTCCAAATTGACGAAATTCCGCCAAATTCGTCGCCAAAATCTCGCCAAGCGTTATGGAAGGAGAAAAAATTTATTCTTATAGCAGATAAATGACTATTGGAGTTCAAATACATAAGTATTACTCAAAGAATTGAAATGAATAGAACGAACTAGATCCACGAGAATGATGTTACTAAATTTATCGCATGATATCACACATGAAAAGTGAACATGTTTCTCACTAGGAAATATTTTTTTTTAATTTTATATGACTTTTTAATATTTTTTTTTAAAATGTGCAATATCTCGAGAACGGTTCATGTTAACGTCCTAAAATTTATATTAATCGTTTTCTAATGAAAAATTACATAAGAAATGTCTATTTGCGTAACTTTATTAGCGGTTTTAATTTTTTGACGATTTTTCAAAAGTTCATTCGAAAATTTAGGGGAGTTCTAAACATTCGATTGCGTATAAAAACAATAGGCTTCCAGTGTTTACGGATTGTGAATTTTGTACCAAATTTTGTTCGAATCGGAGCGTTCGATTGCGTATAAAAACATATATATATATATATATATATATATATATATATATACAATTTTGCAATTTATTAGTATTGTTCAAGACTTTCAATAAGAAATCACTATTCACATCATTGTTAGAAATATCAGTTGAATTCAATGTATTGTCTCGGAATTAATATAATTTGTAGATTCAAGTAGTTCATTGCAGTTGATTGTTTGTAATATGTTTGTAATCTGCGGAGCAGAGGCTGAGAGGAAACTTGACGAGGTAGCAGTGACAGGTACAACTGGTTCATGAACAGGTACAGATGTTACTTTTTGCGAAGAGCAAGAATGATGGACAGTTTTATAGTCAACCATACTAACACCATATTTGCTGACAGTTGGTGAGACTTTAGGCTTATTAATTCCTCTAGAATCAGGTGGAGTCAAATTAAATGGTTGATTTCATTGAGGGGGGGGGAGTGCTATTGTTTGTAGAGCAATATATTGCGTGAGAGATTGCAGTTCCATAATGATGAAAAATATTTATAATCTCTATATATATAACGAATGTATGTATGTATGTATGATCCAGCATCTCGGGAGAACGGTTAAACCGAATTTGATGAAATTTGGTGGTTAGTCTTGAAATAGCCCTACTTAAAATTTAGTCCACGTTTCGAGTTTTTATCACTAGGGGTTGTCGCAGTATTAATGAAAAACGCAGCTTTCGTTTGTTTCACCACCACGGGAGAACAGCTGCACCGGACTTAGTAAAACTTTGTGTATAACTTTGAATTAGCCCTCATAAACTTAGTCCCAGTTTCGAGTTTCTAGGTCAAGGGGTTGTCGAGATATTAATGGAAAACGAAACTTTTATCTAGGAGTTCTGCTTTCTAATTCCATGATTTCCAACGAAAAAGGTTGAAAATCGTTGGTTTCAAACGTGAAAGTCAATTAAATATCAGAGTTTGTGGGAGTTTATTGAACGTATTAGTCACTTTTGAAAATCGCAGGTTTGAAATATGAATTTAGAGCCAACGACTCTACCGTGCTGAAAATGCCGGTTCTCGTTAGCTCACTGAAGTTAAGCAGCATCGGGCGCGGTTAGTACTTGGGTGGGGGATCACCTGGGAACACCGTGTGCTGTTGGCAAAATAAGTCGACGCGGTGGTTAAGCGGTCAAGGCAAGCGTGTCCTAGTGATCGCTCGGTTGCCGGGTTGTGGGTTCGAGTCCCAATTCAGGCATAGATGTTTGTGTTGTTGGGCGCAATGTGTTACCACCCCCACTGGTGCGCTGGGGCAACGTCATATAACGGCTAAGAGTTTCACGGTTCTGGCCGATGTATAGGCGAAGATGAAAAAGTCAATGCCTGGCCATTGGAAAAAAAATTATATGAATTTAAATGGAAACTCTATCACCATGGTTCATTTTTCACAGGCTTACTCAACATCGAAAATTATTAAGAAATCAAATTATCAGCATTTTATGAAGATTCTTTCTTATATCATAATATTTTTTGATTTGAATGAAAAATAAATAAATATAAAAATATCTGTCTGTATATATAAAGAAGAGAAGTATGTATATAGGATCCAATGGATCTGATTGGCCAATGAGTGGCTCTGGTTAGGCAATGCGTTAAATAAGTAGAAACGGTTCTGATTGGACAAAGAGTGTGGTCGTGCTTAAGCAATGCGTGAATAAGTATGTCCTTTTATGGTAAGGTTATCACTTAAAATTTCAGAAACTCAATTTCAATCAATTCTTATCTATGTTTAAATTATTATTCGAGATTAACAAACATTGCGGTAAAACATAACACATTAGGATAATGCTATTGAATGTGTTAAACACTAGGTAAAATTGCAAATGTTAAGTGTAATTTTAGTTTACTTTTCAAACTGTACATATTTTCCTTTCACACTGTACATATTTCAAGCAGAACATATTAACTGTACATCAATTGTGGATACCTAAAAATCACATTCCGAGACGCTGCCAGCCAGGACCACCCATAGCTGCGAAGGGCGTGCCGTATGCAGAAAGAAACTATGACATATATTATATAATGGGATGAATTTTTCTTATGCAATGAATTTAATGCAATGAATTTACTTCTTTCACGGTGAAAAAACAATGTATAAGATACACGGCCCTATATTTTCGGGTGTAATTTTTATCAGAGTTTTGCATCGTAAATCCCAATCAATGCCGAGTAATCTCTGCTAGTAAGTAAATAAACAATAAAAGTTGCCACAGAATAATATAAAGTTATTATTGTCAATAAATGTATCAAGGACTTTGTGAAATTAAAAAATGTTGAGCACGTAACATATTATAAATCATGAAGAACTCAGCGTTAGATATGGATGGCATTTAATAAAATAAATTAGCACCATGTAACATTATAAAAATGAGTTGCTATGGTGAAATTCTAAGGATTATAAATTAAATGAACTTGCAAATAAAAAATTTAATCGTGCCACCTAGAATAAAACTATAGCCAGAATTGATTATCAAAAATGAAATGCGAAATAGCATATTAAATGTAATAACGCTATAATAAAATAATTGGGAAAATTTACAGAACGCTATGTACAGTTAAAAATTTTCAATATTTTAATATATTTAAAAAATATATAAGTTAAATAACTTAGGAAAATGAGTTAAATTAGAAAAATTAAAGTATATAATGGCACTGATATTCAATAGCCTTACTAAGTATAGAATGCAGGTAAAGCATAATATTATAAACATTTCACTGTGTAATGTCTGGCCAGTGCATTTCGTTGTTATATCTAATGTGTTTTTCTGATTTGAATTACGCTCTGCTTTGGCGCTGCCATCATCTCTTAGTGCATCTATATATAAATTAGTGCGACATAGAGATATATTTGAGTTTTCCCTCTGATCTTGAACAAAGTTATTTTTATATAAATGATATCGTTATAATGATATTATTGGTTTACCATAAGATTAAATACAAATAAAAATATATATCCGATTTGGCTAAATATAGTGCTACTTACATAGATTCCGTCGTAAAAAATTATACTTTTGTTCTGTCGGGTAAATAATAAAATAAAATGTATATAGCCATTATAACAGTATTAGTCCATTATGAAATCCGTTGTAAACGGCTCGTAGGGACAAGGCTCTGCGGTAGATGGCGCTCCATCGGTTGATAACAGCAAATTGAAATTTTAATTATTTTTATTTTATTCAATATCTATATTTTAGCACATAAAAAGTTACACCCCCATTCCTTCAGACCCATAAACATATTTCAAAGTATGTACTTGTGTATTTTTTATTAGTAATATAACCATATGATAAGTATATTATGACTGTACAATATTAAAAACTTTAGATCACAGCCCTTTGTATATTGATCATCTGCCTAGGATGCAGTCCAGAAATAAGAGTGGTGAAAACAAGTTTTACTATATTTTTTATAAAATAAAAAGTGTCATTCAAATAGCAAAATTGAATTGCATTAAAAATCTGTGTGTATAGAAGCATCCAGAAGTTGTATTTGACTACACTATTGTTACATAAAAAAAGAAAAATGTCTGTGACTTATTCCGCCCGTACTAGCCGTAGGCTAGATGAGGTCCAATAGCCCAAAAGTTACAATAAAATTAAAAAACAACAAAGGGTTTTTATAGATATCTTCCTTAGCAAGCACCAGACAGCTCAAAAGATGATCATTGGAGGCGTCTGAGGAATTGCAGTTAGAACAAGAAGAATAAGATTTTTGCCCCTGATTAAAAGTAAGACACTTTAGGTGTCCACTGGCAAATCTGCTAATGGTGGTCTGCGTCCTTCTGTAGCCCTTAGCGGTAAGGGCACCACCAGGGGATTTCCTGTCATACCAGGTGTGTACTGAAGGGGTCATCCATAGTTTCTCGTTTTAAATTTTCCTTTTTGAGTAGATTTCAAGGTAAGACAAAGTGTCACATGAAGAAGAAGGAAGAGAGACTCCCTCCTTGGCCAGAGCATCAGCAGTCTCATAAATGAGTCCTATATGAAACGGTACCCATTGTAAATGAACTTCATGCCGTTGAGAAAGAACTTTGAGGATTCAAGTATCGAAAGTGAAGTTCTATCTCCAATAATTGTCCAGTTACTCAGGTGATGGATGGCACTGTGGCTATCAGTCAGGATCCAAATATCACAGTAAAAGGTATCAGATTTAATAGATTTTAGTCAATCCTCGATGGCAATAAGCTCAGATCTGAAGACTGAGCAGAAATCTGGATTCCTAATCCTGAGATGATTTGTGAAAGTAGGGGTTTTGAAAAAAAAACCCACTGCCGCAGGCATTACATTCATCTTTGCTACCATCTGTATAAACTAAAGAAAAATAATCTAAATAAACAATCTAAAGAAAAATAAATCCTTTGTATGGAAAACCTATAATTTTTGATAATTTTTTTCAATAAAATGAAACAAATTCATAATAACATAAAATACACATACCTTAATTTTCCCTTGATACACACAACCTTGATTTCATTATAAAAATATATATAACAACATCCAATGACATAGTCAAATTAACAATAAAATTAATTTTAATATCATAAACCACAAGAACAAACCGCAAAAAACCGAAAAATATACCGCAAAAAAATTCGATAAACCGCAGAAAAACATTCGATGCAAGGGGCGCCCTCACGCGGTACAATGTCGAAAGCCTAGGCCGCCCGACTCATCCGAAGATATAGAGCAGCAGATTAGGAGACCGGACGCGGTACAATGTTGTTATTGAGACCCAGATCGTCCGACCTACCAGAAAAGTGTAAGGTAACCATTAGGACGGCAGGGAAGTGCCAACCAATTTAGACCGGAACCCAGTGGGGGGAGGAATCCACAGGGAACGTACCCTCCTTCCCCTACTACCAACCTCTCGGAAGGACTTACGGACCCACATGTTTAAAGTGACCGTACTCCGCATGAACACGGCGGCAGTTGTGGCAGCGCGCAAATCCAGTGCGCAAACCACCGGGCTACCACGCCCGAAAGGCCCCGTGATCGAACGGCCAAATGCCCTACTGTGCTAATAACATCGGTTTAGACTGATAGATCACCGTTCATCTGATAGATCACCGAAGTCATGCAGCATCGGGCGCGGTTAGTACTTGAGTGGATGACCACCTGGGAACACCGCGTGCTGATGACACTTTTCGGGCGCGGTATCCCGGTGGTTTGCGCGCTGGATTTACACGTTGCCACAACTGCCACCGTATTCATGCGGAGTACGGTCACGTTAAACATGTGGGTCCGAATGTCCTTCCGAGAGGTTGGCGGTAGGGGAAGGAGGGTACCGTCCCTGTGGATGCCTCCCTCACTGGGTTTCGGTCTAAATTGTGTGGCACTTCCCGGCCGTCCAAGCAGTTACCTTACACTTTTCTAGTAGGTCGGACGGTCTGGGTCTCAACAAACAACAGAAGTAAAGCGACTATTTTGCACTGAGACGAGCTGTCATGTACTGCAGATATACTGATATACTGACATCGAAGTATAAGAGAGAGCCAATGGCCCTACCGTGCTGAAAACGTCTGTTCTCGTTAAATCACCAAAGTCATGCAGCATCGGGTGCGGTTAGTATTTGGGTGGGTGACCACCTGGGAACACCGCATGCTGTTCGCCCGTTTCGGGAGCGGCAGCACGGTAGTTTGCGCGCTGGATTTGCACGCTGCCACAAAGCCGCCGTGCCATGCGCTGTACGATCGCGTTAAACATGTGGGTCCGAAAGTCCTTTCGAGAGGTTGGTGGTAGAGGAAGGAAGGTACGGTTCCTGTGGATGCCTCCCCCACTGGGTTCCGACCTAAATTGGGTGGCACTTTCAGGTCGTCCAAACGGTTACCTTACACCTTTCTGGTAGGTCGGACGGTCTGGGTCTCAACAACAACAAAAGTAAAGCGGTTTTAGGACAGACCCAACACTAAATGCAAATTAAAATTCACGATTTTGACATTTGCAAAAAATATGGATGCAATATTTTTTTTTTGAAGTGGGGCACTTGACCTTTTCATATAATACGGGTGCAATTACTATTTTAAATTTTTTTTAGCTACGACACATATTTTGCTGAATTTTTGGTATATATTGTATGGGATAATTTGAATATTTCCTAAAACTTTCGAAGCAATTTGTGAATTTTAAATTCGGCGAAAAATATGTTTGAAACAATAAGTCCCATAGGTTTCAATGTATTTACATTTTTCAAGCCGGGATCAATCCGAAACTAATTGGGTAATATTATTCATATACATTCTTGTATGTCCCACTAACCCTCTTAAAAACATACGAAATTTTATTTTGATAAAGTCATTTTTATGCCAGTCATCGTGCGAACGGATAGATAGAGAGATAAAATGAATGAACAAAGTCATTAACACTTTTCAACCATGCGTGGATATTTTGCGTGGATAATGTATGACGAACGTCCTCCAGCGATTTGTGTAAGGACACTGATTAAGCGATTAGCATAAAACTTTCTTGCTCTCCAGAGAGACTCTAGATTTGCATGCGCCGCATGCACAGCACTTCTACCCTGGTTCTTATAAGCGAGCCTCAGAACTTTATCACCATCATTCGGACATTCGTATTTCGGATGCTGCACGCGTTATAATGTAGCTCTATTGTAATAATATTCTTGTATATAATCTACGTAATGTTGCTGTATATAATTTATGTAATGTTCTTGTAAATAAATCTATGTTTCATGCTTGCCGGTTACTCTTCAACATCGCAACTTCGCCTTATTCATGACCCTACGCCATAGAATGGTGACCCTGAGATCTGATGGCTCCAACTTTACTAAAACGTAATGTCTCCAATCCAATTTACCAGAGACGTGGTGGATCCAACTTTCCTGAGGCTCCAATTCACCGGAAACTAGATGCTTCAATTTATGTGAGTATCTACTTCAATTTAAGTGACGTCTGAAAAGGTACGTTTTCCGTAGTTCCTAACGAAACTGTGACCACAACTGTGTCTATCGAAAAACGTTTGACATCAGCAAGCGATGCAAAAAGCGCTTCAGCTCCGAAAGAAGATTTTTAGTACTGTAGAACTCACAAGAGTTGCTTTCAAAGCACCTCAGTTCTGGAAAACCTAGATTTATGCTTTTTGCACCTGAACTCTCAATTCCTGTTTTACGGAATCGTAAATGAAAAAACAAAATTCCATTGCATAATTGCAGCTCTAGATTGTGATATCTTGACTCATGCCACAGATATAATTCGCACACCTCCTGAAAATGAACCTTATTTTGTGTTGAAAAATAGGATCATTACGCACTTTGCATTTTGAAGTCGCCAAACTTCGCAACCTTTTGCAGGAATTGCAGTTAGGAGATAGGAAACCAAGTCATTTACTTCGCGAAATGCAAGATCGCTTCTGGACAAAAATGCACAAAGACGTACTTCGCACGCTGTTTTTTCAACGATTACCAGTTCATGTACAACAAATCTTATCAATTAGTTCAGAATCGCTACAGAAAATTTCTGAAATGGCGGATTATATATACGGTGTTTCCGCATCACTCTCAATATCAGAATTGGCAGAGAATAGTAATATTTTGCGCTTCGAAGTTCAAGTTGCAACCCTGACGGAAACAGTAGAGCAATTAAAAAAAATTTCAAACTACTGTTCGATCCAAACTCTACGAACTCTATACCGATCGCAATCCCGAAATATCGATATGTATTGATATCACTCAAAATTTCAAGGACAAGCTCGCAAGTGTGCAAAGCCATGCAAGATTTTTAACCGAAAATTAGCTGGCTCAATCAATTCGGCGACGATGCATAGATAGAAGCCTTGGGAACAGTCTCTTAGTCCTATAAGATAAGCTATCTCATATACAATTTCTAGTCGATTGCAGCGCAATGATATCGGTTTTTCGAAGCAACAAGCATACTGCTATAGTAAAATAAGATTTCCCCGTTATAAGCAGCAAACGAACCAAATTAAAAACGTTTGGAACAAAACTGATTTTAAAATTTGGATTACAATGAAAATTCATTTGGAATGTCCTAATTGCCAATGTTTTCCCAGAAATGTTAGGTGCAGACTTCCTAACAAAATTCGGATTACTGGCCGACATGAAAAATCAAAGACTAATCAACAGCTGTGCAAAAATCCGCATCAAAGGAAGTACGACCTAGATGCTCTTTCTTGTACAGTGAGTAAGATTCACCCTATACTAGATTGCTAAGTGAATTTCCAAGTTTAGCGCAAACCATTTCTCTGCAAGCTGCAAAATACAATACATCTCACTGTATTTAAACTGGAGGACCTCCAGTTCATGCAAGAGGAACCACAAGTAACCACAAGGAACTTCCTAAGTTAACACATAATTTTGTACTTCGTATAACGACCGTCACAGACCTCATACGATGTACCTTTCCTAGTGTGTGCACGCACAGACATTACCCACTGAATATCCGAGGACGAAAAAGCAACATCTGCATTGATCAAGTTTGAAACCCGTATTTCTACTAAACCCCTTAGAGGATTACCCTTAGAGGAGACACATTCACACAGATATCTGACCAATCATCTTCCACCACGAATCTCCTCCTACGATTTGTATAAAGACGCTGATCAAGTGATTAGCATAAAACTTTCTTGCTCTCCAGAGTGACTCTAGATTTGCATATGTCGCATGCTCAGCAATTCTACCCTGGCTGTTATAAACGAGAATTCGAAATTTATCACCATCATTCGGACATTCGTATTTCGGATGCTACCTGCAAACGAATTATGATGTAGCTCTATTTTAATAATGTTCCTGTACATTATCAACGTAATGTTTTTGTAAATACAGATAGTATGTTCTTGTAAATAAATCTATGTTTTATGCTTGACGCTGTAATGGATACTCTTCAACATCGCACAGTCCCCTTATGTATAGTCCTATGCTATAAATGTTATGTTACATAAAACTACAATAAAGTTCAAGAAGTTTATTTGCTGTTATCAATTTGCTTCGTTTACAACATGTAGCCTATGGTAAATGTATGGCGATAATATCATAAAACTCCAATAAAGTCACATAAAACTCTAATAAATTTCAAAAAGTTATTTGCTATTTTTAATTTCATCTGTTTTGTTGAAAACATATAACATGGATCTATGGCAACTTTTCTGGCGTATATCATTAGACTCTAATAAAGTAACGTAAAACTCCAATAAAGTTTATTCGTTGTTTTCAATCTCATTTGCTTCGTTTACGACATATAATATATGCTGATGGTCACTGCATGGGGAATACCATATAATTCAAAAACAGTAGCATAAAATTACAAGTTAAATTCTTTCATTATTTTCAATATCATCAGTTTCGTTTACCACATACACTCTTTTGCAAAAAAAAAATCGAAGCACTGCCGACCAATGCGCATTAACTTCGGTCATAGCGTGCGTTTCTACTGCGAAACTAGCATCCTATAAAAAAAGTTAAAAATGTGGAAGGATTATCTTTGCTCTTTATGGGGGTTGCAGTTCTGTGGAGACAGAAACAAAAATACCGTTACAATGTTGCCGACGACTTTATAAGCAATCCAACGAGTTTCATATGATAAATTATTAATATGCCAGTAAACTATATGCTAAATTATTTTGAAAGGAGTCGACATTTTATTGTGTTCTTCATACATATTTTATAGCACAATTGCGGGGGGAGAATTGCCAATTTTCATTTTATAATAAGATTTATCCATTTTTTTAAACGTTTGGCAACCAAAAATTGCTAAATTTATCCGTAAAATGGTTACATTTTGCAATGTTGCTTGTAAATACTATCGATAGAGGTTTGAAATCAAGCCAATTTTTCTACGATCCTAGCCGCAAAGTTGATTAAATTCTTGGCAATATTGCTTAGTGAAGGATGTTTTTGTCGAGCGTCCTGTCCTCGAAAATTTCAGCAGTGTCCTTTCAAATTATTTAAAGAGGCATGCTAAAATTTTAAACTTAAATACACCAAAAGTGGTCACCAATCGGCTTCCTCTTGGCTGACAGGCTTGGGGCGTCAAGTTTCGAGGCCTTTGGGCTCCGGTTCAATTCCCTCTTTGGGGAAAAAGGATAAAATTATAGTGTTAGAAAGTAGAGGATGTTTTTGTCGAGATTACTGTCCGCGTCAATTTTAGCCGTGTCTTTTCAACTTATTTAAAGAGACATGCTAAAATGTTGAACTTAAATACAGCAAAATTCAATCACCAGTTATCGCCCTCTTGGCCGAGAGGCTTGGGGCGTCAAGTTGCGCGGCTTTAGGCTCGAGTTCGGTTTCCTCTTGATTAAAATTGTAGTGCTGAAGATCAGAGGGTTTTAGTGCGTTTTCGGGAGGTTGATGGGGAATCTGGGGTTCTTGATTAGTTAGGTCGTCTTAGGTCACTTTCTCTCCACTTTTACTTTCTAATGTTTCTTACTCAATTATCTGCAGAGATGGAGGACGAGCGGTGTGTGTGCTCTACCGTTGCCGGTGGGGTTTCTCTTCGGGCCTGCTGGCTTCGGTGTCGAGCACCTTTCCTCGTCCAAAGTTCGTGCAGGGCTTATTTTACACTACGTGACTCCTGTTAAAGAAGACTCGAAATTTTGAGCATTTTAAAAAACAGCTCATCTCTTTTTTACCAACCCTTTTAGTGGACGAACAGGAAATGAAGGACAGGGTATCGGAAGTGACGTCATCGGACGCCACTTCCGGTATTTCATTTCCTGTGGCGTCACTTCCTGTAAAATAATATTAATAACGAAATACTTTTTATTAATTTTAGTTAGCAAAATTCAGGTTGTTGAGAAAAACACAAATACCTAAACGCAGGTAGTTGAACTCGAACCCACAGCCTCTGAAATTGTAGGAAGTCAACAGGACCACTAAGCCAGCCAGCTTATGTACCGAAAAATCTACTTAATTTATTTAAATGTAACGTTGAGACAGATCAGAAAAAGCACAGACACCAAAACGAATTGTTGGACTTGAACCCACAGCCTCTGGAATTAGAAGCAGACAACATGACCAAGGGGCCAGCCAGCTCGTACACAAAAAATCTTAATTAATCTATTTAAACTTAACGGAGAGACTGATTGTACAATCACAGATATCAAAACGACTCAACTCGCTATATTCAATACGAGTGGATGGATTTGAACCCACAGCCTCTGGAATTTGAAGCTGAGATCATGACCACTGAGCCAGCCAGCTCATATGTGGAAAACCCTAATTGATCTGTTTAAACTTAACAGAGAGCCTGATCGTAAAAAACACATATATAAAAAGGCACCACTTGCTACACAGAATGTAAGCGGGTGGATGCGAACCCACAACCTCTAGATAATGTAACAGACAACATAACCACTGAGCCAGCCAGTCCACACCTCGTTGGTCCTCATTAACCTATTTAAAATTCACGGAGAGACTGATTATAAAAATCACAGTTACCAAAGCGATGTAACTCGCTACATTCAATAGTAGTAGACAGACTCCAACCTACAGTCTCTGGAATCAGTAACAGACAGCATGACCACTGAGCCATTTAGCTCAGTGGATATGCTGTCTGTTACTAATAATTAGTCTACTTAAATTTAACTGAGAGACGTATAATAAAAAAACACAGATACCAAAACAACTCATTGGACTCGAAACTAGAGCTTCTGGAATTCGTGGAAGGTAACACGACCAATGAGACAGCCCCTTCACAAGCCGAAGAATCTAATTAATCTATTTAAACTTAACTGAGAGACATAAAAAAATACACATGTACCAAAACAACTCAATGCAGTTGAATTCAGAACCTCTGGAATCGATGGAAGGTAATATGGCCAGTGAGCCAGCCAGCTTACACACCGAAGATCTTAAGTAGTATATTTAAACTTAAATGAGACTGATAAAAAAAAATTACACTGGTACAATAGACTCAAACCCAGCGCATCTAGAATTGATGGAAGGTAACATGACCGCTGAGACAGCCAGTTCATAAGCCAACGAGCCTAATTAATCAATTTAAACTACTGAGAGACTATAAAAAAAAATAAAAAAGTACACTGATATCCAAACGTCTCAAACGCAGAGCCTCTGGAATTGGTGGAAGGTAAATATTAGACACCTCAGTTAAAAACAAAAAAGAATATTTCAAGTTATACTAATTCGCTAAATTTTTCTATGGACCATAATTTAAATTCTGTTTCTGTGGTTCAAGGATTTTAGAAATCATTTTTCCCTCGTAAACATTATTGTACAGACTAGTTTATTTATCCACGATTGTATGGACTATAGCTTAGATATTTGCGTGCGTAGCTATTTTGCAAGGACGTGAAGAAATGGAAAAGTATGCCCATTTTCTACTAAAGAGCAAACATTCCCGTTTAAAAGTGTAAACAATATAGATACCTTAAATAAAAACAAAATCTTTCCGAGTTCAAGTTACTAATTTTTTCTATGATACACAATTTACATTTTTTTAAATTTAAATGATCTGCAATGTTAATGGGTTTTGAAGTATTAAATATTTCTACCAGGAAAGTTCTACAACCCTTATTACTTTCCTTATATATATAATGTATAAGGAAAGTATTGGGACGGGTGTGAAAATTCGAGTTTTCGACGGGAGAGTACTTTTCAAGCATCCCTGATCACGAATCAAACATTTTTTAAGTTATGTCTGTGTGTGTGTTAAAGTGTGTGTGTGTTAAAGTGTGTGTGTGTGTGTGTGAATGTATGTGTGTGTGTGTCAGTGAGTCTGTGGAGACGACAACTGACGAACGAATGGACCGATTCGAACGAAATTTGGTACAAAAATCACAATCCTTAAACACTGGAAGCCTATTGTTTTCATACGCAATCGAATGTTCACATTCCCTAAATTTGCAAGTGAAATTTTAAAAAAATTGTCAAAAAATCAAAACCGCTAATAAAGTTTCGCAAATAGATATTTCTTATGTAATTTTTCATTAGAAAACGATTGACATAAATTTTAGAACGTTAACATGAACCGTTCTCGAGATATTGCACATTTTTCAAAAGAAATATCAAAAAGTCATATAAAATAAAATAAAAAAATATTTCTTATTGAGAAAAATTTTCACTTTTCATATGTAATATGCGATACATTTGGTGACATCATTCTCGTGGATCTAACTCGTTCCATTCATGAAAAAATATATTTTGAGTAATACTTTTGTATTTGAACGCCAATAGTCATTTATCTGCTGTAAGTATAACTTATTTCATCGTCCATAACGCTTGGCGAGCTTTTGCCGACGAATTTGGTGGAATGTCGCCAACTTGGCTACTTTTTTAAATGTAGCTAAATTAACGAAAAACTCGCCAAATGGATAAAAATGACGCTATGTCAATGAAGACTCATGGTTGATGACAACATGGAAACAACGACTATTTGACAAAAATTCAATATCGTTGACAGAATATAAACAAGATCAATCATGCATAAGCATTGATTATGAAACACTTTCCAACTGAAATGCAATTTCATTTAAAAATCTCTAAAATGCGATACATTCAGTGGTGATATATTTTATATTATCACAGTACTACAGTAGTTTATTATACTTAAATATTTAAAACTGTATCTAAATATAAATCATCTGATACTCTATGCAAAATCAATGAATATTTCATTCATATAATTTGTATTCCAGACTCCAGAGCTAAATAATTTTGTGTGAAAAATTCAGCAATTCTTATATAACTCACCTTACAATCGCTTGAGATATTTGCATTCTGCATAAATTAAATTAGGTTTCTTTGAAGAAATAATAAAAGTTTAAGGACCATTTAAAATCACAACTATTGTAATTGCGTATACACGGAATTTAGATACACAGATAATATATATGTGTGCGTGTGTATGTATTCAAAGTATTGGAATCGTGCCGAAGATCGGAACTCGAAATTTCGAAGAATCTACACGGTTTGGGACTTCTAGAACACGAAAAAGCTATTTTTATGAAGACATCTGTGTGTGTAAGGGCGTATCTGTGTGTGTTTCTGTGTGTCTGTGAGGATATTGCATCCACTCTAACAGAAAAACTAATGGACCGAATTTAATAAAATTTGGTAGATAAGTTTTTTGTGGGAAACCCTGATGTTCATTTGATTATAGTACGATTCGTAATTAAAGAATCTGTCTTCTTTGCGAAATGGGCGGCAGAAATTGCCTTTATCCACTCTAGCTAAAAACTAATGGACCAAATTTAACGCAATTTGCTGTATAATATTTCAATAACCTACAAGTGATTTATATACCAAATTTAACAAAATTTGTTATATAAATCACTTGTAGGTTATTCTAGTAGGATTCGGGAAAAAGGAAAGGGCTGTTTTTGCGAAATGGTCCGGAAAGATGGTTAAATATAAAAATAAAAGACTACGTGTGCTCAATGATATCAATTAAATTCTTATTTTATACTTGATTTTTAACAACAAAAATAATAAGACTAACCCCATTACTCTAGGACTAGCCGTTCTTGAGATACTTTAGTTTTTTTGCGTTTTCGCTACGCCACCTTTGACAATAAGTCAATCTATCAAATGAGAACCAAATTTAAGTTTAACGTGCAAATTCAATATCATTTAAAATACTTATGGCTGTTATTTCGTACAGATAAACTCAAATTATTATTGAAGAAATAAAGAGAACGTGAATATGAGTCTGCAGCGAAAGACATGTGCTGTCCACATCAGAATTTTTAACAATATTACAACAATGATTTATAGAAGTGAGCGGGGATTATTTGCAGGGCATTTCGAAAAAAATGTAGGATCTATATTTAAAGATCCACCAAATTGTTGTGGAATAAAATGTTCTACAAATTTAAGCTGTACCAAATTTTAACTCTCTAGGACGTAGGAAAGTGCATTAAAAACGCCATCAAATAAGTATATCATAAAGAGTTATATAAAATTAAATAAAAAATTGACATCTACCAATTTTATTTTAAAAGATGAAGTTTCATATAAAAAATAATTTAACTCTTGGAAATATATTTATTATATAATATATCTACTTTTCTTTCTGGAGGATGTCGCAAAAGTCAGAATTTAATTAAATTCATTTTTCTCCCTATATTAAATAATTTTTAATTAAAAAACTACCTAACATATTTTACTGAAATTTTTTTTATATATTTTATGGGATAATATGAATGTTTCCTAAACATTTCGAAGCAATGTGTGATTTTTAAATGTGCTTAAAAATGTTTGAAAAATTAAGTCCCATAGGATTCAATGTATTTTATTTTTTCAACCAGGGTTCAATAAAAAACTAATTGGGTGATATTATTTATTTATATTCCCATAGGTTCCACAGACCGTCTGAAAAACATATTAAAATTTCATTTTGATAAAGTCATTTTTACGGCAGTTATCGTACTAACGGACAGACAGACAGAATGAACAGTCATAGACACTTTTCAACTATGTTGTAAAGTGTTAATAACTACTGTAAAAATAATCTATTTATTTTTTTACTGTAAAAGTAGTAAATTCATTGCATTATATAAGGAAAGTCATGTTCTGCCAGACATCAGATTTTTTTATTTTCGTAGTTTCATCTTTCTAAGTGTCATGCCTCTTAATGTCGTGCCGTCGTCGTACTGTATGTCTGTATTTCACCAAGTGTATCCGTTCTTATCTTTCCGTTTAGTGTTAGGTTGTGGCTCTTTTGCCTCAGGACTGACACTCTTATTTTGCACCTATTGGCAGCTTTCAGGGTGACACTACAAGATTCTTCTCAATTGGTCAGCTTTTTTATCCAATGTCGTTGCTTCACCTTATTCTTAGATTCTTTCGACACTTCTGTCTGGACGCTCCTAAATTTAAGATTTTGGTTGACCTTTGGGTCAGCATGTCGTAAACACTGGCGTCATTCAGACTGGAGGTATTGTCTGACGTTTCATACACAATAAATTACTGGCATAAAGCTGCCTCACAATACATAGTGCCAGATTTATTTCTGGTCTCACAATAACTACGAAGGTGGAGATGGGTAACAGAGCCAACTGTAATGAATTTAACTTTCCAATTATTTTCTTAAATATCAATAAAACAATCATCTGATATATATTTTTTTTTCAGAAAGATGCAAATATTACATCATTGTAACTCTATTGTCAAAAACGCTGCTGTGTCGTTATGATTATATTGCACGAGAGTGGAGATGATATAGTCCAAAGCAAGACCAGAATTATTACTTATTACTTTCCTTATATACATAATGTATAAGGAAAGTTTTGTGACGGGGTCGAAAATTCGATTTTGAGTTTTCGACGGGAGAGCAAGTTTCAAGCATCCCTGATCACGAATAAAACATTTTTGAAGTGATGTATGTGTGTGTGTGAAAGTATGTGTTTGTGTGTGTGTGTGTGTGTGTGTGTGTGTGTCTGTGAATCTGTGGAGACGATAACTGACGAACGAATAGACCGATTCGAACCAAATTTGGTACAAAAATCACAATCCGTAAACACTGGAAACCTGCTGTTTTTTTACGCAATCGAATGTGCAGAACCCCCCTGAATTTTCGAATAAAATTTTGAAAAAATCGTCAAAAAATCAAAACCACTAATAAAGTTACGCAAATAGACATTTCTTATGTAATTTTTCATTAGAAAACAATTGACATAAATTTTAGAACGCTAACATGAGCCGTTCTCGAGATATTGCACATTTTTCAAAAAAATTATCAAATAGTCATATAACATAAAAAAATTATTTCCTATTGAGAAACATGTTCACTTTTCATATGTAGTGCCATGCGATAAATTGGGTGACGTCATTCTCGTGGATCTAGTTCGTTCCATTCATGAAAAAAGATACTTTGAGTAATACTTTTGTATTTGAACGCCAATAGTCATTTATCTGCTGTAAGAATAACTTATTTCTTCGTCCAGATTTTGGCGACGAATTTGGCGGAAAGTCGCTAACTTGACGACTTTTTGAAATGTTGCTAAATTAACAAAAATCTAGCCAAATGGATAAAAATGACGCTAAATCAATGAAATGATGACTAATTTTCGAAAATTCAATATCTTGGAAATAATATTAGTATCTACTATAAGAAAAACCTTATTTTTTGAACTGTAAAAGTAGTAAATTCATTACATTATATAAGGAAAGTCTTGCGTTGCCCACATCAGATTTTTTTTTGTGAATGAACACACAGCTCCAGCTTTACTTAATGAAATTTTATCTCGAAAAATATGTTATACATATTTCTCGTTTACACTTTTACAAAGGAAAACTATCAAAGTTTTTATATTTCAAAACAATTTGTATTTCAATGTCGTCATTTGAATGAAGTTCATTTTATTCGATGAAGTTTCAAGTTTTTAAATATGATAAATTAATGTAGTATTGTGATAATTTTAAAAATATTACCGAGGAATGCATCGCATTTTAGAGATGTTTATATAAAATTGCATTGAAGTTGGAAAGTGGTTCATAATCACTGCTTTATGCACGATTGATCTTTCTTGTTTTTATTCTATGAAACTTTTCTGTTAAATTTATTTTTAAATTTTGCAATATCTCTTGAACGGTCCACGCCAGCGTTATAAAGTTTGAGTCATTCGTTAGTTAAAGAACCATCCATAAGAAATGATCATTTACGTAATATTATTGAAAGTTCTGATATTTTGATGAATTTTTCAAAATTCATTCGAAAATGTGAGAGTCTTTCGGACATTAAAATGCGTTTAAAATCCAAATAGGATTCCAGTATTAACTGATTATAATATTTGTACAAATTTTGTTGCGGACGCTCTTGTCGAGGGACCGGTGTCAGGGGCGGAAAAGAGAAGAAGAAATATATTATTGGCTAGTGATCAATTATGAAATCATTGCGTTTGTGTTCCTGAGGCCCACACAACAATAAATATGAAATAATATTACTAATGTAGTAACTTACTTTGTTGTTACCTTAAAATAAACCCAGGATACTTAAGTCTGAACTACACGATGCAAGCTGGACAACAAGCAAACATATAATAAATAGAAATAATAAACATATAATAATAGAAATAGCTAATGAAATAATTGTGTTAATTCTGGGAAAATATGAGCAAGTTGAAGTTAAAGAATATATTTTATTATATATATATAGAGAGAGAGAGAATTAATATGATGAGTAATTCTAGCTCTTTCGCCAATCAAAATCAAGGTATATAAATCATAGAATTTTCCAATCATATAGAACATTTCTATCAATAATTTATCGATACACACATATTCACATCAATTTGCCGCAGTTTAGTAAATTTAACTCATATGAAGTGGAGAGACCCTTTAAAATATGTAATTATATATATCGAGATAATACCAACGTTCAGACCATTAATTTAGACACTTCATTGATTCTTAATTGTTCTCTCCAATGGCTTAGTTCCCTGTGCGGCCAAGATCTTAAATACCTGAATTTCTTGTCCGTTCACCAAGTTATCAATAAGGGCAATTTTTACTGGAATTTATGGATGGAAAGAAAACCATCAAAGGGAATTCGAGTCCCACAAGAATATTCATCTCATAAGGAGTACTGTTTTCCGAAACAAATACATTCTCAGATCTTCCAAACTCGGAGGTAAGGATCTGGTTTTCACGGACATTCAGCCTTCCAACGGGAAGTTAAATTCTCTCTCCGACCTAAAAATAAAAGAAAAAATTTAGAAATTTAATTAAGAAGATGTTCCAGGGCATCTTGGCTGGATTAGATTCATTAAGAATCGAAATTAATTCATCACAAAGGTTAATTAGAAAATCCTTCGTGTAAAAGGCTTCCGGAGAATCGTCAGTATGGACTTCTCCCAAGAAGGTTCAGGGCCGAAGAGAGTGCATCTACTGTGTATTTCGATAATATACCGAGGATAAAACAACTGCCATTGGATAATTCAAAGGCGCGCTTTCAAAAAGTTTCTCCTTCGCAACAACTTACGTCACGATCGGAAGAGCAAATTTGTGCCCAGGCAAAAATCAGAGTAACAAAAAGTCGGCGCCTCTGCATTCAACCGCCGATTCGAATGCACTTTTCTGCTGACATATTAGGAATTATAGAATGAAATAAAAATGGCCTCTCACAGAGAACCGTTAGCTGCATAAATTCAAAATGTCTAAAATAGCAATATGATACTCTATTCGTTAGTGAGATGTCGCATCCACAGTCTCTCTCACACACACGTGCACACACATACACACAGCCATTACCTCCAAAGTGTTCGATTCGAGTTCAGAGATTCTTGAAACGTGCTCTTCCGTCGAAAGTTTTAATTCGAATTTTCAACACCGACATTCTACTTATTAGTAGATTAATTATTCTTATTATTAATTTCAGATCGTCACCAAACTTGGTTTAATAATTTCTAATAAGTTAGTTATGTAAAATATCCTTATTCAAGCCTTACACTTATTACAATAATCACTGTCATTTATACAATCTTCGTGAAACAATGTCTTGCAATGTCTTTAGTTGCATTTGGAACCTCGCTTCTAAAAATCTAATAAAATTACGCAAATAAAAATTTCTTATGTAATTTTTCATTAGAAAACGTCTGACATAAATTTTAGAATGATAACAAGAACCGTTCTCGAGATATTGCACATTATATAAAAAAAATATCAAAAAGTCATATAAAATAAAAAAAATATTTCCTATTGAGAAACATATTCACTTTTCATATGTAGTACCATGCGATAAATTTGGTGACATCATCCTCGTGGAACTAGCTCGTTCCATTCATGAAAAAATATCCAATAGTCATTTATCTGCTGTAAGAATAACTTAGATAGAACTGCTGTAAGATAAACTGAGATTTTCGACTTTAAAAATTCAACAACTTTTAAATTAGTTTGAATTTCATAATACTCTTGGCGATATGCATATTACGGGTATGTGAATTTCCTCTGTAGATATCCAAACGCTGTTCGATGCTTCGATTTTCCCTTACAGAGAACACAGACAGGCAGACAGGCTAAAACAGACAGACATCTTTTGGATATTCTAAAAGAAATATTAATAATACGATTTGCAATAGAACCATAAGCACGCCATGATGACAATCGTTTCAATACATTTTATTCAGAAATCGCTTGGAACGATTCATTAATATCAGGGTGTTAATTATAAAAAATATCTTTCCGTAGAAAAACGCTAAATACATTATTTAAAATCACTTTATTACGATATTTATTGGAAGCTGCCATAAGAAAGGAACTGATAGTAGAAAATTGAATAAATCAGTAAAAAAAATCTGAGGTGGGCAGCAAGACTTTCCTTATATAATGCAATGATTTTACTACTTTTACAGTAAAAAAAAATAGATTATTTTTATAGTAGTTATTTATATTCTTTTCAAGATATTGAATTTTCGTCAATGAGTCGTCATTTTCCATTTCGTTATCATCAATGAGTCGTCATTGATTTAGCGGCAGTTTTATTCGTTTGCCGAGTTTTTCGCTAATTCAGCAACATTTAAAATGGCGCCAACTTGGCGACATTCGACCAAATTCGTCGCCAAAATCTCCCCAAGCGTTATGTTCGAAGAAATAAGTTATTCTTACAGCAGATAAATGATTATTGGCGTTCAAATACAAAAGTATTACTCAAAGTATATTTTTCATGAATGGAACGAGCTGTATCCACGAGAATGATGTCAGCAAATTTATCGGATGGTATTACATATGAAAAGTGAACATGTTTCTCAATAGGATTTTTTTTTTATTTTATATGACTTTTTGATAATTTTTTTGAAAAATGTACAGTCTCTCGAGAACGGTTCATATTAGCGTTCTAAAATTTATGTCAATCGTTTTCTAATGAAAAATTATATAAATGTCTATTTGCGTAACTTTATTAGCGGTTTTGATTTTTTGACGATTTTTTCAAAATTTTACTCGAATATTTAGGGGGTTCTGAACATTCGATTGCGGATAAAAACAATAGGCTTCCAGTGTTTACGGATTGTGATTTTTGTACCAAATTTCGTTCGAATCGGTCCATTCCTTCGTCAGTTATCGTCTCCACAGACTCACTGACACACACACACACACACTTACTTTCGCACACACACACACAGACATCACTTCAAAAAAAGTTTAATTCGTGATCAGGCATGCTTGAACGTGATCTCCCGTCGAAAACTCGAATTCAAACGAATTTTCGACCCCGTCACACTTTCCTTATACATTATGTATATAAGGAAAGTAATAAAATATTTAGATTTAATTATCTAAATATTTTGTGGTATAAATTGACGATGCGATGGGAAAAACTTCTTTTATTTTGTTTAAAAATGTATTTAATGTTTAGGCAGAAGTAAAGTATATTATGCTCTAAGCTAATATTTTTTATATAATATAAAAAGAAATTAGAAAATATTACAGTTTCATATGTAATTTTAGAAAATATATATAATTTTGAATTTTGCCATCATTGTGTAAACCCAAAATGACAAAAAAATACTTTTCTTCAAGAAATTTCTGAACTTTTCCCATTAAATTCAGAAAGATGCAGACATTTTTTTGAGTAATTTAAGGCATTTTAAGCAAATTCATGAAGAGTTATATTCAATATAAATTAAAATAATGTTAGGCAACATATAATCGTAAACGGGTTCCACTACAAAAATAACAAATCGTATATAGCTACAAATGTTTTCTGTCTTTATGTTGCTTTTTCAGGAATGCTTCCAACTCTTATAGGTCCAGACATTTTTATCATTATTAGAATCATATATTCTCATTTCAGCAACCCATATTTTTAAGGATTTTCGCTGCTGTTACAGATCATGAAAATAGAAAAACCGTTATTTTGATGCCACTAGAAAAATATCTTCTCGACATTGCATTTCTGTAATAAAAATTTAAATTTAAATAAGCATTTTAATAATGTTTTTGGTATTTTTTAAATATATATTTGGATTTAGCATAAGGAAACAAGCTAATTATATTTTTGAAAAGCCACTAAGCACACTAACAAGTTATATAAGCTAACTATAATTATAATTCTGCAAATAGATATTAGCATCTAAATTGCGTCTTACAAGATATTTAAAATCAATCCACAGGCTTTTTCCCGTGCCATGGAAATAACTAGTTTTCTTTTCTTTTTAATAAACTAGTAGACATTTCCAATGTTATTCGGTATTTAAAATATTTGAAAATTCTGAACATATTCAAAGCGATTTTCAATATATATATATATATTCATACTGTGTAGAAAATGGCCACAATTCTACACAGAACTTAGATTCATTGAGATAATAAAATATATACAACGACATGAGGGTTCCGGGTCACAAATTGAATAAATAATAATATAAAGGTTTAAAAAGTAATGTAATTTTACAATTTACACAAAAGTGACGAATTCCGTCACAACAGTAGGATATAAACGTGTATAATTTATTTCTTATTTCAACAATCGCGTGATGACGTAATTTCGCTTTATTTTGTTTCCTCATTGTAAATGAATGCATCCCATATTTTGTTTTATAAATTAAAGCAACTAGCGCCAGAAGGTGGCAATAAACGTTGTAAACTTCAAACAATGAACCCAATTAAACGGTCGCCAGTGGGTGACATTTCAAATAAATTTATATGGGGGTAATAAAGAATCCCCCCCACACACATCATAACATCAGACGATCCTTAGGGCATCAAACACTTACGTCCAGTGTATTTCCGGCTTGGTACAATTGAATGAAGGTGGAACCTTCACTATAAAAGTAAGTAAATTTTTCGTACAAGAAATAAGAAGAGAATTGGGAATGTTTTGAAAAAAAGTTGGTGAACCCAAGTGGTTGTTGATGAGTATAAACGGTTGAAGATGAGCATAAAATATATAAAAACCAAGACGAAGTCGCCTGACCAATATGATCCCCGTAAAGGATCCTGCAATACCTTTGACGTCCACAGAAGGTACTATGTTTTGCCCCCACGAGGAATTCGCATTTGTTAAGAATCAGTTTATTGTAAATTACACTTTATCAACACAGTCGTCTCCAAATTAAATTAAAAATAAAGACAAATTTTAAAATCCTTAATTAAATATGTTAGGGAAATGTATACGTTTGTTGAAATAAATAATTATGTGAGGAAAAGCAAAGATGCCTTCAATAAATAGTCTATTAATAATGCTTTTATTTTTGGATTCATGTTTCTTACAGGTGGGCGCAGAACTGCAGAAAAGGTACGAGTTATACAGGATGTTCCAAAAAAATTAAAACGCATTTTAATTATTTACCTGTTGGAGATAAGTGAGCAATGTAAATCGCAAAAATGTTGAAAGTAATGTAGGAAACAAGACTACGTTAATGAAATAGTCCTCTCATTAATTTTCAAAAAGTTGCACTTTTTAAATTTTTATACAATCCCCTTAGACAAATTTGGTCAATCAGAATTTTTTTATTTTTAATGCAACAAGATCGTTAGGAAACCGCATATCTCTATATTTAAAATTGAGCGAGTTACATTTAATTGAAAATTTAACATTGTGAATGGGGACCATATATCGAATTAGAAATGTAAATTTATGGCATACCACAAAAAAGATAAAACTGGATGATAATACGTAGGATACCCAACCGCGTAGTGAATACCAATGCTTTATATGATCTCTGTCTGTGTAATGCTTTTAGATGTATTTGTGATAAAAATTTTGCCACATATTAACGTATTTTTTATCTAAACAATTTCCATCGTCAATTTGTTTATGATATTTTTATTCAATGATGAAACAACCTTTCACATGGTATGGAAAAGTGGCATAGGTCAGATTTTTTCATTTATCATAATTCAGTTGATTTTAAAGATATTGATACGCGGGTTTTTTTAATGAACTTGTTGCATTAGAAATAAAAAGAAAATCTGATTGACCAAATTTATCTAAGGAGGATGTATAAAAATTTCAAAGTGTAACTTTTTGAAAGTTAATGGGAGGACAATTTTATTAACGTAGACTTATTTCTTACCTTACTTTCAACATCTTTACAATTTACATTGTCCATTTATCTCCAACAGGTAAATAATTAAAGCGTGTTTCAATCTTTTTGGGACACCCTGTATATTGGACGCATGCTTCTGTACAAATTATTACGATTATGAGGCAAAATTGAGTTAACAAATAAAAGAAATATTAAAATAATATCTCTCACCAAATAATTCATTATTATTATTTAAATTATTCTAAAAAATTATTAAATGAAACTATTTTATCACTACAAATCGGTTATGCACAATAGATATATATGATATAGAATATACTTGTCATAAGGTAAAATTGTCCTTATCAAAATTTACCAGTATAGGACTTACCTATGATGCCGCCACTAAGGGTGGAGCATGTAAGCTCCCGGTTCTCAAGCTCGGACTACGAACACACAAAACATAAAGAAATACACATGCTTAATTGCTCAATTTATTTTAATATTTTACTTAATAGATATCTATTATATCTGGAGTAACTATGCTATAATTAAATCAATTACTAAAAGACACATAATACTGACAATATTACATTAATAGCTATATATATATTTACACACATAATATCTTTGATTTAAATTTCTTAAAAACAGTTTCCTTTAAACAATCGATAAAGAATAGTTCTTATAGTTCAATATTACGAACTCGTTCATATGGTCTACTCATATGAACTGGTAGTCAATTATTTTAATAATCGTTAAAGGTGTGCCTTCCGTGCTAATAGTGACAATTGAAAGTTGGTTACCTTTACTCTTTGTTACGTGCATATTCGTGCCATCTCAATGATGTGGGAAAATCGTTGCACTTCGCGTACTTGCGCAGGCTACCATTCTATTGCTCACAATCTACAGACACTTTTTCACAAAAACCAAATACATGATGCTGACTCGTTCGAAAGTTTTAAGACGACTAAAAAACCTCAGGTGCGTCTAGGACGCTGTCGAAATTGCATCTGTGGAAAGTTCTAGAACATTCTCGCCAAGCTTTTTCTTTTCACATTGTAGTGTTGTTGTTGATTCGTTGAAGTGAAGAAGGGGATGCGCTGCTTATTTATGTTTGTATTGCCATTGGCTCCCTCCGCAGCATTTAAATAGCTCATTAACTAGGTTGGCATCCGCAATTGGAATTTCGAAATGGCTAGGTTGGCATCCGTAATTGGAATATAACATGTAATACAAATATTGTGTTACAATACTCCTTTTTCAAGTACAGGAACCCATGGACCAATTTCGAGCTTATGAAGCGCATAATAAGCGTAAAACCGGTCCATAGATGCTAGTATCTGCAACGAAAATGTCTTCCATATTTCTGGGAACACCCATTATTGGCTGGATTTGTGCTTTAAGAAATGCCTGTGTATCTTTGGCATCTTTTGTTTGCTTTGAAAGAAATACATTCATTATGTATGGTTAAGTTATTGATGCCGACATGAGAAATTTTTTTGTTTGTTGATATAAATTCTAGTCCTAGAAACTAACTGGGCTAACCGTTGATGAAAAGTAACAAATAACCAAAGCATATTTAAAAAAGAAATCAGTTAGAAAATCTGCATTTGTATACGAAACAAACAAACAGTTAGAAGTTTCATTACATACAAGTTCACACACACACACACACACACATATATATATATATATATATATATATATATATATATATATATATATATTATATATAAATATATTTAAGTATAAAATTAAATAAAGTAGTAAAATAACTGCGGTTCAATGCATATTTAGACATAATTTTTGAGGTGAATAACTGAAAGTGCGGAGCAATTGATGATGCTTTATGGAAGATTTTACATCATACCCGACATTTTTAATTTGTATTTTAACGTAATTAATTGTTTTGTGTTTTGCCATACATATTTTAATGTAGATCAATGTGCAAGCATTATAAAATTACCACAATTAGAATGGTATATATAATAGTTAATATAGGAATGATACTCAAAGATATTTAAATTATTTTTGAATATTTTTTAAATTTGTTTATTACAATAAATTGAGAATTTAATAACTAATTATCATAAATTCTAACGGCATATTTACGAAACACATCTACCAGAAAAAAGTATAAAATTAAAAGGTCTTAAATTTCCAGTTGACTTAAGTTGTGATTGTGAATTATTTTTTCAATTATATTTATTACCATGACTGCTGATTCGTATGTTGGTCATGTTGTATGAAATGTTCCATAGTGGCAGCACCTTGACTTAAGGATTTTTCTTCTGGGTTCTTTTCACTTCCAGTTTAAAAGAAAACATCTATATCTCAAGATTGGCTGTAGATAGAGTTTTGATGATTACGTATGGATTTAGCACAAAAGGACATTCGAGAAATCTTAGGGTTGGAGTAAACTAAGGTATTGTATTTCAGGTTCTAGAGATGTCATTTCCAGTTTTCCAGAATTTTTTATATGATTTTACAAAATATGTAGGCATATGAGGATAAACATGTCTTAGAGTACCTTTAAAATAAAATATACACATAGCATAGTTGACCAGCAGTTAGGAAATTTACAAAGGAAAAAAAAATATTTTGTTTTCTCGCATTATGTACATATAACCAGTGTCTACAATATTGTTGCTGCGTATCCCCTGAAATCGCGGGTGTACGTCCGGAATACAAAAATGAGTACGCATTTATGTATAACAAACACGTGTATTTACAATCACAGTGTAAACCGAAACAATATGCAACAAATAGCTCGTTAACTATCTCAAGATGACTAATCAACTGCCAGATACAGTAAATTATCAATTAAATGCTCCCCTAATTTCACAAACAGCCGATACTATTACCAAAACATTGACAATTCAATGTAGCGCGCATCACGTCAACTGCTCTCTAACTGAGAGATGCCTCCTTTTATATACTCTCTGTACTTTATATTCTAAAAGGACTAATATCTCCAAGAATATTTCTTATTTCGTTTAAGTTTTAGTTCGACAAAAATCAATAAAAGTCGTCAAATTCGCGATAAATCGACAAATATGGCAACCATTTTCCCATAAGTAAAACATAATACTCCCGTAATAGGACTGGTTGCCTGTTAAGCTGTTTTTCTATTCTCGGCAGTCAAAGAGATTCCAGAGAAGATATTTTAAATCTTAGTACAAATATATAAACTGTATTGTATGTGTAATAAAATAATATACTATAAATTTTACTCAAATAATTTAATTTTTGGGGCGTTTAATTAATGGCAAAATAGAAATAATGATATAGAACATGGATCCAATACATTAAGGAACACTTTCTCAATTAAATAATGTTTAAAAGAAACCTCTTCGAAGTATTCCTTTAAATATCAAAACACGCAATTTATTTCATTCTGTCTAAACACTCTACAACCGTAATCAAATATCAATATTTTAAATTCTTGAATCCATTTAAATTCAAGCTGGTGTTCAACAGAATTTACATTTTCTGACTTCTTTCAAACTGTAGTTAGTTTTGAAGTACGTGACAACCGCTTCAAGATTTGCGCATTAATTCAAATGTAAGCAAAAGCTCTCATGTACATTTATATCTGCTGGGAATGTCTGAATAAAGGTCTGCATGATTTGAATTTCAAGTGTTTCATTGAATACCAGTGTTTTAAATATGGATGAAATTAATCTTGTAAGATAATATACACCAAAGTGACAGATAGAGTTTGGGTGGTTATTTCAGTTTAGTATATATATATATATATATATATATATATATATATATATATATATATATATATAATATAAATATATATACATATATATATATATATATATATATATATATATATATATATATATATATATATATATATATATATATATATATATATGTATATATATATATATATATATATATATATATATATATATATATATATATATATATATATATATATATATATATATATATATATGTATATATATTTATATATATATATATATTTATATATATATATATATATATAAATATATATACATATATATATATATATATATATATATATATATATATATAAATATATATATATATACATATATATATACATATATATATATATATATATATATATATATATATATATACATATATATAAGATTCATATGAAAAAATAAGGGAAATGACCAAATGCAAGGCATAAAATGGTAGAGGGGGATGGCGACCCCTCTTTCCCGTTTAAAAGACTGCTTTTATGCCCGGGCAACACTCACGGTACCAATGCCATGCAGAAGTCATACTTCCGTATATGTGTCAAGTCAAAAACACTCGAAAAAGTGCAGAGTAACAAATAGGAATCAACCAGGATTGCAAGGGAAGGAAAAGAATGGAAATGCAGCAAATGCCAGAGTACCTTATATATAAAAGCAGTTTACGCATGCGTAATACGTTATTTTTACT